>ML660216.1:14675486-14914935 GCA_007570785.1 Antilocapra americana | reverse complement strand
TTTAAGGAACCTCCACACTGTTTTCCATAGTGGCTGTACTAGTTTGCATTCCCACCAACAGTGTAAGAGGGTTCCCTTTTCTCCACATCCTCTCCAGCATTTATTGCTTGTAGACTTTTGGATGGCAGCCATTCTGACTGGTGTAAAGTGGTACCTCATTGTGGTTTTGATTTGCATTTCTCTGATAATGAGTGATGTTGAGCATCTTTTCATGTGTTTGTTAGCCATTTTAATATCTTCTTTGGAGAAATGTCTGTTAAGTTCTTTGGCCCACTTTTTAATTGGGTTGTTTATTTTTCTAGAATGGAGCTGCAGGTGTTGTTTGTAAATTTTTGAGATTAATTGTTTGTCTGTTGCTTCATTGGCTATTATTTTCTCCCATTCTGAAGGCTGTCTTTTCACCTTGCTTATAGTTTCCTTTGTTGTGCAAAAGCTTTTAATTTTAATTAGAGGAAGGCTTTCTTATCTCTCTTTGATATTCTTTGGAACTCTCCATTCAGATGGATATATCTTTCCTTTCCTCCTTTGCTTTTTGCTTCTCGTCTTTTCTCAGCTATTTGTAAGGCCTCTTCAGACAACCATTTTACCTTTTTGCATTTATTTTTCTTGGGGATAGTCTTGATCCCTGCCTCCTGTACAGTGTCACAAACCTCTGTCCATGGTTCATCAGGCACTCTGTCTATCAGATCTAGTCCCTTGAATCTATTTCTCACTTCCACTGTATAATCATAAGGGATTTGAATTACATCATACTTCAATGGTCTAGTGATTTCCCCTACTTTCTTCAATTTAATTCTGAATTTACCAATAAGGAGTTCATGATCTGAGCCATGGTCAGCTCCTGGTCTTGTTTTTGCTGACTATATAGAGCTTCTCCTTCTTCGGTTGCAAAGAATATAATCATTCTGATTTCTGTATTGACCATCTGGTGATGTCCATGCATAGAGTCATCTCTTGTGTTGTTGGAAGAGGGTGTTTGCTATGACCAGTGCATTCTCTTGGCAAAACTCTGTTAGTCTTTGCCCCACTTCATTCTGTATTCCAAGGCCAAACTTGCCTGTTATTCCAGGTATCTCTTGACTTCCTACTTTTACATTCCAGGCCCCTATGAGGAAAAGGAAATCTTTTTTTTTTTTTTTTGGTGTTAGTTCTAGAAGGTTTTGTAGGTCATCATAGAACCATTCAGCTTCAGATTCTTTGGCATTAGAGGTTGGGGCATAGACTTGGATTACTATGATATTGAATGGTTTGCCTTAGAAATGAACAGAGATCTTTCAATCGCTTTTGAGATTTGAATTCAGCCTAGAATTGGAGTAAAGGTCAGTTCACAGAGTCCCAGCTTTAGTTGATTAAAATCCAGAGGGTTAGCATCCTCACTCAATCCTCCACCTGGTGGGAGCCTTAGTTCCACCTCCCACATCCATACTGGAAAAACCATAGCTTTGTCTAGATGGACTTTTATGTGTCTGTGTTTTAATATACTGTCTAGGTTGTTCCTAGTTTTTCTTTCAAGGAGCAAGCATCTTTTAATTTCATGGCTGCAGAACCATCTGCAGTGATTGTGGAGCCCCCCAAATAAAGTATCTCACTGTTTCCATTGTTTCCCCAGAAGAACTATACAAAAAAGATTTTCATGACCCAGATAAGCACAGTGTGTGATCACTCCCATAAAGGCCATACTAGAGGAAGTTGATTTCTTCTCTAGTTCAAATCATGGATTCCCTCTGCCTCTGGCATGTAGACAGATAATCTCTGAGATCAAGTTCCTTATGTGGAACACTTGACATGCTAATGAAACTCAAGGGATTTTGAATAATCCCTTGGTAATCCTCCTCTATCTAGTCAAGGCTATGGTTTTTCCAGTAGTCATATATGGATGTGAGAGCTGGACTATAGAGAAAGCTGAGCACCGAAGAATTGATGCCTTTGAACTGTGGTGTTGGAAAAGACTCTTGAGAGTCCCTTGGACAGCAAGGAGATCCAACCAGCCAATCCTAAAGGAAAACATAGGAAGGACCGATGTTGAAGCTGAAACTCCAATACTTTGGCCACCTGATGCAAAGAGCTGACTCATTTGAAAAGACCCTGATGCTGAGAAAGATTGAAAATGGGAGGAGAAGGGGATGAGAAAGGATAAGATGGTTGGATGGCATCACCGACTCAATGGACATGAGTTTGAGTAAACTGTAGGAGTTGGTGATGGACGGGGAAGCCTGGAGTGCTACAGTCCATGGGGTTGCAAAGAGTCGGACGTAACTGAGCAAGTGAACTGAAATGAATCCTCCTCCTCCCCCACACCACTTGGCTTTCAAGACTATTGTCTCATGAAGGATATAGTATATGCTGTCTTTAGGGCTCAAAGCTGCTCCAGAGCCTCTGTTTCCTGAGTTTCCCAATTCCTTTCTTTTCTGGAGCAAAAAGTCTCAAGGCTAATGAACAGGTGTTGCTGCACATTTAGAAATCATGTCCATTTCCCATTCATTATTCTCAGTGTTATTAATTCACTCTCATTATTCATTACAGAGAGCTAGGAGGTAGCAGGTAGTAGAATTGATGCTTTTGAACTATGGTGTTGGAAAAGACTCTTGAGAGTCCCTCAGACTGCAAGGAGATCCAACCAGTCAATCCTAAAGGAAATCAGTCCTGAATATTCGTTGGAAGGACTGATGATGAAGCTGAAACTCCAGTACTCTGGCCACTTGATGTGAAGAACTGACTCTTTGGAAACATTGAAGGCAGGAGGAGAAGGGGATGACAGAGTATGAGATGGTTGGATGGCATCACCAACTCGAAGGACATGAGTCTGAGCAAGCTCCAGGAGTCAGTGATGGACAGGGAAGCCTAATGTATTGCAGTGCATGGGGTTGCAACGAGTCAGACATGACTGAGTGACTGAAATGAACTGAATATGTGTTGGGGCTGAGGAATAGGTTTTAAATGAGATAAGAATGGACCGTTACAATGTTAAAATCACTCTTGAAACCCCTCCATGCTACCTAGGAGGCCGACTAACTTCTCTTGATGCAGGTCTGCACCCCTCAGGGTCTCCTCCAACTCCAAAACAGATCGATTGAGCATCTGCCAAAGAAACTCACATGTTTAGGGACCAAGATACACGGGGAAAGTTTCTTTTAAAAATACTAGAATTCACCTCAGCATAGTGAGGTGGACCGTGGGAGACTCCTGCATCACATCTGGTCCTCCCCAGGGCAGAGGCCTGGGGCATCTCCCCTGCTGTTTCAGGTGTTCTCCCCTCCTTCCCCTCACTCACTCAATGGACATGAGTATGGGCAAACTCCAGGGAACAGTGGAGGACAGAGGAGCCCAGTCTGCTGATGTCCATGGGGGTCACAGAGTCTGACACGACTTAGCAACTGAATAGCTATGACCCTCCCCTGAGCTGACCTCTGAATTAAAAGAAGCCCGCAAATGTGGTGGGACCCATGGAATTATCTCCATTTTATATGAGAAAACAGAGTAAGTGGGGAAAGATGGTATAACCAGTCAGGGTGACTTCCTGTTGGTGAGCTAGGCTGAAATCTGAACTGCGCTGCCTCCCTCCAGAACCTTCTGGCTCATATACTGATGCCATGCTGCATGTGTGTACCTGTGTCTAAGAATCTAAGGCGCAGACGTGCTTTTGCATCTCACTAACATTTTACGTGAGTTCACTGATGCCTAAGAGACTGAGAGGAGAAGAGTTTCCTTGACCCTTTTGGGCCCTGGCCATTGTTGGTCAGCGGCTCAGTCGTGTCTGACTCTCTGGGACCCTATGAAAGCTGCGGCATGCCAGGCTTCCCTGTCCTTCGCCGTCTCCTGGAACTTGCTCAAACTCACGTCCATTGAGTCAATGATGACATCCAACCCTCTCACCCTCTGCCGCCCCCATCTCCCCCTACCCTCAATCCTTGCCTGGGCCTGAAAATTAAACCAACAAAGATTGACAGGAGAAAGCAGACAAATTTGTTGCAGTTTTCTGTGCCATTGGAGCCTTCACTGGGAAATGAACACATGAAGAAATGGTGACCCTTGAACATTTTTATATTAGCTTTGCTGAAGACTGAGCATTGTGGGAAAACGTAGTAGAGCAGAGGGTGTGGCGTAAGGATGACTTAAAGAGACCTGTTCATCCAGCTCCTCTCGGTGGCCATCTCCTGCGGTAAGGATGCTCCTTCCTCTGGTCCAGGGAGGGCACTTCTCGCGAGAGGGTTTTCTGACTGCTTCCAGGAGGAAGTGCTGCACCGGTCGCTTCTCAAATTTCTCCCCCTTAAAATAGTCAATGGGCCCCATATTTGGGGGCAGCGTGTTCTGAACCCCATCAGACTTAAATTATGAAATAGGATGCCTTGCAGCTTCAGCAAAATAAAATTAGAAAGTATGAGCCTTGGAAATTTGCATCCTCAGCAGGGAAATGTTGGGTGTGGTAGAATAAGGAATTAAGTAGGTTTCTCGTGATGTAGGGAAAATGGAATAATGTGATGTCTGTCTCAACCAAACTGAAAGCACCCCAAGGACAGGGGTATGTCTTGCTCCTCTTTCTGAGCACCTGGCAGAGAGCTGGGAAACCATAGGTGTTAGGATATTCTCATTTCAAAGTCATCAGTCATGGGGGCTTAGCTTTTCTCACCACATCTGGACCTCGCCAGCTGTTCTTCACTCTCCTTCCTTCTGTGTCTCGCGCCATCTGGGAAAGTTAACACTGCACAAAGTTTCCCTTCAAAGTCAAAGGTGATGGGGCAGAGAGACCTGTTTCAAGTTCTGGACAGAAACTGCCAAGTTTAAACCACATTCTGAGAGGTGAGAAAGACTTCCTATATACACATGTAGATAAGTGACATCCACCTCCCCAGCTTAATTTCTCCCAAGCTGACATTTTAGCATTGATGCTGCTCAGAGCTGTGAGTGACGGGCACACTGGTAAGGAAAGAAGGAGGCTCCATCAGCACCGTCTTGACCAGAAGTGGAAACAAACTCCCGGATCCTGAACCTTCCGGCTTATACTTAATTCTTGATGAAAAGTAGCAGCAAGGTTTCATGAAATATAGGTCACAACTGCACTATAATACAAAAATGTGAGATTCACAGTTTATAACTTCCTGTGCTTTCTATAGAAATATGTATTTCCCTAAGCCCATATATTATTAATAACCCATAAACTATTAACTTCACCTAAAAATGCATTATTAACCATGTAATCTGTGCGATACACACATTGGTTTTTTCCAGATACCTTCTTTAGTAAACCCAAGCTCCCCTCTTCTTGATGTTGGTGAAAGAGACCTTTCTACAAATGTCGATTTGTAATGACCAAGAGGATTCACCAGCTTGTAGCAAGGAGTCAAGACAGAATCAATAGATCTGTCAAAACAGCAAGATTTCAAACCACAGCTTGCTCCCCATCGTTGAGAAAGTGCGGCGCACTGGGGGAGTAGCAGGTCTTTAGAAAAGAAAGCACTCCACGTTGTTTTTGTTTACTGCAGGCACTTTCTAAAATAGGATCGAAGGTCCTGGAACCATCAGAAAGCCCTCCACGAGGACACTATTGTCCTCAAGGCGTGTGCTCAAAGACATCGTAAAAACATCTGCAGCAACAACAGTCCACACACGGCCTGGTGCTTGAGGACCATTTTCCACTCTAAAACAACAAGCTGGCTTTGCTCTCTGGTGACAGCCTCATGTGTTACCAGCTCTGTGTGAATTTTCAGAAGTGATTATTGTTAGAAAGCGCACATCATAATCCGGATCTCAGAAGGGAAAGAAGGAAGCTGTTGGCTTCCGTCTTTGTTTGCTCATGTTGTAGGTCTCCCAGGGTCTGGGAAAGGCTCAGCCCCACAGCCTCTGAGCAGGCTACCCTGGGAATGGCAGCACCCATATACGGTTTGAATTCAACTAGCCGGGTCCTCTGAGAGGCACCAGGGGACCATGGAGGACATGGTTTCTTGACTTCTCATTTGCAGTCTCACAAATAATGTTCAAAAGTCATTAGACCATGAAGAGTTTTCATTACCCTTCATCAGTCAATAGCCACCACTCATTGATCGAGTGCTTCCTTGGGGCCCTGTGCTGGGTACCATGGGGGTGGGGGGTTGGGGAGTCAGAGGGGATGAAGGGCAGAAAACCAAAGTGGCTGAAAGAAAACACAGATCCATAACGGAGAAGCACATGAAAGGCAAATCCTCTTGGATGAAAGCGAAGAGCGAAGTGTTTCTAGAAATGTTGAGCTATAGGTTAAAAAAGAGAGAGACTTAGATTTCATTGAACAAAGTGAGAAACTGTTGAATGTCAAAAGTTACTGGAAGCAAAATTAAAAAGGTGAATAGCCAAGTGGGACAAAAATTCGAGCTATGTGACAGAGGGTTAAGGCCTTTAGGAAAACTTCATCAGAGCAATGAAGGAAAAAGACTCCAATAGAAGCAAGGTGAAAGGACACAGTCCCTTTACAGAAGAAAGGGAAACAGCCAACAAACTGGCACAGACACTAAGGATCATGAGTAATTTAAGAACCGCCATTGAAACTGCTACCTGAAAATGGGCTTTGCCTCTTGGCTGGGTGTCAAGCCAAAAGACATGACCAAGAACAGGAGAAGGAAGGATGCCTTACAGCAAATAAGAGGAACACCAGGGAGCCCCAAAGCAGTTTAAAATTAAGGGAACATGCATATTCATGAAGGGGCTTGAGCAGAGGAGAATTCAGCCTAGAATTGGAGCCAAGGTTGACATACTCCCATCTTTAGCTGGAGACAAGTTAGCAACTGAACCACTACCAAGCTTTAGTTGATTGAAGTCAGGATGGTCAACGTCATCATCATTCCATCCCCCACCTGGATGGGGGCTTGGGACTGTTCAGTCCCTCAGCTGTATCCAACTCCTTGCGACCCCATGAACTACCCTCAGGTGGCCAGCAGCCCCACTGCAAGGCCCGGGGCTCAGGTCCTAGCCCCCTGCAAGCAGAAGCGGAGTCAGAGCTTTTACACGAGGCTACCAGGCTCCAAGGGGCAGATGGGTTGGGAGAAGTGACTGCGGAAGATCAGGCTCGGATGGTAGCCCTGGGCCCCCAGGTCTGAAATGTCGGGCTGGGCTTCCTGTGGCTGGAGCCCCTGAGAACCCCCATGACCCCGCCGGGAGACCCTGCTTCCTGCCTGGGCTACTTTGCGTGGATTCTCTTTCCGGCAATTGACAAAGTAGTTCTGCATTTCAAGTGGCAGAGTGAGTTAGCAGAAACCTGTCCAGGGGCATTTGGCGATTTGCTTTAGCAGCTCTTCCTAGTAAGGGAACTTACGAAAGATGTGACTCTAGATTTCTGTCCAGGGACATTTAATGAAATATTTTTAATAGTGAAAAATTGGAGACAACTTGACGGTTTCACAGGATGGAAATTGCTATAAAGGCCATGGCAATATGTCAGTGGCAGGTGGGATGTTATGAAGTCTACTGCTAAAAAAGCCAAATCATATGAACCTCAAATTGGCAGAAAATGGTGTTTTTATGCAAAGAAAATAACCCTGAAAGTACATTACCCAAAGTTTATTAATGTTTTATTTGGAAATAATATGATATTTACAGGTAAATTGTAAGAATGATGCAAAGACTTCTCACACACCTTCACCCAGGCCCACCAGATGTTCCCATTCTGCCATGTTTGCTTTATTTTCTCTCTCTACACACACCACACACACACTCAAATATTCTGACTCTCTATAAAATAACATATAACTTTATATTATATAAAATTATATATGTGTGATAAGAACATTGCATCATTTGTATATAATATATAATTTTATATGATATACTATGTATGTTTAAGATGTACGCTATTTGTATCTTATGTGAATAAGACATGTATAAAATATGTTATTATATATGTACTGTTACATGTGTTATTTAAAATCATATAATTCTTTTTTCTGAACTATTTAATTGCAGAAATCATGACCTTCTCCCCCTAAACAGTGACCTTCACATGCTGTTTTTATTTTCTCCATTTTTTCTTCTGTACTCTTCAAATTTTCTACCATTGTAATTAGATTAAAAAAATAACTTATTGTTGTGTCCTAAGACATAACTCACAACTGTTTACCTCTCAAATTTTTAAAATAATTTAAAGGCTACTGGCTGGATACTAAGTTGATATAATTCTTTTGAAATCAGCTTGAAATATGATCTAAGTTTTAAAACATACATTTCCTTTGAACTAATAATCCTACTTCTGAGATTCTATTCTAAGAAACTTTCAAATTTTAAAAGGGCATTATGTGAAAAATTGAATCATAATATTCTTTTCATGAGAAAAAATGTAAATAAGACAAATGTTCAACAGGAGAGAAGTGAAAACTAGTCTATCATTTTGAAGGAATCTTATACCTGCATTAAAATCATGTGTGTAAAGAGCCTACTACCACTGGGAAATACTAGTAAATGACAACCTGGGACCGATGGTCTGACTGAGTGGGGTGTGTGTCTGGGTGATCATTCCAACAAGGCTCTGGTGGAACTCCGAGCAAGGAGCCCTGCGAAATGGGGAGGCTGCTCTGTCTGCAGGCCAGGATAACCTGTCCTGTCACAAAGGAGCATCCCAGACAGCCCTCCAGCCCCAGAGCATGCTGGCCTTGGGACCCCTCTGCCAGGTGGACCATGGAAGGACCGCCCCCATCCCAGGAGCTCAGCGAGGAGGACTTGCCTTTCTCCCCATTCCCAAAGCTCGTCCACAACCAAGGCTGCCTTCTCTCCCACTAAACTCACCAGCGACCCAGGCTCATTCTCCACACAGCTTCCTGAAAGGCACTGTGCCCCCTGGATGTGACCCTATGAAATGAACCTCTGAGCCAAGCCTTGGAGGTCAAAGTGCACGTGGAGACGCATGGACCATCAATCCCGGTGGAGGGGCAAGCTGGCCGTGGCCAGAGCCATCAGCACCCTGGGAGGAGAGGCCCACCTCCAAACAGATCCATTTTCAGAATCAGAGGTCACTGAGCTGGGGAAAGGTTCCTTTTAAAATCCTGTGCGTGGTCGGTGTTTCATTTCCACTTGACTCCAGGCTATGCAGCTCTCCTTGGTCGCTCCCACCCTTCTTGTCAAGGCTACTTTATTGAACTGCTTTGCCCTTGGGAGGGGCTACTGTCCCCCTGAGTCCTGAGCGCAGCCCTTTGGTTTGTTCAGTGGACGTTCAGTGTGTGAACATAGCCTGATGCAGCGGCGACTTTGAGATCAGGATGCTATACTTTGCTGTCCTTCTTGTTGGGGTCCTGGATAAACACGGGGTACAGACTCTCACTCCTGAGCAGACCACAGCCAGTACTCTCTCCCGCCAACCACCCCCGCCAACCAAAACAAAAGACTTGCTGCCACACCTCTGGCGGATGCAAGGCCAGGGCAGGAAGGAACCGGTCCTCCTCTAATATGATTTGTCCAATCTTACCAAAAAAATCATTTCTAAAATGACCACAACCATAATTGTTGCTTGAAAGGAAAATCATTAAACATAGTGATATTCTCCAGCCAAACACAAGATTGTAGTAGTCAAATGTCCTTAAGGGATGCCTCCTTAAGTTCAGATCAGAAAGATTTAGAAACTGCAGGAGTCTCAAGGATTTGCAAGCAAACCCTATACATCTATGTCAGGATGTCAGATCCAAGGGGTGAGCCAGCTGAAAGGCAAAATATAAAAATAAAAAGATGCAGTCCCCAGGAGTCAACTTCCAAGGGTAAGTTTAAACTTTAAAATCAGTTGCGTCTATACCAAATGAGATCAGCAAGGGAGTGACATTTTAAAGGTTCAAGTCATTCAGGAGTAACAAAGACGGCCACTCTGTCGGCCGCAGCATCTGCTCTTTGATGTTTGGAAGGGCAGCAGACAGCGTGCCCAGGTGGAATTAAGGCCGGATCAGGAGGCAGGAGACTGGAGGGAAGCGGCGGGGAGGAAGCCTTCAACACTCCCAGACTTTGCAAACAGTGGGACGTGTGGACACGCCCCAGAGACAGTGAGGGCTGCAGGGCAGCTGTCTGCTGTCTCCCCTGCCTGGAAGGATGCGAAAACTGGGCCAGGGAGGAGAGGGGTGTTCAGCATGACTCAGCCACCCCGGTCTGGAGACTGGAGTAGGAGTCGGCTCGTTATTCCAGGAGAGAAAGCCTTCGAACTCTGGTGAGCAGAGACCCCGTTGTTCCCTTCCTCTCCTGGGGAAAGAGTGAAGTAAGTGGTCTCTAGGGCTGAAGCTCTTGGCAAAGCTGAGCAAACCTGGCCTGGAAGGGAGCCCTGGCAGAGAGTCCCAATCCTCCAGTGGCTCAAAGGAGAGAAATGAATCACCCAACCGTCTGCCCGTTGAAGCATTTGCTTAGAATCAAGTTTCTGTAAGAAAATGCAGACCAGAAAATGCTCTGTGGCTCATGGCTCTAGAACCTGAGAGGCTGGCACATTGTACCTGTGGAAGGTGGTCTTTCTGCCAAGACACGTGTGTGAGCTGGTAGTAGTTAAATGTGTTTATTTCTGTCTGCGGATTTCACTTCTGCAGCAGGTTGTCGTCACAAGACTCGAAGGATCTCCACCTTTCAGAAAAGCCTTCATGGTCATGACTGTCTGGGTGCCATTGTCATTGGCATGTGATTTTGGGGTGTCAGGGTGGCGTTCTAGGAGAATTTAGCTGGCTCAGTTCCTTTCTGGAAAAGCGGGGTGGGGACTCTTTTTCAGAGGGAAGTCATAAGTCTGTTTTCAAAAAGGCATCTTCTGAAGGAAAGAGTGATCAGACCCAGGAGAGAGGGTGGGCTTTCAGAGGTGCTTTCCCAGGGCTGCAGAGCAACCCTGTTTGTTTAGCTAGACGTTTAAACATGTCTCTGAACTAAAATGTGATTGCATGCATGCTAAGTCGCTTTGGTTGTATCAGACTCTTTGTGACCCTATGGACCTCCAAGCTCCTCTGTCCATGGGATTCTCCGGGCAAGAATACTGGAATGGGTTGCCATGCCCTCCTCCAGGCGACCTTCCTGACCCAGGGATCCATCCCAAGTCTCCTGCATTGCAGGTGGAGTCTTTACCGATGAGTCACCAGGGAAGTCCACAGCGGTGGGGGTGGGGGCCAAGGCAGGGCTCCAAATCATACTGATGGGTTTCAAGATGAGTCATCACTTTTGCTGGCCTTTCTCCTACCCACCCTCTCCTCCTGAAACACAAAGCCCGGCAGAAATCAGCTATCTTCAGCATCCAGGTGACTGAGGGCCACACACGCAGGATTTCTTTCCTTGGAAGAGCGGGGAAGGTAAGTGTGAGGACACTCTACAACAGTAGGTCGTTTTCAGCCTGAACTGGCAAGTGCTCAGGTCCCTAAAACTCCCAAGAGACATCTGGAAGTAGGGCAGCCAGATTGGCGTCCCGTGTCCCAGACCAGTCACCCGGGCCTTCCGATGTCTCCTAGTGATCTACAGCCTCAGGGAGCTGGAGCTGGAGGCAGTGCTGGGGTAGGGGGGGCAGGGGGAGTGGAGGCCAGGAGCATTTGATCAACAGCACACATGACAATCCTAGCGGCCCCCAGGAAGGGCAGGGCTGAGTTATGTGCCCCTGTGTGGTCACAAGAGCCAGCGTAGGAGACGCACTCAAGGCCCAGGCAGATGCAGTAAAATGCAGTAACGCCTGCAGGCCCCTCTCTCCCCTCCTGGCTGGCGTGACTAGAGAAACACTGGGGAGACTGGAATTACATTCTCCTCCATTTCATCAGTCTCTCTCTCTCCTAGCTCTGCTGGTCTCAGCACCGAGTCTCTTCGAGTGTGTTTTCATTCTGCAGTTCTCTCTAGGTCTAGAAATGCTCACAACCAAAGTCACAGATGTCAGCCCACTGGTGAAGTCGCTTTGCTGAAGTTCAACGAAAGCCAAATATTTGCCTCAGAGACGGGCTTTTGAGTTTAATTGCCGGTGGTTACAATTATCTACACAGGCACCCAGGTGATTTGAACGCAGCAGTGAATTCTCAACTCCCTGTGATACAAACGGCAGCCTTTACGTGGACGTGTCTGTTACAGGAGGCTACGCGCACGCCTCCGTGATCACACTCCTCTTGGTGTGGGCGTGAGGACCCCGGGGTCACTGCTGGGAATTCCTGAACTCGGAGGTGGACCAGGGCAGACATAGTATTTGCATCTGATCCAGCCGCCGCACAGAGAAGACTGCTGGTCTCGGCAAGTATGGATAAGGTACGAATGTGTGGATGCTGTTTTCTGCGATCACGGCAATATGGTGGGTGGCTGACGGGGCAGGGTGGGGGAGAGGTGGACTTTTCAAAACAGATCCGAACTAAGTTCTGTGCCAACCCAGGTAGCTTCCTCCTGGGACCTGAGTTCTGCTCCTTTGGGATCCCAGGCCTGAGTGAATGTGGCCTTGGAGACAGAAAATATTCCCCAGTTCCTAAGAGCCCCAGGACTTCAGGCCAGATTATCTCTGTGTGTTACAGTGCTGGAAATAGATTCACACGTTCCAAAGAATTTAGTTATTTATATAAAATGTGTTGGAGAAGGGAATGGCTACCCACTCCAGTATTCTTGCCTGGAAAATCCCGTGGACTGAGGAGCCTGGTGGGCTCCAGTCCCAGGGGGTCACAGAGAATCAGGTAAGACTGAGCACAGCACAGCAGCACATAAAATGTGTACCTAGTTCTACCAGGTAAGTAGGTTTAAGGCTCTTCAGAATACTGACTGATTAATGGATTCAGTCATTCACTCATTCTCTTCCTCACTGGGTCAAATACTGAGCGATGACTATGTCCCAGGGCCCTGTGTTAAATCCTGGAATACCAGGAGGAATAAGGCACTGCCCTGTCCTTGGTGTTAATTCCACAGAACACAGGTCAGTTCAGAAGTGGTTTCCAAAACAGGGTGCTACCAGAAAGGCAGGAACAGTGACAGTTGTGTCGCTGTGAATCTGAAGTGACAGTTGGTAATGCCTTGGCAATTACCCACCAAAGGTAAGTAAACGGTCATACTCCTATGCGTCCGCTCCTTTGCTTGTTGTTGTTCAGTCGCTCGGTCATATCCGACTCTTTGTGGCCCCATGGACTGCAAAACAACAGGCTTCCCTGTCCTTCGCCATCTCCCAGAGTTAGCACCAAGTCATGTTCGTTGAGCTGGTGCTGCCATCCATACAACCATCTCCTGGTGTGTGTGCAGACCAGCCAGATTACATTCACAAGGATGATCACTGGTTTAGTCATACTAGATAAAACTGGAAACACAGATCTCTCCATTAAATGAGTCGGACAAATGAACTGAGGTCTATTCATGCAATGGAATAGTCTGCGACAATAACAAGGAATAAACTACTACCACATACACCATATGTGACTCTCACAGACATAATGACGAGTGAGAAAAGCCAGATGCAGAAGACCACCGCTGGGATCCTACTTTTATCTGTGGTGGTAGGAACCCCCAGGAGAGAAGTGCCAGAAATACAAGGGTTGCATACATAAATGACACTCAAGAAGTGGTGCACTTAAAACTCACACACTTCACCGCATGTATAACTCGGTAGAAATTTGTAAAGTAAAAAAATCCGGCAGCAAATACACAAGACAGAATGCAATCAGTTAATGCCAAAGAACACACAAAGGGTCCCCAGGACTGTGGGAGTTATGAACAGGGTGCTGGGAAGACTTTCACTTTTATTGGAAATGCTGCAGTTCTGGGAAGAGTGCACTTGGGACAGGGAGCACCTCAGGACCAACCGCACCCACCCCGCAGTGACCCTGGCAAAATGCCCTCCTGCACTCCCCTTCCTGACGCTTAAGCTAATGACATCTGAAACGGTCTAATATGGTTCAGTTCAGTTTAGCTCAGCTCAGTCGCTCAGTCGTCTCCGACTCTTTGCGACCCCATGGACTGCGGCACACCAGGCCTCCCTGCCCATCACCAACGCCCGGAGCTTCCTCAAACTCATGTCCATTGAGTCGGTGATGCTGTTGACCATCTCATCCTCTGTCGTCCCCTTCTCCTCCCGCCTTCAATCTTTCCAGCATCAGGGTCTTTTCCAGTGAGTCAGCTCTTCGCGTCAGGTGGCCTCAGTGCTGGAGTCTAATATGGTCTCTGCACATACACAACTACAAAAGAAGAAAGACTGATTTTCAGGGTTTTTTTCCCTTTTATTTGTTAAGATGTCCTCTTTTAAAAAAATAAACTTTGAAATTTTGGATTATTTTAGACTTATGGAAAAGTTGCAAAGATCATATAGAGTTCTCCCATACCTATCAGCAGGTTCTCCTCTTGTCAATGTCCAAAATCACGCGGTGTATTTGTCAAAGCCTCAAAACCAATGTTGGTACATTACTGTTAACTCAGCTCCAGACTATATCCAAATTTCATTAGTTTTTCCACTAATGTCCTCTTTCTGTTCGAGAGGCAGACCCAGAATACCACATTGCAATTAATATCTTTCCATTTTTAATTGACCTACAAACAAAGTTAAACAGCATTCCCATTTTATAGGTGGTAAGGGTAAGAAACAGTGTGGTTTACTGGCAGTGGGATGATCACAGGATTTAAATCTTGGTGGAATCTTCTCTGCTAAGAGGCAATCTGGTTTAGATGTAGAAGGTGCAGGCTCTAGAATTAGGCAGACCTGAGCTTGGGGGCTCGCTTGGGTTTGCTCCTGAGGAGTTGTGAAGCCTGGAATATTTCATACAGCTGAGCCTCAGGTTTTCATCCATAAAATGGGAAGCTAAAATACCCCCCACCAGGTAATATAAGAGTTTATAAATAATATATGTGAGGTGTTTAGACCATAATAAATGCTCAATAAATGATAATTGCCATTCTCATAGCATTGTTGCTGGGTAGACCTATAACTAGCACTTAGGAAATGGATGTGTGGTCGCCTACTATCCAGAACAGAATCCTTTCCTATAAAAAGACAGGTCATTTTTATCCCTGGAGCTTACCATGGGTTACAACTCAGACATGCCACCTCTGATTAATTAAGTGGCCCTAAGCAGGGGCGATTGGGGGACAGGGGTGGGCAATTATATTCCAGTCTGCTGGATTAACAGGTCAGTTCCTGGCATCCTACTGTGAAGCTTTCCATTAGCAGGCATTGAGGTTACTCTGCAAGTATTTTAACAGAAAATAAGCATCTAATACATTAACTTATATATCTTTTACTTCTGAAAGGACTGTTGACACTCATCAAGTGCTTTCTGACAAGTTTTATTGGTGAGAAAAAAAAAAGAATGCTTTTTTTTGTGGAAGATTAACACAGCCTTGATTTTTGGAGTGTGGGTACATATGCGCCTATGTGTATATTTCTTCCTCTTCTTCCTCTGCAGGATCCGAGGGAGTTCTGTGTCACTTTCCAAAATAGAACTCAAAAGTAGGTCAGTAAAAGAGCTGTAAAACAGGTCAATTGCCATAAATCTAAGCAGAAGAAGTAACTGGGGTTCAGCTTTGGAGAGACTGCAGGCTCAGACCTCTGGAGCCTGCTCTGAGAAACCCTAAAGGACCGTTTCTTTTTTTGGTGGGGAGGGATCTGATATTGTACCCTGGCTGACCACGAGCATTTTCTCTTCCAGGACGGCCCCCTCTGTCTAGGCTGGAGATCATGGGTGCTGGTCATTAGGACTGAGGTGGCAGGCTTAAGCCCGATGGTCTTTTCAGGAAGCCTACCACAGGGTCGGGGCAACACGCTGCCTGGGGATGGATAAGCAGGGGACTTCTTCCCCCTCTCTGGATAGGTCGGGAAGTGGCTGGCTTTGAACGGCAAAACCACACTTCTGGGTAATGCTTCTGGTATTCCGATGCAACGCAGTTGGACACAGGCTCTGATCCCACATCACCCACCCGGAGTGAGGCTGCAGTTCCCTCTGTGCTGCTGGAAAGGGGCCTAAAAGGATTAGACGGCAGGAATGGCTTTTACCTTACTCCAACGGTCTCCTCTTTAATGATACGTTGCTTCCTTACCGCGGTGGCTCATTTTTCCATATGGCACGCGAGACTGTCTACATCCTGCCCCAAGAGAGACAGCATTTTCCGGATGGGGAGGGAGTTTGCTTTCCCAAGACTGGGTTTTGTCAGATTTCTTGGCACTCTCCCAGGTACAAGGGGCTCTCTAATATATGAGATTATGATTTTTAAAAAACCATCAAATTTGATTTTGTGACCAAGGTTCTTCCATGTGACTTTCTGAGTTATTACCGACGCACACTTCTGGTTTTAAATTATTCTGACTCACTCTCTTATTTGTTTTTTCCATCGTTGGCAATATCTCTGAGTAACCACAATCCTTATCCATTGTCTGATTACCAGAACAAAACACAGTTTGAGGCTGTTTGGAGTTTTAAGAGACTTTTATTTTGCTTCTATCAAATTGAAAATAGTACCAGAAGTAACAGGCTTAGTTAAAAATTGAAGATTTTAGAAAATAAAACATGTCCTGGTACAGATTGCTAGCTCTGTGGAAATCAGCTCTGACTTGATCTGCAATGGTAATGGGCCTTAACTGGAATAATTATAGAGGTTATTGGGAGAAGAGTTTGGGAAAGAAATGAAATGTTGCCTACTTATCTTCTTGGACCTCAGCGATAAATACACTCGCGGGGAATCACTGTTCTTGAGCTTGTGGTGGGAAGCTGCGTAGGGAAGAAAACTCGTAAAGACCCAAGTGGGAACATGGTCACACACTGGTTCATCTGTCCACTCAACCAGAAGCTGCTGCCGCTTTTCTTTTCCAGGCTGGGGGCTGGGCTTGGGCACGTGTGTGCGTCCCAGTCGAGTCTGACTCTTTGCGACCCCATGGACTGTAGCCCGCCAGGCTCCTCTGTCCATGGGATTCTCCAGGCAAGAATACTGGAGTGGGTTGCCACGCCCTCCTCCGGGGGATCTTCCCCACCTAGGTATTGAAACCATGCCTCTTGAATTTCCTGCACTGGCAGGTGGATTCTTTATTACACTGCCACCTAGAAAGCGGAAACTTGATGAGCCAGTGAAGGAGGCCGGCCCCCAAGTGGTTCCCTGTCTAGTAAGGCAGGCATGCTCAGGTAATGCCAGCTGTGGGTCCCCAGAAATGTGCCAGAAGAATGAGGATGGCACCCTTTTGCCTGGAGTTCACGGAGAACCCCTGGCGGTTCAGATGGCAAAGAGTCTGTCTCCAGGGCAGGATGCCTGGGCTCAATCCCTGGGTCGGGAAGATCTCCTAGCGAAGGGAATGGCTCCCCACCCCAGTATTCTTGCCTGGGAATTCAATGGACAGAAGAGTCTGGCGGGCTATAATCCATGGGGTGGCAAAGAATTGGATACAACTGAGCGATTGACTGATACAAAGAGAAATAACACAAAAGAAATGGCACCTCTCTGGACCTTGAGCGTCGAATCAGTGAGCAGAAAGGGAAAGAAGGATGTTTCGACATTGAGAGAAGCGCACAGAAATCCACACTGCATCACGCACTTTCCAGACGTTGAGTGGTCCCATATTGGACTGGTATCAGGGGAGGGAGAAAGACGAGACTGGGAACACTGGCTGTGAAGGAGACTCAGTACATGGTTGAAGGCAATGAGGAGTCGGTAAAGCTTGCCGGGCATTATTTTTTATTTTACATTGGAATGCAGTTGATTATCAGTGTTATGTTAGTTTCAGGTGTACAGCAAAGTTATTGAGTACACATGTACACAGATCTAGTTTTCAAATTCTTTTCCTGTTTAGATTATTATAGAACACTGAGCGGGGTTTCCTGTGCTATACAAGAAGTCCTTGCTAGTTATCTGTTTTAAATATAGCAGTGTGTGTTTGTCAGTCCCAAACTCCTAACTTAGCCCTCCCCACCCCCCTTTCCCCTTCGGTAGCCGTAAGTTTGCTTTCTGTCTGAGTCTGTTTTCTGTTTTGTAAATAAGTTCATCTGTATCATTTTTTAAAGATTCTACATATAAGTGATATCATGTGATATTTTCATTGAAAAACAGGGTGACAGGATTCAGCTCCAGGAGCCTGTGACTCTCACTGAGCAGAGATATCATAATTCCCTAGCCCTGGGACCCTGGGGGCAGGAGAGGGGCCAGCCCTAGGAGGCATTTCTGAGGTCAAACTGACAGGACCTGCTGACTAGTTAGAAGGGCGGGGTTGAGGGAGAGATAAAGGATGGGGTCAGATATGGCTTGAGTTTGGGGCCAGAACCAGCAGGGAGGGAAGGAGACAGAGGGGCCTGGGAGTCTGAAGGACCCAGTGTCCAATCCCAGGAGCGCTTTCAAGTTTTCCATTTGTGGACAAGTCAGCTTTCAGAGCCTCCGTTCCTTCCTTCAAAATAAGAGCAATTAGCGGGATTCGCTGAGGGCTGATGAGACCCTGGAGGCCTGGGGCAGAGGAGGCGCAGCAGATGCTGTCTGTCATGATTATTTGGGGTCTTCTCTGCATCACAGGACGAGCATGTCATGAGAATGGAGGGTGTTGTTTGTGTCTTTAACCTTCAGCACAGGAGACAGAAGAGCACTGGGGATGTTTACTCAACTTTATTTTTCAGCCTAGGACAAAGAAGGCCTTCCCTGGTGACTCAGATGGTAAAGAATCTGCTTGCAATGCAGGAGATGCGGGTTCGATCCCTGGGTCAGGAAGATCCCCTGGAGGAGGGCATGACAACCCACTCCAGTATGTTTGCCTGGAGAATCCCATGGACAGAGGAGCCTGGTGGGCTGCAGTCCATGGGGTCACAAAGCAGACACGACTGAGGGGTTAACATGCTAGGACAAAGAAAGCTGAAAAGCTGCTCACGAGTATTACTGAAGAAAACTGGAGGAAAAGGGATGCTGGCACCGTTTATACCTGGGAGGCAGTGGTGTGCTTTCATGGGTGTGGCGGAGGAGCTGCTGAGTCAGGATGTGGCCGTGATGGAAAATGCCAAGTGCCTGGTAATGGCTACAAGATGCAATGGCATCAGATCCTAGCCTGGAGCTGAGTGCAGGAGGAAGAACAATGGACCCGGGGCTCTGGAAACTGGGGATGACTTTTCTGCCCGAGTTCATCAAGGAGTTCATGGAAGACGAGAGCCCTGCCTGAAAGGGTCCCTCAAAGAAGCGTGGGAAGTATCGTTCCTTTACAACGTTGTGTTAGTTTCAACACTGTAAAGTAACTAGGCTCCAATAAACATCAATTAATAACTCGCTTCCCCAGGGCCCCCCAGAATTGCTCCTTCACCTCCAAAGGGAACCGAGTCCAGGCCTCTGAAGAGACGTTAAAAGTCTCAACTGCAGAAAGACACACTGTCTCCTCCCCACCCAATAAACCAGATCCAACAGATACTTCTCCGCTTCCCTCAGGCCCAAGCAGACCCCTCTCGGAGCTCCGTGGCCACATTTGGCCTCCACAGTTTCAGAGGAATCAAGAAACTGGAGAGGATCCAAAGAGAGAGAGAGAGAAAAAACATGATTAAAGAGAGGAAGAATAGGACCCAAGAGGCAAGTTAAAGAAATTGGGCTTGATTTGCCTGAAACAGTAAAGACAAAATGGGGACTGCGTTCATGTACACGAAGAGGGGCTGCGTCCATTTATTTCCCAATTTCAAGCACACAGAATGAGAGGCAAATGGCCTAATTTGCCACAGGAGAGACCATACACATATGTGTGTCTCAGAACGGGCTCACGTGGGGTTATCGCGCCATAAGTGCCGCCAGTCACTGAGTCCAGACACCATTCAGCCCTCGCTCACAGAAGGAAGAGCGGTGAGATGCACACCCAAGCTATGTGCCTGTCTCCCCCTTCTGCCCCCAGTTTGATAGGAAACCAGGACCCTTATAAGGGTAAAGGGGGAGTGCCAGAGACAATTATGCTAGGACCAACTGGTACCTCAGGCCATCTTGTCTATAACTCTTCTTCAGAGCTCAAAAACAAGGGAAGTACCATTGATATTGAAATTATCAGCACTCCTTGGAAGCTAGAAAATATATAGAAATGGAATGTTTGCTTTATTAAATATGCATTAGTCATCTGTTAGTCACTCAGTTGTGTCTGACTCTTTGGGACCCCATGGAATAGCCCACCAGGCTTCTCTGTCTATGGGATTCCCCAGGTAAGAATCCTGGAGCAGACAGCCATTTCCTTCTCCAGGGGAATCTTCCCAACCCAGAGACTGAACCTGGATCTCTCACATTGCAGGCAGATTTTCTACCCTCTGAGTCACCAGGGAAGCCCAACTGCATGACTAATTACCACCCAGATTCGTGGCTCAGGACAACAGAAATTCATCGCATGCAGTTTCTGGGGGTCAGGAATTCAGGGCCAGTTCAGCTAGTGGGTTTGCCTCAGGGTCTGGCCAGAGGTGGCAGGCAGATGCTGCCCTGGGCGGCCGGCATTTGAAAACTCGATTGAGGCTGGAAGATCCACTTCCAAGATGGCGCACCCATGTGGCCGATGGCTGTAGACTTCCTCACTTCGGTTCTTCCCAGTGGGGCTGCCTGAGTGTCTTCACCACATGGCAGCTGGTTTCCCCTCCAAGCGAATGGCCTGGGTCCCTCAGGCCTTTCAGGACTCGTCTCAGAACTCGTATACAGTAACTTTGCACTTAGTCGCTCAGTCGTGTCCGACTGTTTGGGAACCCGTGGACGGTAGCCCACCAGGCTCCTCTGTCCATGGGGATTCTCCAGGCAAGGACACTGAAGTGGGTTGCCATACCCTCCACATACAGTTGCTTTGGTCCTGTTTTATTTATTAGAATGAGTCTCTAATCCCAGCCTACGTGAAAAGGGAAGGAAATTAACCTTTATCATATTTCTTGAATGAAGGAGTATCTACAAATATTTGGTCACTGCTGTTGTAAGCTATGATTGTTTTTGAGATTCCCTGTTTGCCTTTCTTTGAGTACTGTCATTTCATTCATCCTGTCCTCACGATCGTGGGAGTGGATGGATCAGTGCAGCCAGGTGATTTGGCCATGCGGCACTCTGTCCCTCCCGGGTGCTGTCAATCACTTGGGGTACTCACAACGGGCTGTCTTGGGGGTTAGGTGATGATTCTGCCCCACAGTAGGCCTGTACGGAGAAGTTGGAAGGTCAGTTGATGGGGTGACACAGATGAATATAGATGGGGGAAGGGACCCAGCCTAAATGAACTTCCATGTCCCTTTTGGTGGTGAGCATCTCTGAGTCCCTGATTCCCCCAAGAGCATTCTTTCTCTGGTGTTTGGATAGGTTACTTACGTACTGATTTTGTGCAATAGAGGGGTTAGCAGAGCCTGGGGGAGTTAATCTACGCAGAGGAGGCTTCTTGGGAGTGAGTTTCTAGAGGTGAAGCCACGGGCTTTTGGAGTGAAGATCTAGGAAAACAAAAGTGGACTTCATGTTATTATAGGCTGAGAAGATCATGAGCTTCAATCTCCCCACAAGATGGAATTAAAACGATTTCCAAGAGTCTTAATCATGGGGCGATTGTGTTTGTTTACCTTTGCAGCAAGCCTTGGGGGCTGTGTTTGGAGAGATGAAAGCTGTTTTGTGAGCCTGTGTCTGAAGCTCCATCAGTAGGTCGAGTGGGAAGGAGGCTGACCCTTCCCTTACAACAGAAGTCAGGAATGGCTGTCTATAAACTCCAGCCTTAGGAGTGTTTGCCTCCATTTTTCATGCGCTCAGACTCAAAGCAGATTGAGTTAAATGTGAGCTTGGATAAGAAATAAGCGCCCTGTTCATTGTGAATGCCCAGGCTGTAGAGCAAAAATAGCACACTGCAAAGGTCAATTCTTCTGGAAAGGAAAGGGAAGGAAAGGACAACAAGCCATCTATCTGAAATTTTAATGAGCAGACCCTGGCCTCTGACCCCACACCATTACCTAACAATCCAGTATTGAGTGCCATGTCGGCTTCCATTTCCTGTGAACCGGGAGGAGGAGGCAGGCTTCTCATCCAAAGGCCGACCATCTGCCAGACCTAAGGTTCCCCCTCTGCCTAGCTGGCTGTTCCTGCGGGTCATAAGTCTTTATGGATAGAGGGTTAGCCCAGCCTTCTTGCTTCACAGAGGTGGAGAATTAGCAACTGGAGAAACCAGGGCTGGTGGGTAGGATTTTCTTTACTACCTCCACACACTCCCCCAGCGGCGCCCCCGCATTGGCTGTTTTGTTTCCTTCAATCACAAACAAACCAAGGACAGTCCTGGGGGCACATTTAGCCCTTGGAAGAAAGCTTTGCAATTTCCAGGGTTTTTTTGGGTTTTTTTTTGTTTTAAATGGACTTCAATAGTCAAGAGCTGAATATGAAAGGAGAAAAAGAAATGGATTGTTTGGAGAGAAAGTGTATAAAGACTAATGCACAGCACATATTACATCCATTATGAATAAACAATTTAACCAGTCAGAAGGATTCAAGAGGCCAGCAGCTGGGCTCATTTGAAAGCGAGTCTCCCTAACTGATCTCAAAGGACACAATTGAAAACTCCCTTGTGCAATGTTTCTGAAAGTTCTAGGGAACAAGGGCAATCAGAACCACCTGGGTACTTACGAAAACTGTCCTTCCCAGACCTCCATAATCAGGATCCCCAGCGCACATGCCATGGGATGTGCATTCTTAAAAATAGCAGGAATCTCCTGGCCTGGGGAGGTGTTGTATCAGCTCCTTGAATGCTCACTGCCACCTGGGAGGTTTGTATTTTACTTTCCCTGAACAGATGCTAAACCCAAAGCTTGGAGATCAGAATTAAATCTGTGTCTGCAAAGAGACCTGTTGTGGGCTCTGACTTACTGCTTAGCCGTTTGGCCACAGGAAAACGACTTAACCTCTAGACATTGCAATTTCCTCATCTTTAGGATCTTAAAATGAAACAATGCCTGGGAAGCATTTTTAGCACAATACTCTGATTATATGAGTTATGTAATAAATAATGCAGTAGTTAACAGACAACCTAGTGATTATTAAAGAGGCCCAGTAACCAGCTCACCCCATTCAATAGTCAGGATTGATCAGTTTGTTGGACTAGACAGAAAAGTCTTGGAAAGCAAGAGGCGTTTCTCATTGGTTTGGTTTCCCAAGTCCTCAACACAGCATTGCTAATTGTTAATGGAGAGAATGAAAGGACAAAGGACAGACAGAGGGGTGAGTAGTAGGGCTGGACTGAAACTGGGGCTTGGACCCAGGCCTGGCTTCCAGACAGAGTGTTGAGGTGCCTTGGCGCTGAGGAGGGGGTCCTGGGGCCAGTGCTTCTGGCTTTGGGGTTTTTATTTTTTGATAAAAGGCCTGAACGGTGTTTAGAGGAGTTGACCTGGTTCTTAAGAACATGGCAGAAACCTAGGGGTGGGAGGGAAATAGGAGAAAAGTCACTTTCCTGTAAAAAGCGTTGGTGAGGAACAGAGTTTTCTCAAACGCTGGCTAAATGCCTCTTGGAATGACACTTGGTCAGAAATTGGGGGCAGCTCACAGGACAGCTTTTTGCACCTGGTTCTCCCTCTGGGCTGCACAGTGGAATCACCTGGGGCTTCAGAAACTGCTCAGCCTCCATCCGGGCTTTCTTGGTGGCGCAGATGGTTAAAAACAAAAAAAGTCTGCCCGAAATGGGGGACACCTGGGTTCGATCCAGGTGATTTTCTTTTTGCCTGGAAAATTCCCTGGACAGAAGAATCTGGCGGGCTACAGTTCAAGGGGTTGCAAAGAGCTGGAGATGCTGAATAATCTGGGTGGGGGTGTTATTAACCCCTTAGTCCTTAGGGTTCCAATAGATGGTCAAGGTTAGGGATCTTGGTGGCTCCACAGGTGGTGGGCACCCATCTTGATGCCCCCCAGCTCCTTTATTCTGTGTAGCCCTCTCCTTGCTGGTCCCATGGTCTAGGAGAAGGCAAGTCCTGCTTTAATAAAAACTGATACTGTGTCTCTTTGAGGCCATGGGGGCAGAAGAGAAGGAGCCCGCCAAGAACTCAGATTGGAAGCAAGTCTCATTCATCTCACTGGTGTTTCCCAAACACCCAGTGCTCCCCCAGATCCCTGGGGCTGGATAGCCTCATTTCAAGGTCATGGGAGGGCACCCAGGAATCAGTATTTTTGACAGACAAACCCAGTCGTTTCTTACATCAGGAAGGTTTAGGAAACATTGCTGTGAACCTTTTTTTTTTTGGTGGTGGTGATGGTGGGGGAGATGGTCCATGCCCTGGAAAAGAAACATGAGCCAATCTATGATCCTAAAACCTAAAGCAATGCCTCAAAAGCAGCATGCCCAGAAGTCGCGAGTCTCCAAGTCCAAACTCAATCTCAGGCAGGAGATGTCCCCGTTTGGGAACTTGGGGGACCAGCCCGGCGAGGGAGCGGCCGACGGCCTTTCAGACCGGCTACCCGCGTTCCGCTGGCTGCCGGCGGGCCTGGAGCGAGCAGCCGAGTCATCATTTCCAGCCTCAGACTGGAAAGCTGGACCGCGCCGCCGCGTGTGCTCTTGGCGGCCGGGCGCCCGCGGCCCCGCGGCCACATCACCCCGGGGCGGGGGTGCATGTGCGCTCCTGCGCCCGGCCGCCAGCGAGCCACGTCTGTGCCGCCGCCGCCGCCGGGGCGCGCGGCCCGGGAGGCGCCCTGCCCCGAGCCGCCCAGGGGGTGGGCGAGCGCCGGCTCTGGGCGGGACCCTGGGCGGGGGGTGGGGGGAGCCCCGAGCGGTCTCTAGGACCCGCGGGACGCCGCCGGCGGGCGGGGGAGACGATAATTTGTTCCGTGGTCAGGAGAACGGTGACTGCGGGCCGTGGATCCGTTTCACGGGCCTGCCTCCGCGCCCTGACGATCTTCCTCGTCCCGGGGCCAGCTCGGACAGTTTGCTCATTTATTGCAACGGTCAAGGCTTGGCCCGTGCCAGCACAGCGCGCGCGCGCACACACACACACGCGCGCCAAGGGAAAACTTTCTTTAAAAGAAATGAAAGCCTAGACGAGCTCTTCCGCGGCCCCGGCGCTGCGCGAGGGGCTTCGGAGCTGCCTCCCCGCGGCAGGAAGTCCCCGCGGGTCGCGCCGCCCGGCCCCTGCCCGGCGCCCGCGGGGCATGGTGCAGCGCCCGCCGCCCGGCCCGAGAGCTGCGGCTGCACCGAAGGCCGGCGACGATGGCCGCGCGCCCGCCGCCCGCGCCCGCCGCCCGCGCCCTCCTGCTCGCCCTGGCCGGGGCTCTGCTGGCGCCGCGCGCCGCCCGAGGTAAGTGGCCGAGCCCAGGCGGCGGCCCGCCCGCCAGCCCGCTGGGGACCCGTCCTCTCGGGGCTCCGCGCGCCCCACTGGGGCGGGGGGGACACCCAGGGGCGCACGGCGGCGCGCGGGGACTCAGCTGCGGAGCGCCGGGATTCCGGCACCCGACTCGGAGGGGACCCCTCCGCTCGCCCCCTGCCCCCCGCCCAAGTGCCAGCTCCGGGGCCCCGAAGCCGCCTGCGCGGAGCCGGGGGGCACAGCCGCGGGGCCGCTCGCGCGCCCTCCCCTCCCGGGGCTCGGCTGCCAGAGTGCCTCTCCGCCTTGACAGTTACACGTGTCCCCGCGGAGGATGCGCGCGGGTCCTCTCACCCTGTCCCTGATGGATGCCCCCGACCCCCATCTCTGACTCCGGGTCGCCTCTCCCCGAGGTTTCCTGCCCCCCCCTGCCTCCCCCTCGGATCCACTGCGCGGGGGGCGCGCCGTCACCGCGCAGGTGAGCCACCCCCGTGCCCGCGGGTGTGTCCGCCGCGTCCCACGGCGCTCTCCGCTTAAAAAAAAAAAGACTCTCGTGCTCACTTCTTTAATTTTCTTTCCCTCTCTTTTTCGGACTCCGGATAGCTCCCCCGTGGTCCGCGGCGGCCAAAGCTGAGCAGAATCTGCCTCCCGCCGCCCCGTCACGTTCTCTGCCAACTAGCCGCTTAGATCAACTTTGTGTAAAGTGACAACTTAACTCCAAGTTAAGCTGAAGTGTGGCTATTGTGGCCGTTTTATAAAGGTCTCGGTTTCCCGCAGTAGTCTACCCTTAAGATCGGGCACCTGTGGACCTTTTTGCACGATGAGAACTCAGACAGCAGGTGCCTTTTTAAAAATTCGCAAGTTTCTGCGGGTCCCCGTCCCCGCCACCGCCGTCCTTCTGCCGCCGGAGGCGCTGTCGGCCTAGCGATGAAAGGCTTGCCTCGTCTCCAGCGCCAAATTTCTATGGTTCTGTATCACAGTCATTTATTTTTCAGCAACTGGCCGCAATCAAGAACCGTTACCATCTTAGGGTACGTTTAGTTTTGCCATTGCCACGGCTACCCTCTACCCTCCCCCTCCACCGCATCTACTGTAATGTGGCTAAAACCAGCTCTCGTTAAAATCTACATGCCAATGAAGACCAGTTTGGAATTAATGATTAAATAAAAGGATTGCTCAAAGCTAGGAAGAAGCAATGAGAAAGCCAAGAAAAAATACTGCTGACTGTTTAGTTGAATAACTCTCTGACCTGCAAGTGAAAATAATAGTCATCAAAAATGTTTTCAAAGACTTTTGTACAAATTGGTCGTTTTGAATATTTACTGAGAAAGAACTTTTTTAAAAAACTGAAACAGGATCTCAGTGTCCCTGAGGTGGTCTTTGCCTTGGCACATGCTCTGTACACATAAACAGAAGTCCACTGAACATGGACAATAAATGCTTTTTTTTTAAGAGGAAAATGTTTACTAAGTCAAGCTAATAATGGGGAATTATTTCATGGAGGAAGGACTTTTATTATTTTATGGCTGCAGCTTTGGTTGAGAGAGTTTTTCCCTACAATAGCTATGACTCAGAATAGAAAACCAACTAAACCAAAACCTTTAGAATGATTGTGGGGCTCCCCAGATGGCGCTAGTGGTAAAGAACCCGCCCGCCAATGCCGGAGACATAAGAGACAGAGGTTCCATCCCTGGGTCAGGAAGATCCCCTGGAGAAAGGAATGGCATCTCACTCCAGTATTCTTGCCTCGAGAATTCCATGGACAGAGGAGCCTGGTGGGCTACAGTTCATGCAAAGAGTAGCACAGAACTGAGCGAGTAATACTTTCACTAGAAAATCAGTTAAGCTGAAGCACTTAGAATGATTACATACTGAGATATCCCAGGATTCACTGCTTGTTTATCCTTGGGTTCTCAGTATCAAGTCTTAAATTAGTCGGTGCACCAAACCAGGGCATGGAGGTTGTTTAAAAACCCAAATGTATAATGAGACATCTCTCTGTGTTGGCCAGAGAGAGGGATGAATTACCGCTTGTTGAAGATGGAGCATATTTGGGGGTTTATTTCTCTGTGTCTCCCAGAACAGTTTTCTGCTTGGTGCCCTTCAGGGCATCTCAGCCCTGTTGTTGCCGTTGCTCAGTCACTCTGTCATGCCCCACTCTTTCGAGACCCCATGGACTGTAGCTCTCCAGGCTCCTCTGTCCATGGAATTCTCCAGGCAAGAATACCCGAGTGGGTTGCCATTTCCTTCTCCAGGGATCTTCCCGACCCAGGAATGGAACCTGCGTCTCCTGCAAGTCTCCTGCATTGCAGGTGGATTCTTTACAGCTGAACCACCGGGAGAGCCATAACAGGTCAGAAACAGGACCCTAGATACTCCCCACACCCTGTCCCTATCTTCTCAGCTCAGTAATAATGTTCCTTGCCTTTTCCAGACGCCGTGCAAACACGTAGGTCATCCTGAGTCTGTGCCTTTCCCTCCATAAGCCACCAAGCTCCAAAGTGTGTTTCTGTCTATCCATGTTCCCCACCCCCATTTCAAGAGGCCCTCCCCAGCTTTGGCCGCCGTTCCTCCCTTCTTTGATGTCTTCTGTGGAGCCTCGCATCCCTAGTATAACCACCTCCTAACCCATCTGCTGGCTTCTCCTCTGTCCCTGCTCAGTGTACTCTTGCCGGCGCCACGGCCAAAGCCATCTATTTCACTCACGAGTTGGATCGTGCTGGCTTCCTGTTTAAAACTCTCCAGTGGCTTTGTACGGTCCTTAAGAAAAGCCAAACCTCTGGATAACCTAGCGCCTGTTTTCCTGTTATCTGCTTTCTCACCGTTCCCTCCTTGCTGCCTCTACTCCAGCCACACGGGCTCCTCTTCTTTCCAACTTCCCAATATAATATTGCCACCATTTGAAAAAACAACGCTCATGTTTGCACTGAGAAGCAAGTGCTGTTTATGACCGTGCCACACCGTGCTCCTCGGTCCCCTGTCACCTCTCGCTCGTCGGGGACCTGAGCCGTTGCTCTTGCTCGTCCCGCCACACTTACACGGTGGCCTTTGCTTTTTTGCTTAGCGCCTCGTGGGCTCATGATGGCCGCTGTACATTTTGGCATTCTAGGCAGTAATAAGGCAGAAGAGGCGAAAAACAGAATCGCTGAATCTATTTTATTGGGAAATAAGAATATTTCCAGAAGCCTTTGTAGCAGATTTTTTTCTTGGCTAGACTGTGACACATGCTCGCTGCTTGGAAGATAGAAAAAAATATTATTTTTAGTTGTACACATTGGTGTTTATATAATATATATATTTAGTCTGGGGAATCCCATGGACAGAGAAGCCTGGCAGGCTACTGTCCATGGGGTCCCAAAAGAGTTGGACACAACTTAGCAACTAAACAACAACAATACACACACGCACGCACACGTACACACACACATGCATGCACACACACGCACACGTGTGTGTGTGTGTGTGTGTGTGTGTGTGTGTGTGTGTCTTCCCAGGTGGCACAGTGATAAGAATCCGCCTGCCAAGGCAAGAGCCACTGGAGACGCTGGTCCTATCCCCGGGTCGGGAAGATCCCCTGGAGGAGGAAATGGCAACCCACTCCAGTGTTCTTGCCTGGGAAATCCCATGGACAGAGGAGCCTGGAGGGCTACAGGCCAGGGGTCACAAACCGTCAGACCAATTGCACAACTGAGCAGAGGCACACATATATATTAAAAGTGGTAACTATATATATATATATATCACCTTTGATTGTCAGTTTAGGAATAAAACTTCAAGACAGAAATCATAGTACCTCAATATTTTGTAAGACGTTTCTTCATTGTCTCTGTGTCCATGGGGAAGTTGAGAGCTTGGTGATTGTTAATCCTTTACATGTAGCCTGTGTTCTTTCTCAAAGCTTTTGTCATCTTAATTTCCAGTATTTTTACATTTCATGATAATGTGCTTTAGCTAAATTCTTATCAGTAGTTATGCAGATACTTTCTGCTTGAAAACTCATGCTGTAAAGTTCCAACATACTTTTTTTTATTATTCCTTCCTCACTGTTCTTATCATGCTTTTTGTCTGAAACTGCTATTAGCTATACGCCAACTTCCTGAAAACATTCTCTAATTGTCTCCTCTATTTTTCATCTCTTTTACTTTGTTCAACTTTCCGGGAGAGTTTGTTTAATTTCACTTTCCAACCCTGCTACTCAAGTTATTTAATTCTGCTACTATATATTTAATTTCCATGGAATGTTTCTTGTTCTATCAATGTTCTATTTTTTAAAAAGATAAGATTCTCTGCTTTTTTTTCTTTCATACTGGATGCAAGGTTTCTATGTATTCTTGGCATATATTAATTTTTACTTTTTAAACATTGTGTTACAGACTTTATTCTCATTGTCCTCAGCTCTCACCCTCCTATTTGGTATACTCTTTAAATTGCTTCAAATATCTATATTTTGGCAGTCTGTTTATAGTTAACAATGAGACACTAAAAAGTTGATTAAAACTTCTGTATGCTTCAAAGAAGAGCTTAGTAAATGGTTGTACCTCCATACATCACTGACTATCTTTTTTTCTTAGGTTGGTCCAAAAAAGAATTTTGCTATCACTCTTAGGTGGCTCAGTGGTAAACAGCCTACCAAGCAGGAGATGCGGGTTTAGTTTTTGGGTCAGGAAGATCCCCTGCAGAAGGAGATGGCAACCCACTGTAATATTCTTGCCTGGGAAATCCCATTCACAGAAGAGCTGGTGGGCTACCGTCCGTGGGATTGCAAAGAGTCAGACGTGACTTAGACACTAAACAGCAAACAGCGGAGGGACTAAGCCTGCCTAGCTCTAGGGCCTGTGAGCTGAGCTGTGGAATGGGGTTAAGGTGGATGTCTCACCCACGAGTGTGCTTTGTGTGTGGGTTTTTTTTTTTCTTCCTTTGTAAAAATCCTTTTGCTTTTAGTTTGGCACTTTGCTACCACTTCCTCCCTCTCAGTGATGCCTGGTTGCTGGCATACAGAACTTCTCTGCTTCAGAGCCTCCAGAAAATGCATCTCCTGTCTGATGGAATGGGAGGGGCAGTCACCTAAGTGATGCCTTTGCAAGGGGCCTGCAGCTCCAACTTTGCCTTGGACGGTCTTTCAGCCTAGACGGTGTTGACCATCAGAGGTGTCTAGTAACTCCCATGGTCACGTCTTTCCAAGATTCTTAGCACTCGTCACCTGCTAGATGGCTTCCCCCCTCTCTGGGCAGAAGGACTCCCACCTCTGTCCTCTGCTGAGGGGTCATCACTAGTCCCCCTTCTTCTGAAGCCCTGTGGTGTTCTCTTATGTGTAGCTCTTTTCTCTCCAACTCTGTTTTTTTAAATTACTTTTATGATTATTATTTGTTTTATAGGGCTTCAGGAGGGAGTGCCTCCTGAGTCCGCCCTGGACATTTATTTTTTATTTTTAAAAAAATTTTATTTATTTATTTATTTTCTTTACATTATCGTGTTGGTTTTGCCATACATGGACATTTAAAAGTCAGCCCGGGCTTCTATTACCACACTCTGTGTACAGAGGTGCTTTTATTCCCCCCCTCACTTGTCATTTGGTGCTTTCTAGCCTTCCCTGGTGGAAACAAAAATTACATTCATTTTTAAATGTTTCAAAACTTTCCTTTAAAAATCTATAAATACTAAAAGCCAACATGCCCCTAATTAGATAGATGTTGCAGCTGTGGAAACTGTAAGGATATTTTTTCAGGAATGCAACTACATCATCTAAAGAAGCTAAGCACATTTCTTCCTGGTGTAGATGATGCTGTAATGAACTCATTACAGTTGCCAAAAAAACTTTCGTTGTTGTTTTTGCATCATAGTACGTTCCAGAGGCCTCTTAAAGCGGAGTTGTTCCTGGAGTATCCGACTTATGAAGACAGGTGTGAGAAGCACTTTCACATCTTCCTTCTGTACCAAGTGGCCAGCCCTTGGCTGTGTGCCCACAGAAAGCCGTTTGAAACGGATACACAGTTCTTTAGTTATCAGCTCTCTGGGACGGAGAGAGTGGAGTTGATATGATCTGTGCCGAATGTCTGGGGAGTAGTTTCTGTGCGTTTGTAGTGGCTGTTTCTTTACGTGTGTTTGTTTAGTACATTGTGAGGCCTGAAGTTCTAACCCACCTGCCAATGCAGGGGCTGCAGGAGACACGGGTTTGATCCCTGGGCCAGGAAGATCCCCTGGAGGAGGAGATGGGAACCCACTCCAGGATTCTTGCCAGGACAACCCCAGGCACAGAGGAGCCTGGCGGGCTACAGTCCTTGGGGTCGCAGAGCCGGACACCACTGAGCGTGCAGGCCCAGATGCCAAGGTTTTACTAGCAGCCCACAGTTATTATCGAGTGCTCCAGTGCTGGGGGCTATTGCAGGCTCTCTGCCTCAGTCCGTCCCTGGGGGAGAATCTTGCCATTGGGGCTGCTACTGCCCTCCCTGTGCAGAGGAGGAAACCACAGCTTTGATGGCTGAGTGTCCGCTAAGGGCCCTCCCTAGGCGGTCTCACGGTGGGGACCAGCCTCGTGTGTATTGTGACCTTTGATGTTTTTGATCTCTTCTTCCACTGTGTTCTCTGTTTACTAAAAGTTTACTGAATTCTGATATTGTTTCCACACCTTTTTTTTCTGTGTCCTATTTTATTGCTGAGGGCTTGCCAAGTGGCACTAGTGGTAAAGAACCCACTTGCCAGTGGAGGAGACATAAGAGATGCAGGTTTGATCCTAGGGTTGGGAAGATCCTCTGGAGAAGGGCATGGCAACCTGCTCCAGTATCCTTGTCTGAAGAATCCCATGGACAGAGTATCCTGGTGGACTGTGGTCCATAGGCTTGCAGAGTCAGACAGCTAAAGTGACTTAGCATGCATGATATTGCTGAAAGATTATTTACACCTACTTCTTTCCAGCTCTAGTAATTTAGAGATTACATATCTGTTTTCCCCAATTTAGTAATAGCACTAAACCTTTAATGTTGCACTTCAGGTAACAAAGTATAAAGGTAGCTGGGGATTCTGGCTGCTTCCCAAACACCTCCACGAACTGAGAATGCTTCCGTGTCTTTCATTGTCTCTCCTATTTACTCTTATTATTTTCTGGTATTTTAGTCTACTATTTAAAAATATACTTATTTTTTTATTTTGCTCTGCTGGATCTTAGTTGCAGGATGTGCAATCTCCTTAGTTCGTGTATGTATTTGCATTGGGTCTCATGTGGAATCGTTAGCTGTGTCACGTGAACTCTCGGGTGAAGCATGCAGTCTCTTAGTTGTGGCACGTGGGATTTAGTTCCCTGACCGGGGATGGAACCTGAGCTTCTTGTATTGGGAGCATAGAGTCTTAGCCACTGGACCACCTGGGCCATCCCTAGTCTACTATTTCGAAGCACATCTCTCATCAAACAAATATAGTGGGGTGGTGGTAGGAGAACCGCTTTTGTTTTTAGTAGTGCAGGCTTATTTTGATTTATCCAGTGTTCATTTCAGTTGCTCAGTCATGCTCAACTCTTTGCGACCCCATGGACTGCAGCACACCAGGCTTCTCTGTCCATCACAAACTCCTAGAGCTTACTCAAACACATGTCCATTGAGTCAGTGATGCCTTCCAACCATCTCATCCCCCTCTCCTCCTGCCTTCTATCTTTCCCAGTATCAGGGTTCTTCCAATGAGTCAGTTCTTCGCATCAGGTAGCCAGAGTATTGGAGCTTCAGCGTCAGTCCTTCCAATGAATATTCAGGACTGATTTTCTTTAGGATTGACTGGTTTGATCTCCTTGCACTCCAAGGGACTCTCAAGAGTCTTCTCCATCACCATAGTTCAGAAGCATCAGTTCTTTGGTGCTCAGCTTTCTTTATAGTACAAATCTCACATCCATACATGACTACTGGAAAAACCATAGCTTTGACTAGACAGAGCTTTGTTGGCAGAGTAATGTCTCTGTTTTTTAATATGCTGTCTAGGTTGGTCATAGCTTTTCTTCCAAGGAGCAAGCATCTTTTAATTTCATGGCTACAGTCACTATCTGCAGTGATTTTGAAGCCCCCCTAAAAGAGTCTCTTCCTGTCTCCACTGTTTCCTCATCTATTTGCCATGAAATGATGGACCAGATGCCATGATCTTTGTTTTCTGGATGTTTAGTTTTAAGCCAACTTTTTCACTCTCTTCTTTCACTTTCATCAAGAGGCTCTTTAGTTCTTCACTTTCTGCCATAAGGGTGGTGTCATCTGCATATCTGAGGTTATTGATATTTCTCCCAGCAATCTTGATTCCAGCTTTTGCTTCATCCAGCCTGACATTTCGCATGATGTACTTTGCATAGAGGTTAAATAAGCAAGGTGACAGTATATAGCTTTGACGTACTCCTTTCCCAATTTGGAACCAGTCTGTTGTTCCATGTCCAGTTCTAGCTGTTGCTTCTTGACCTGCATTCAAATTTCTTAGGAGATAGGCAAGGAGGTCTGGTATTCCCATCTCTTGAAGAATTTTTGTGACCCACACAGTCAAAGGCTTTGGCACAGTCAATAAAGGAGAAGTAGATGTTTTTCTGGAACTCTCTTGCATTTTGATGATCCAACAGATGCTGGCAAGTTGATCTCTGGTTCCTCTGTCATTTCTAAAACCAGCTTGAACATCTGGAAGTTCATGGTTCATGTACTGTTGAAGCCTGGCTTGGAGAATTTTGAGCATTATTTTGCTAGCATGTGAGATGAGTGCTATTGTGCAGTAGTTTGAACATTTTTTGACATTGCCTTTCTTTGGGATTGAATTAAAAACTGACATTTTCCATACCTGTGGCCACTGCTGAGTTTTCCAAATTTGCTAGAATGTTGAGTGCAGCACTTTCACAGCATCATCTTTTAGGATTCGAAATAGCTCAATTGGAATTCCATCACCTCCACTCGCTTTGTTTGTAGTAATACTTTATAAGCCCCACTTGACTTCACATTCCAGGATGTCTGGCTCTAGGTGAGTGATCACACCATTGTGATTATGTGGGTCATGAAGATCTTTTTGTACAGTTCTTCTGTGTATTCTTGGCACCTCTTTTTAATATCTTCTGCTTCTGTTAGGTCCATACCATTTCTGTCCTTTATTGTGCTTGTTTTTACATGAAAAGTTCCCTTGGTATCTCTAATTTTCTTGAAGGGATCTCTGGTCTTTCCCATTTGATTGTTTTCCTCTATTTCTTTGCATTGATCACTGAGGAAGTCTTTCTTATCTGTCCTTGCTATTCTTTGGAACTCTCCATTCAGATGGGTATATCTTTCATTTTCTCTTTTGCTTTTAGCTTCTCGTCTTTTCTCAGCTGTTTGTAAGGCCTTGTCAGACAACCATTTTGCCTTTTTACATTTCTTTTTCTTGGGAATGGTCTTGATTCCTGCCTCCTGTACAATGTCACAAACCTCTGTCCATAGAGCATCAGACACTCTATCAGATCTAGTCCCTTAAATCTATTTGTCACTCCCACTGTCTAATTGTAAGGGATTTGATTTAGGTCATACCTGAATGGCCTAGTGGTTTTCCCTACCTTCTTCAGTTTATGTCTGAATTTGGCAATAAGAAGTTCATGATCTGAGCCACAGGCAGCTCCTGGTTTTGTTTCTGCTGACTTTATAGAGCTTCTCCAACTTTGGCTGCAAAAGATATAATCAATCTGATGTTGGTGCTGACCATCTGGTGATGTCCATGTGTAGAGTCTTCTCTTGTGTTGTTGGAAGAGGGTGTTTGCTATGACCAGTGTGTTCTCTTGGCAAAACTCTATTAGCCTTTGCCCTGCTTCATTCTGTACTCCAAGGCCAAATTTGCCTCTTACTCCAGGTGTCTCTTGACCTCCTGCTTTTGCATTCTACTCCGCTATGATGAAAAGAACATTTTTGGTGGGTGTTAGTTCTAGAAAGTCTTGTAGGTCTTATAGAACCAATCAACTTCAGCTTCTTCAGCATTACTGGTTGGGGTATAGATTTGGATTACTGTGACATTGAATGGTTTGCCTTGGAAACAAACAGAGATCATTCTGTCTTTTTTGAGATTGCATCCAAGTACTGCATTTTGGACTCTTTTGTTGACTATGATGGCTACTCCGTTTCTTCTAAGGGATTCGTGCCTACAGTAGTAGACATAATGGTCATCTGAATTAAATTTGCCCAATTCCTGTCCATTTTAGTTCACTGATTCCTAGAATGCTGACGTTCACTCTTGCCATCTCCTGTTTGATCACTTCCAATTTGCCTTGATTCATGGACCGAACATTCCAGGTTCCTATGCTGTATTATTCTTTATAGCATCGGACTTTACTTCCCTCACCAGTCACATCCACAACTTGGCATTGTTTTTGCTTGGGTTCTGTCTCTCCTTTCTTTCTGGGGTTATCTCTCCACTCTTCTCCAGTAGCCGACCTGAGGAGTTCATCCAGTGTTACCAGTGCCTTTTTATTTTGTCCATATGTCTTCTTTCAAACCTCTTCTGCCCTCTGGATTCAGTTTGCCTCTTATCAAAGTCGTGTTGCATGGAAGGTCGACGAATAGCAAATTCTCCGTGTTTGTTTGCTGGGAAGTGCTCGTTCTCTCTCTTTCTTAAATGTTAGCTTACCTCTATATAGAATCCTAGGTTGACAGTTACTGTCCTTTGGAAGGTCTCACCTAGGATGTGCTGGCCTCTGCTGTCACTGTTGACAAGTCTTTAGTTTTAAGATTGCTCTTTTGCACTAAGCTTGCCTTTTTCTCTGGTTTCTTTTCAGGGTATCCTTTGTTTGGGGTTTCATAGTTTTAGTAACATATTTCAATAAATAGACTTACTTTATGTCTCTCCAGCCTTGCTGTGCTTCTTGAAACTTATTTTTTTTTTACTTTTTATTTTGGAGTGGAGTTGATTAACAATGTTGTGATAGTTTTAGGTGGACAGCAAAGCGACTCAGCCATACATATATATGTATCCATTCTCACCCCAAATTCCCCTCCCGTCTAGGCTGCCACATAATGTTGAGCAGAGTTCCCTGTTTGCTATGCAGCAGGAACTTGTCGGTTATCCATTTGAAATATAGCGGTGTGTACATGTTGATCCCAAACTCCCTAACTATCCCTTCCACCCATCCTTCCCTCATGGTTACTGTGAGTTCATTCTCTAAGTCTGTGAGTCTGTTTCCAGTTTGTAGATAAGTTCATTTCTATCATTTCTGTTCCGATTCCGTATATAAGGTATGGTATATGATGTGTCGTATCCTCTGTCTGACTTACTTTACTCGGCATGACGACCTCTAGGTCCAACCATGTTGCTGCAGATGGCTTTTTTTCATTCTTTTTAATGGTTGAGCAGTATTCCATTGTAGTGTTTCTTGAATCTAATCAATTACAGAAAGTTCTTAATCATTATCTTTTCAACTGCTATCTTGCCTTTATTTCCTCTTTTATCTCCTTTGGAACTTTCTTATATGTGATTGGATCTTACCATTCAGTCATGCTGTTTTTAACATCTCTTGGTCTCTTCATCACTCTGCTTTATATGCTGGGTGATGTCTCCAAGTCTAAATTCCACTTCATAATTCTCTGGAGCTGTGTGTAGAGTGCTGTCTAAAGCATCTATGGGCTTGTGAGTTCCAGTGCCTTTGATTTTTCACTGATAGAGGCTTAGGTTTGTTCTTTTAAAAACCCGAGAGGTCTTTAAAAATAATGTCTGTTTACTGTGTCCCATTGTGGTGTCTATGTTTTCTTCTATGTGTTTGTAACTTTGGGATGCATATGTTATTATCCCTTTTGGATCATTCTCTTGTCTCAAGTTCTTAGCATGCCGAACCTGTATTATCATAAATTATTTCTTCTAACGCCTTGCTGTTTTGAATTGTGAACTCATTTTCAGGATTTTTCCCTTCCACCACTATGCCCTCCACGAGAGTCTGTGCACCTCGGATTGTAAAAGGTCCAGTCGAGCAGATTCTTACTTGTGATAGGTGTTTCAGGGTGTTTGCTCATCAGAGCCCAGTTTTTGTGTTCATTTCTCATCTTGGGAATTTTCCACTCCTTGGTTATTGTAATTTTGGTTTCCACACCCAATGTGGTGAAGGCTCAGAGTTTTGATTTTTCTCGGAACACTGCCTAACCCTCACCAGCAGTTTGGGTAAACATAGCCACTCTACAGTTTCCCTGGGGCATTTGGTGGAGTTTTTCTAGCCCCTTGAACTTGGGAAGGGCAGTCTTGCAGAATCCTGGCTTTCTGCAAGGCTCTCAGCTCCAGTTTCCCATCTCATGTGTTCCAGATCATACCTCCTGTCATTAAAATTACAGCTTCTAGACTGAAGGCCTGTATCTGCTGGGTCTCCTCCATTTCCATGGCACTGACAGTGTCTGAATGCTCTGGCTATGAATTCCTTCTTTATTTATGAATCCTGGTAATTTCCTTTCCTTTCTTTCTTGTTTAGTTATGTATGTGCTATAAAAATGTCACATTTTATTTAGCATTTTTATGTGTTTGCAGTGGGATGATTTTCTATCTGCTTCAGTTCAGTTCACCACTGTGCTTTCAGAACTGGACGTCCCCAAAACACCGATTGTGTGAGTCTCTGAGGAGGTCTCTTTGCTTTCCCATCCTCCTGGATGCATGCCAGGGGCTAAGGATGTGATGGTGAGAAAGCAGACATGGACCCTCAATGCCTGGCCCGCCGAGTGAGTGGACCCCAAGGGGGTACGGGAGATGAGTCAAGCCCGCCTGGTTCCCCTGCTCCCCTGCCTCCCGTGCTGCTCCAAGAAAGGCGAGTCAGCTGCTTTCCCGCTGGTATGTTAGTCTTTGACTTGGCAGCTGCTGGGGTGAGATGTGCTGATGAGGGGGCCAAGCCGAGCTCTGGGGGTGAAGCCATCGGCTGTTCCCATCGCCCCCCGGCTGCGGCAAAATGAGAGCAGCTGGGAAGCGAGGCCGGCGCACAATCCCAGAAGCCGCTCCTCTGCCAGTGGAGGTGTCAACAGAATTCCATTCATATGAGCCTTCCAGGAGCTTGTGCTGAATTTGTTCCATGCTTTCAAACTCAAACACAGAGAGTGAGTTGTATGGTGGGGTGAGCTGATGATTGAACCCTCCTCTCTCTAGTGAATACACTCCCTAGAGGTGGGTGACTCCGCTGACTTATCTAGAAAACTCAGACGCCTGATTCGCCACGGAAGTCTGGCTGCGTCCACTTTTGTCTACTCCTTGAAGTTTGGCTTCCAGCTTCTTAGGAGGGAACGTCTTCCTCAGCTGTAACAGGTGGCCCTCCTGAAATCTCCTGTCCAAGCGGACACATGTTTCAGCCCCTCTTTGTCTCGTCTCTCCTCACGCTTGAAGTGCTTTCTCAACCTTGGTTTGTCACTCAACACAGCTGAGGGCCGAGCTCTTGGTTACAGAAGCCAGTGAGAGAGTGACTCCAAAAAGGGTGGCCCGAGGGGCTAGCTGGGATGCCGTTTGAGGAGCCAAGTCACAGGAGCTCCCTGGCGGTCCCGTGGTTAAGATGCCACGCTGTCACTGCAGGGGTCACAGGTTCGATCCCTGATGGGGAACTAAGACCCCACATGCCACAGGTCGGGGCCAAAAGACATTGAAAAAACAATGCCAAGACAACTGTCTAAAGCATGAAAGATCCCTGCAAGAGGCTTCTGCTTTCCTCATGGGCACAAATGACAGCAGATAATGACGTTTCTTGGACTTTTCTCCCCTGATGTCCCTCCTATGTGGATCTGGTGCATTCTCGTGCTGTAGTAATGAAACTGAGAGCTGGCCTCCTCTGGACTGAGGAGGCCTGGGCCTGAGTCCTGGCTTGGCCTGGTGGCAGCCGGCCAGGTGATGACACAAGGTCTCCTGTGTGACCCTGAGGAACCTATTAAGTCTTCCTGAATCTCAGGTTCCTTATTTGTCAAAGAAGGAAAAGGAGATGGTCCTACCTCGCTGGGTTGCAGAGACCACGGAATGAGGGGGATGTTGGGAAAAGCAGTCTGTAATTTAAACTCTGCCCTTTAGATCATGGGGCATATGGTCCCCCCATTCCTTCCGTGATGAGAGTTCACCTTCCTGTTTTGGGAGGCACACATTTCTGTGAACCACCCACCCTTCCTGCTTTTGGTAGATGGGTTTCCACGTTAATCCTGAAGGTCAGTAGAGGACTGGGGAGACAGACATTTCTGGGCCTTTTTCTCCCACCGTAAATCACGTGTGTCATCCTTTGCCTCCAGTGATCTTGGGTTAGGGCGTCTCTTTGTTAACAAGGGCCATTTGAGATCGCCTTAATAGTGTCAGCTCTTACCAATATCATTTAGTCATAGCAAACAGAACGTGTGTTAGGTTCCTTCTTCTCCATTGTAAGAGGCACATTTTGAGCACAGCATCAGAACTGGAGAAGGGGAGCCAAGCCAGGGGCATCTTTCCGGCCCCCACCTTCTAGTGAAAGGGGTTTGGGAGGACAACTGTGAGTAGAATTGCAAGGAAGATAAAATTGAACATGCTCATCTGGGTGCTGGGTGGGTGTTAATAAGAACTGCTCTAGGAATAGGCATGGACCTTTCACATTTTACGGGGGAAGCATAGAGGTAAGCGCTTAACTTTTGCGTGAATTACCACTTAGAGTACATGATTCCAGTGGTGCAGCCCATGAGAGGCTCCACCTCCTTATGGTTCCAATCAGGGCAAATGTAGAATATTCCAGAATCTGACAGAAATGTTCCACTAAGACTAAATGGTGTCATTTCCCCCAATTTATAGACAAAGTAATGTCAATGGAAAGATATTTCCCCCAATGCCAAGACTGTTTACCTCCTGAATCTTCTTAAATGTTGGATCTGGCTACCATCTCCCCTGAGTTGTGGAGAAACAAATCAATTTTCAAGAATTCCTACTCAGTCTTAGTCCAGCACATTATCAGACACTACCCATGGGTTTCACCTTTGTGCCTGAATAACAGTTGTACTTCCCGACGGTAATTGCTCATACTTTGAGGACAAAATTAAGGAATCCCATCAAGGCCATTTTGCTTTTGTGGTTTCTTCGTGCTGGCACTGTTCAAGAGCTTTACCTGCATTCTCAATCCCCATTCACCTAGGAGGTAGGTGCATAGTCACTCTCTTTTCCAGAGAGGGAAGCTGAGTTCAAGATGTCAAATTTGGGATTTCCCTGGTGATCCAGTGGTTAAGAATATGCCTGCCAACGTAGGGGACACAGGAATCTGGTCCAGGAAGATCCCACACGCGGTGGGGCAACTCAGCCCATGACCTGCAACTTCTGAAGCCCCAAGCCTAGAGCCTGTCTGCTCCACAGCAAGAGAAGCTACTACAATGAGAAGCCATGTGCCCACAGCTGCCTGCCACAGCTAGACAAAGCCTGCACAAAGCAAGGAAGACCCAGTGCAGCCGAAAGTAAAATAAAAACTAAATACTTAAAATGTTTTAAAAAAAAGAGAGAGAAATTAAACTTGCATGAAGACACAACACTAGCAAGTGGCACAGCTGGGGTTTTGTACCTGAGTGGCTGTAAAATAGGACTACAGGGATGCAACAGGCGCCAGTAGCAGTCATGGTACGAATTGGCAATTCACCTACCTTCAGCAGGCGCTGGGCTAAGCCTTTCCATCAGTTCTCCTTTAAAGACTCACTCCAGCCCTGGGAGGTGTGCACCGTCTTTATTTCCATCTCACAGAAGTGGGGACAAGGCACGGAGAACTTGTGACTTGCTTTAGCCCTTGCTTCTCATAAGAGGCTGAGCCAAGAGCAAGCTAGATGACTGATTTTGGAGTCCGCATGATAAGCCCCTGGGCTACTTGGAAAGAACCAGAATTTCCAAGTGCCCTTCCAGATTCACAACCTTTTTTGCAGCTGTCCCATCTTGTGTTGATTTGGGGACATCAGGGTTTGAGGCCAGAACCGCTCATCTTTCTAGGAGGTCACCAAATAGAGCAATATCTGAGAGTTTGTAGGACCCGGGGACTTTTCTGGGGGTGGGTCCTGACTTCCGGGGAGTCATAGGAAGCAGGACTAGTGACCCATTTTCAGGGTCCAATATCTTTGACCCTTTGTTTCTTCATTAAAGGAGCATGTGGACTTGGCTAAAGTACATTTTCTCTGCAGGGGAAACTTACTGTTTGATGATTAAACATCTGTCCTCTGTTCTTTCTCACAAATGAAACAGGAGACTCATCCTCATCACTTTTCTCTGGGATGGCTCTAGAAGATCTGAAAATTCTAAATGCACTTGTGTGAGTGTGTTCATTATGAATCACTGTGCAACGAATTACGCCACTTAGTGGTTTCAGATAACAGGCGTTTAGGATTCCACTGTTTTGTGGGTCAGGAATGTGGGCACAGCTTAGCTTTGCTTCAGCTTCTCTCCAGTCTGCTGTCCAGGATCAGCCAGGTCCGGGTTCATCTGATGGTTGCATGGGAAAGTATCTGCTCCCAAACTCACATGCCTGTTGGCAGAATTCAGTTCCTGGAGGGCTGTTGACCGGGGTCTCGGCTCCTAGCTGACCATTGGCTGGAGGCCTTACTCATGTCCCTAACAATTTGCCCCTCCAACACCACAGCTTCATCAGAGCAAGCAAGTGGAGAAGGCAATAGAGCCTGTCAGCCAGAAAGAAAAAAAGTTATGTCTTTGTAACCTCATCATGGACGTTATTGCCGTATTCCACTGGGAAGAAGCCAGCCACCCAGCCAGCCTCTCTCTCAGAGAGGAGACTATGCGTGGGTATGACTCTCAGATGCCCATTCAGAACCATCTGAACAGTCTGTCCACCACAATGAATTATGTGGATAATGAGTGTTAATATCAGGTGAGGCTCGGACAGTGGGAAGCTTCTGTTGGCAGAGCTTGTACACTTGTGCAAGTGCCGGAATTGGCAGCGGCATCGTCTTAGTAAGGTGGTCGTGTGTCTCTGCCTTTCTGATTGTCAGTTGTTGAACTCTTGTGTGTCCTTTACTGCTGCAGTGACTCTTCATCTCTGCCTGGCAGGTCTTACCCTACCTTGTTGCGTAAATCGTGTCCGACTCTTTGCGACTACATGGACTGCAGCACGCCAGGCTTCCCTGTTCTTCACCATCTCCCGGAGTTTGCTCCAACTCTTGTCCATTGAGTTGGTGATGTCACCCAACCATCTCATCCTCTGTCGTCCCCTTCTCCTGCTGTCCTCTATCTTCCCCAGAATCAGAGTTTTTTTCCCAATGAGTTGGCTCTTCGCATCAGGTGGCCAAAAGCATTGGAGCTTCAGCTTCAGCATCAGTCCTTCCAATGAATATTCAGGGCTGATTTCCTTTAGGATGGACTGGTTGATCACCTTGCAGTCCAAGGGACTCTCGGGAGTCTTCTCCAACACCACAGTTCGAAAGTATCAGTTCTTCTGCACTCAGCTTTCTTGATAATCCAGGCTCACATCTGTACATGACTACTGGAAAACTATAGCTTTGACTAGACGGACCTTTGTCAGCAAAGTAATGTCTCTGCTTTTTAATATGCTGTCTAGATTTGTCATAACTTTTCTTCCAAGGAGTCATTTAATTTCATGACTATAGTCACCATCTGCAGTGATATGGGAGCTCAAGAAAATAAAACTTTTCACTGGGTAAAATAAAATCTTCCAACTTTCCCCCTTCTGTTTGCCATGAAGTGATGGGACTAGATACCATGATCTTAGTTTTTTGAATGTTGAGCTCTAGCATTTGTTCTATCTCCTGAAAGTGAAAGTGAAGTTGCTCAGTTGTGTCTGACTCTTTGCGACCCCATGGACTGCAGACTGCCAGGCTCCTCCATCCATGGGATTTTCCAGGCAAAAGTACTGGAGCGGGCTGCTATTTCCTTCTCCAGAGGATCTCCCCAACCCAGGGATTGAACCTGGGTCTCCCGCATTATAGTCAGATGCTTTACCATCTGAGCCACCAAGGAAGTGGGAAGCTCTGTCACCTACTCAGCTTAATTATCACTGCTCAGGGACACCAAGTTCTTGGTCCTTGCTGACCACTCCAGGGGAGGCGAGGTCCTCTTATTGAGCATGCTCAAAGTGCTGTTTCTCTGTCAAAGGATCCATTTGTCTTCCTGGTTAGAATTAAGCTCTGTGGTGACAGAGACCATATCCATCTTCCTCTCTGCTGTCCCCATCACTCAGCACATCCCAGCTGGTCAATAAATATTGGCACAGTGAGGGAAGGGCATCACTTCATGTGCTTCTTTTTCTTTTCAGCAAATGTGGTTCACTAAACCTCAGTCCTTTACTGAAATATTTTGCCTTTGTACGAACTTTCCTGTAAAGAATGAGCACATTTGGAAAAATCTCTTTTAAATGAAAAGACCAGGGGTCCGAATGTTTGGTACAGAAAGGTAGTTAGTATCTAATGAGTGGTCCAAAAGAAACAGCTCCAGGATATACCGTGAAACTCTTCTTTGAATATGGTTTGTATTGGCTAGAAAACAGGAGCTGATCGTTTAATTAGAGCTGAGGAGGTCTCCACAAGTTTTAGTTTATTCCTATAATATCACTGAGAAGCACCCAGATGGAAGGATGGATAACTCTGTGTGCTGACTTGGGTTTGGATTTTCCCTAATACTGTCTACTTTCCTAGAAGATAAAAGCTGTATATTGTCTTTTTTTTTTCTTTTAATCCCTCTTCCCTCCATTTTCAACTTTTAAAATGGTTTTGACCCAAATAAGTCAAAATTCAATTGGAGGATTAAATGACTCTTTCTAAAACAGACTCAACTTCAGCATTTACAAAAGCAACAAAAAACAAGCCACAAAACCTCCCATCAGGCTAAGTTGCAAATCAAGAATTTGTTTTATATTGTTTCCTTACATTGGTCTTAGTTATCCTTTTATTTATGTCTGCATTGGCTGATTTCAGTGGTTTTGGAAAAACATTTTTATATACAAATGTCTGAGAACATCAGAGTTTATTGTTGATAAACTCACAGTAGTTTTCTTAAGTACATTTCTTAAGGTTGTGCCCTATTTATTTTTATAATACACTTTATCTTGGTGGTTTACCATCAGTCCTTCCCATAAATAGGATACAAACTAACCCCAGCTCATGAACTATTGAAGTAGGTTATCAAACAAAAAGTGAAATTTATGTTGCTGAAAAGTTTTTATGAATAAGAACCAGGTGGCCTATTTAGATCTAGTCCTGGGAATATGGACTATTTAGGTCTACAGATGAACTGGCCCATTCTTTTCCTGTGTGTGTGTGTGTGTGTGTGTGTGTGTGTGTGTGTGTGTGTGTGTATTTGCGGAAAGAGAGACTGAGCCTGTAAGAGTAGGCTAGGCTCAGTTTCCTAATATTTTGTTAAAGATTTATATCTATGTTAATAAGAGATATTGGTTTGCAACATTTTTCTTATTCTTATCTGGTTTTGATATCAGGGTTATCTTGGCCTCATAAAAAGAGTTAGGTTTTCCTTCCTCCGGTATTTTGTGAAAGAGTTAGCATCAAAATGTTATTATTTATCTCTTAAATTCCTGATAGAATTCATCAGTGTAGCTGTCTGGGCCCAGAGAGAAGGGTAGGGCTGTGTGCGTGTCAGGGGTGGTGGTGTGTGTGTGTGTCTGTGTGTGTTGGGAATTAATCATGAGTTCCGTTTCTTTAACAGACATAAGGCCATATAGACATTTCTCATTTGGTGCCAGTTTTCATAGTTTGTGTCTTTCAAAATCCATGTCTATGTCATCTGAGTTAGCAGATTTATTGGCTTAACATTATATATGTGTTATCACTTTAATGCCCGTGTTAGACGGCTTCCCAGGTGGCTCAGTGGTAAAGAATCTGCCTGCCAATGCAGGGGACCTAGGAGACGTGGATTTGATCCCTGGGTCAGGAATATTACTTGGAGGAGGAAATGGCAACCCACTCCAGTACTCTTGCCTGAGAAATCCCATGGACAGAGGAGCCCGGTGGGCTGCAGTCCATGGGGTCTCGAAGAGTCAGACATGACTGGGCACACGCGCACACACCTGTAATGGTGTCCTCTCTTTAATTCATGAAACTGGTGAATCGTGATTTCTCTCGCTTTTTCTTTCATCTTGCTAGGAATATAACAATTTTATCAATGTTTTTGTGCAACTCCCTTTTGGTTTCAAAGAGATTCTCTTTGTTTTCTAGTTCAGTTATTTCTATGCTTTGGTACTTCTTTTCTTCTACTCTGTCTCTGATTTGCTCTTCTGTGGTGGATCCTGAGATTATTGACATAAAGCCTTTTTTCCTTTTCCTATATAAGTATTTGAAAATATAAACATCCTGTAAACATATCTTCAGTTGCTTCGCTTCAGATCTTTAGTTGCATGTCATTAATTTTTATAGGCTGTATTTTCACTATCATTCAACTCAATATATTTATAAGTTTCTCTTGTAACTTAATTATGTGTCCCATAGCTTATTTAGAAATGCATTATTTAATGTTCTCATATTTGAGAATTTTAAAAGATATCTTTCCATTTTTATTTTTCAATTTCACTTTCTTGTAGTCAGAGAATATAGTGATTATGCTTTTGATCTTTACTCTTGGGACTTGCGTTATACTCTGCAGTCTATATTGATGAACAGCCCACGAGCAGTTGAGAGGTCGGACACGACTGAGCGACTTCACTTTACTTTTCCGTTCAAAGGAACATGTATTCTTTAGCTGTTGGTTGAGGCACTATGCTGTGCTTAGTCACTTCAGTCGTGTCCAGCTCTTTGTGACCCCATAGACTGTAGCCCGCCGGGCTCCTCTATCCATGGGATTCTCCAGGCAAGAATACTGGCTTGGGTTGCCGTGCCCTCCTTCAGGGGATCTTCCCCACCCAGGAATCAAACAGGGGTCTCCTGCATTGCAGGCAGATTCTTTACCAGCTGAGCTAACAGGGAAGCCCATTGGTTGGGGTCGTGTTCTATAAATAGCAAAATTGGTGGCTGGTATTGTCATATCTTCTGTAAACTTACCGATTTTTTTGTTTACCATTTCTATTAATTACAAGGAAAGAGTATAACCTTTAACTAGAGCTGGCAATTGATCTAATTCTCCTCTCAATTCTGTCAGTTTTCTTCATGTATTTTGAAACTCTTACAAGATTTATATGTATCTAGGATTGTTACATCTGTTTCTTGAATTGACCTTGTTTATAACTATGAAATTTCCTCTTGATTGCAGGTGCTAATCCTTCTCTCTCAGTCTGCTTTGACTCCTATTAATATAGCCACCTCTGCTTTCTTATTCTTGGTGCAGGCATCTGTATGCATAAAGTGTCTTTTTCTATTTTTATTTGTTTTTCTACTTTCAACCTGTCTTTGTATTTATGCTTCAAGTGCATTTCCTGTAGATAGTAAATAGTTGGCCTCGCGTTTTAATCCATTTGAGGTCTCTTTCTTTAAAATGGAACAGTTAATTCAATTACATTTAATCTAATTATTCATATGGGGAGTTAAGTTCATTATCTTGCTCTTTTATATTTGCCCAGTATGTTTTTTTTTTCTTCTTTTCCTGTTTTCCTTTTGATGGAGCCATTTTAGTATTCAATTATTCTTTGGCTTTATTTCCTAATTTGATTATGGTCACTTTTTAGTGGCTGCTGTAGAATGTGTGTGTTTGCGTGCTCGGTAGTGCCCGGCTCTTTGTGACCCCATGGGCTGTAACCCACCAGGCTCCTATGTCCATGGGATTTCCCACTAGAGTGGGTTGCTACTTCCTTCTCTAGGATGTCTTTCTGACCCAGGGATCAAACCTGCCTCTACTGAGTCTCCTGCATTGGCAGGCATTTCTTTACTGCTGAGCCACCTGGGAAGCCCTATTAGAATGTATAACCTTAGCCTATCGTCCTACTGGATATATCAGATCTTGTCTCATGGGGTTGCTACCCTTAGTTATCCTGCTGTGAAACCCAGAAAGGCTGCATGAAGTTAACTAGGGTTCCAACATTTCCATCCAGTAGTTTAACACTTTAGCTTTTCTTACACTAAGTCATTGGCCCACTTAGCATTTATTTCGGTACAAAGAGTGAGACTGGGATTCCATTTTCTGTTCAGATGGCTGCCCACTTGTGACCACTGTTTTACTTCAATTGATTTGAAGTTCTACTTGATCATACACTGAGTTTTCAGTTTCCTCACTTTCATTTATTTCTATTGATTTGTCTCTCATATACCAGCGCTGCACTTAAATACGCTGCTTGATATTGCTAATATCTGGCAGATCGAAACCCCTTACTTATACAATTATTTTAGCATTTTTCTATCTGCCTCACTTGTTTTCCATATAAATGTTAGAGTCCAGAAAGAAATCACAATAAATGTGAACAAGAGTGCATTACAGTTGCAGATAAACAGAGAGGAGTGAGCACCTTCTAAAATGTGTGTTGGGTGTTACTTTGTCTTCCAGAAGGCAATCCTCATTTATGACCTTCCTTTCTGAAGCCTCTTCATCACCAGCTAGTGGATTATGGTTGTCAGTTGTCATAACATTTTCTTTGCCAATCGTCTAGGTTAAGATAGTTTAATTCACATTTTAAGTTTATTGTTGGGAGCTGAAGCTCCAATGCTTTGGCCACCTGATGCAAAGAGCCAACTCACTGAAAAAGACCCTAATGCTGGGAAGGATTGAGGGCAGGAGGAGAAGGGGACGACAGAGGATGAGCTGGTTGGATGGCATCATCAACTCAATGGACATGCATTTGAGCAAGCTCTGGGAGATGGTGAAGGTCGGGAAAGCCTGGCGTGCTGCAGTCCATTGAGTCACAAAGAGTGACTCCAAAGCAACACAAAGCAACTAGGAGTCTAATAAGCGATGCCACTCTTCCTCTCAGGTTCAGAGCTCACTGATTATTCATGGAGCTGAATGTTAAAGATCACACTGTCTGTTTTTACTGATAGGAGGACTTGGTTTTGGTCTGTGGCTGAGTGGACCTGCTGCCACTTCCAGATCTGAGAGTCATCTGCCTGGCTGGCCAGGGTCAGATCTTTCCTCACAGCATTGCTCCCCTTAACATATGGCAGAGAGTAGACCAGGATGAATGTGCTGTAGACAAATTCAAGAAGGGAGGGAGAACCCATAAATGGAGCCATGAAACCCACTTTCTCTTCCCGATTTCTTCCACCATAAATATATTCTCTTTTCTCTTTCTGGAGGAGCTGGGGGTGAAGGTGAGTCGTGCTTGTCTAATAGAAGTTCATGCACATGGAAACAAGGATGGGTCAGTGGAGAAGCTGGGGGCAGGAAGTTGTGTTTAAATACTTAAGAATGCAGTTGAATTTTTCCCCAATAGGTTTATCAACTACTTGTGATTTTTCCTGAATTATCAGTTCATATCCTTTGGCCACTTTGTCTTTGAGCCCATTGTCTTCTCTTACTGACCTGTTAAGAGCTTTTTACATATTATGGCACTGCTCTGTGGTGAGCCAGCCTTTTGAGTGAACAGCATTATCATCCATTTCTTACTTAGCATCTTTAGATGTTGTTCTCCTTAGTCTTTTTTCTTCTCTTGTCACTGTAAATGGGATCTAGTTTTCTATTTTATTATAGTAATGACATTGTCTTGTATTGATATATATATATATCTCAATTGTATTGATTTATATATATATATAAATTTGGAGATTAATGTGTTTATTAAAGTGTCTAGCTGGTTTTAGTAGATGTTCAATTGATTTTCTCATGTTTCTGAGGTAACCAATCATATCATCTATAAATGGTTTCTCTTTCCTAACATTTATTTCTCTGAATTCTTTTTTATTGCTTTATTGCAGTCTCAAAAAAATAGTTTCAAAAACTTGTGTAAATAGCAGGAATAGCTCTTATCTTTTAGTCTTTAATGTGAAGGCCCCTCATGTTTTACCATTATGATATTGACTGTAGGTTTAAGATACAAACTCATTATTTTAAGGAAAACTCTATTTTTGGTTTTCAAGTAGGAATTTTTTTTAACAAAAATCAGTATTGGATATTTCATTTATTAACTGCCTTTTAGACACTTATTGAGGTACCACATCTTCCTCCATCCCTCCTTTTAGCCCTTTGATCTATTGATATAAATACTCATTGACTTATTGCTATAATTATTGATGGCTTTTCCAATATCCTTACATTTGGGGGACATATCCAACTCTGTCAAGATGTGTCATGTTTTTAATGTGCTGCTGAATTTAATTTCCTAATGTTCTAATCAAGATTTTTCACACCTCTCTTAAGTAGGCTAAGTGGTTTTATATCAGTTGTATATTGGCACTTACTGCTTCATAAACTGCCCCAAAGTCAGTGGCTTCAAACAATAAAAGGTTTCTTTGGCTCATGAATCTGCAAGTCACGAGTAGACATTGAGCAGTTCTGGTCTCTTCAAGGCTCTCTGATGTGTTTGTGGGTCCTCTGTTCACAGGGTGATCGGGCTTCATTGCACACATCTGTCCCTTCCCTCCAGCAGGCGAACCCAGACTCCTACTCACTGGAAGGTGGAGGAACAAGATGGAATGAGCCTTAATGTGAATGCTCATTTCAGGCCTCTGCTGGGGTCCCACCTGCCAACATTTCTTTTGTGTCAAGTAGTCAAACCCAGAATCAAGGGATAGGGAAATGGGCTAAGTCGTATCCCAGCCCCAAAACTGGGAGGTCCTTGGGGCACAGACAGAGGATTAGTGAAGTAACTGGGCCCTTCTAGGAACCAGCCCTGATCCTAAAGTTTTCTCTGCCTTGTCTATGTATGCACATGTGTGTTTCTTGGGAAGGTGTAAAGATAGTATCAGAATAAATCTGTTTTTGGGGGCTTTAAAAGCTCTCCCTTGGGTCCAGCATCTCTATGGAAATGTACATCTCTTAAAGATTCTTTAACATTTTACATGGTTGTTGGTGTTGCCATTTCTTATTAAGCCAGCTTTTTAACTTAACTTTTCCTAGAAAATCTTTATTTTTTCCATGTTTTTAAGTTTATTAGTATAAATAGTGTACAATACTTGATTGTAATTTAAATTTTATACCTATAATTATCCTGGAGGAGGGCATGGCAACCCATTCCAGGATTCCTGCTTGAATCCCATGGACAGAGGAGCCTGGCAGGCTACAGTCCACAGGTCACAAAGAGAGGGATATGACTGAAGTGACTTAGCACACACACACCTATAATTATACCCACTTACATTTTATCCTTCTCCTTGTTTGGACTTGGAGTTTTGGATCGATATTTGGTCTATCAGAAGAATTATGTCTTGGGTTTATTAATCAAATCTGTTGCTTTTATTTATGGCTTTAGTAATATCTGCTTTTATTTTTAACTGCTTCCTCTTAATTTCCATTGGTTTTTTTTTTCATAGTTTAATGCTTAGTTTATTTACATTCATATCTCTTGGTCATAAAAACATTTAAAATTGTACCTTTTCCTGGTAGTAAATTTTTGTTCTTCTCTCATGTATTTTGATGTGTAGCATTCTTTAGATGGGCTTCCCTGGTGGTTCAGTCAGTAAAGAGTCTGCCTGCAATACAGGAGACCAGGGTTCCACCCCTGGGCTGGGAAGAGCCCCTGGAGAAGGAAATGGCAACCCACTCCAGTATTCTTGCCTGGGAAATCCCATGAACAGAGGAGACTTGCAGGCTACAGTCCATGGGGTCCCAAGAGTCAGACAGTTTAGTGACTAAGCCACATCACCACCATTCTTAAGACAGAATTTTAGACATGTTTCTACCTTTACATTTTGTTTCCTTTGTCTGTGGAGAATTGCTGTTTTGAAGATTGGCATAAATCTCTTGCAGGACAGATTTTCTGTGAACTACTAAATCCCAAGCCTGATGAAAATTTTAACATAAATATGTGAAAAACCTCCATCTCCTTATTTGCCATCACCCCCCAAAAAAGTGAGTCTAGATTTAGAATTCCATTGATCATCTCTTTTGAGTATTCCCTTTTTAAAAAAAAAAAATCTTCTTGGTAGTGTTTATCTGAAATCCTGCCCTGGTCAATTCCATGGGATTCACTTTGCAAATGGATACATTGGAAGAGTTAGATGTTCATGAATACTTTTTTCTCTCCAAAGACTATGTCCACAGGCTTTCATTTCAAATAGCCAACCCATTTTTGTGTTCAACATTACATCATATATACATATCACATCTTCTTCATTCATCTGTTGTTGGACACTGAGGTCTCTTTCATGTCTTGGCTATTGTAAATAGTGCTGCTATGAACATGGGGGGTGCGTATGTCTTTTTGAATTATAGTTTTCCCAGATATATGCCTACAAGTGGGACTGCAGGATCATATGGTTAATCTAGTTTTAGTATTCTGTGGACCCTCCATATTGTTTTCCACAGTGGATGCACCAATTCACATCCCCACCAACAGTGTAGGAGGGTTCTCTTTTTTCCACATCCTCTCCAGCATTTATTGTTTGTAGATTTTTTGATGGTGGCTATTCTGACTGCTGTGAAGGGATATGTCATTATAGTTTTGATTTGCATTTCTAATAATTAGCCACGCTGAGCATCTTTTCCTATGCTACTGGCCACCTGTATGTTTTCTTTGGAGAAATATCTATAACTCTTATCTTCTAATTCAAATGGCTGCCTTCCTTTGGCGTTACCTTTGGGTCTGTGGAGGTTACCATAAACATGATTCCCTGGCCAGGGTTAAGACATGGTCTTACAGACCTGGGAAGGGGTATTATCCCCGGGTAATGGATTTCCCCAAGTCAGGGCAATTGGAAGCCTATGGTTTGCTGTTTGTGCCAGAGCCGTCCATTGGTTACAGAAGGCAGTTTTTACTTCTTCTTAGGGACTCTGGAAGTTTCCTTCTGAAATCTTCCCAAACATACATGAGCAGGGCCAGGCCAGACCTGGATTGCATTAGCTTTGTCTACTCACAAACAGTGGGCAGCATTAGAAGAGTCATAAATCTCTTATTTGGTTTTTCTGTAACCAGAGCCCCTCATGTAACTCAGCTCTTTAATAAACAGGTTGAGATTCTCTGCAAATCAAATGGAAAAAATGACAAACTCATGTAACCACAGCATCTGCTGTTTTCTACCATGTCTCTGTTTACACACGTGGCTTTCTCGGTCCTGAGTGTTGTCCTGCAGCACCCCCTTGCTGCCGGCTACCCTCTGTCCCTCGGAAGCCTCCTGCCCACAGTCCTGCCCTCTCACCTCCACCACTGGCTCCTTTGCCCAGGTTGGGGTGGGCATTCTCCTTGGGGGCTCTATTGCCTTGATCTGACACCATTGTCTTCCCTAGTTACATGGTGAAATCTTTCGGAACTGGGCAAGTGACCAGGGCAGGTGCTTGATAAAGGCCGGCAAGTTGAATAATGACCTCATGATGCTGTGAGCTCCTTGGTGCCAGCATTCACGTCTCAGACATTGCCTCCTCTAAGATGCTGCATCCATTTGAGGATGGGGAGTGTGTAGTGATTCCCTTTGAATCCACGAGCTGTGTATGGTTTGTATGTGCGTGTGTGCTTAGTCACTCAGTCGTGTCCGACTGTCTGTGACCCCGTGCACTGTAGCCGGCCAGGCTCCTCTGTCCATGGGATTCTCCAGGCAAGAATACTCAAGTGGGTTGCCAATCCCTTCTCCAGGGGATCTTCGCACCCCAGAGATCGAACCCTGGTCTCCTGCATTGCAGATGAATTCTTTACCATCTGAGCCACCAGGGAAGCCCCATATAGTATGTAAGATATGCTCAAGTGTGTAATGGATGAAAGATGGATATTCTGGAGCAGTAAAGAGAAGCCTGCTTGATTATAGTGGGAATCACCAAACAAGAACATGTGCCCCTCAGAAACAGTCTCTGTGCTTCTGTTTAGGCTGGTGGCCGATAGTATCAGTTCAAAAGCTGGGCTATCTGGGACTGTTAGTCCACCAGATGGCCTGCGTTGCAATCACCTCACCTGGTACCCCACCCTGAATAAGGATCTCAACTGCTGTTTTGGGGGAAGGGCTGCTTGTTTATCAAGCCCCTTAAGGAATTCAACACAGCGCCATGCGGTACAGCTGTGGTCTAAGGGTGCATCCACGGCCAAGTCTCCCGATTTGGTGTTAAGTTCTCCATAACCATCCATCTATTTATTTATACCTGTCTAACTACACACCCATTTATTTATTTTAAAATTTTATTTTATTGAAATATAGCTGATTTACAATGTTGTGTTCATCTCTGCTGTACAGGGAAGTGATTCATATATATACTTTTTTATATTATTTGCCATTATTTATTATAGGATATTGAATATAGTCCCCTGTGCTAAATGGCTTCCCAGGTGGCTCGGAGGGTAAAGAATCTGCCTGCAATGCAGGAAAATCAGGAGACATGGGTTCGATCCATGGGTGGAGAAGGTCCCCTGGAGGAGGGCATGGCAGCCCACTCCAGTGTTCTTGCCTGGAGAATCCTAAGGACAGAGGAGCCTGGCGGGCTGCAGTCCATAGGGCCGCAGAGTCAGACATGATTGAAGCTACGAAGCACGCACTCACGCGTGTGCTCTCTGGTAGGACCTTGTTTGTTTTCCATTCTCAATATAATAGCTTGCATCTGCTAATCCCAAACTTCCCATCCATCTCTCCCCCCGGCCCCACCCCCTTGGCAAACACAAGTCCATGACTGTTTTATTCTTGTATATCACCTGTGCTGTTGTTTACTTACATACTGTTTTTCTTTATTTATCCTAAATTTTCCTTTAAGTCGATATACATATTTTACTTAAATTTATTCAAGAAGAAAATTGTACTTCCATATTTTAAATAGAAGGCTAGTTTCACTTGTCATAAGTGTAAAAAATCAATCAAAGGAAACAAAGCACTGTTTTTAAATTCCAGGCAATGGTGCCTGTTGATGACCCTGAGCTGGAGACCTGCTCCCTCTATTAGAAGGGTGGTTAGCAGAGGCGAGGGAGGTGGGAGCCACCTTGTACCCAAAGGCCTTTGGCCCCAGTAGAAGACTTAAGAGGGAACCGAGAAGGGAATGACTTGTCTCCCAGTTGACCTAACGCCAACTGGGCACACAGCCCACTGGTGGGTCTGATCCTTCGCCCTGATACATGTTGCGTCCTGAGATTGGACTTCTGAGTTCCTTCAGTGGCAGTCGTAATGCAACTGGGTAAAGGGGAGGAGGCCAAATTACAGGGGTGGAAGGAAGGGTCCAGAACCCCCCTGTTACCCTTGAGGGCTGCCTGTGGTCCAGCCCTGGGTATGAGTCCCAAGGCAGTTGGAGGCTACAGGCTGGGATCAGGGGATGTGTAGGCAACACCTGAAGCCAACTGGAGCCTGGCTGGGTACAGATGGAGGCTTTGTCTCACCAGTGGGGAGCTTGGCATTTGCTTCCTAGACCCTGCACCTAGACTATCAACCAGGCACTATGTTCATGCACATCAGCTGATACCTTCTGGAACTCCTCTCTCTCTAGTGCCTTGTGCAGCACATTTGTTTAGCATATGGTAAGGACCGAGGTGCTGTGGTCGCAGAGGAGAGTAAGACACCCACACTCTCTCAAGGGGCCAGCTCCCAGGCAGCCAGGTGATGACCACCTTCCCTGGCATAGGCTCATGTCAGGAAAATGAGACCCAGCACTCAGAGGGCCCAGGGCAGGATGGAGATGCTCCTTGCAGAACCATTTGGCCATTCCCTGGTGGCTCGGCGGTGAAGGATCCGCCTGCAATGCAGGCACCATCTGAAATTCAGTAGTCACAGGTTCAACCATTGGGTCTGGAAGATCCCCTGGAGAAGGAAATGGCAACCCACTCCAGTATTCTTACCTGAGAAATGCCTTGGACAGAGGAGCCTGGCAACCTATAGTCCATGGGGTCACAAGAGAGTCTGACACGACTTGGCGAGTAGATCACTACCACCAGGTGGGTAGGAGTCTGTCGCACTTCTAGCAGGCGAGGTGACGCCCACTGAAGTGGAGAACTGACCTGTCTGTCCGACTAGAGACCCCACATCTTTGGCGGGGCCAGCAGAGTGTGGTGCTGTTGGAGAACCAGTCACACTGGACCACATCTGGGTGGTCCAGGTGGCCCCGGAAATCTGAAGTCAGAGGGGAAAGTCAAGGGTCAGAAGTAAAAAGTCAGGGGACCTTGGTTGCTGGGTGCCAGCTTCACGCCAGGAGGGGAACCTGACGCTTAGGACCCAAGGGCCACAGTCTCGGGTGCCTCTTTGCCTCGTCCTGCTGTCCCTTGAAAGCCTGGCCATCACCAAGCGCCGTTTCCTCTAACTTAAGTAGCTGATTGGGACCCAATGGGGAGGAGGGGGCGGTATGGTGTCGCCATAAAATGGGAGGCCAGCATGAACATGGAAAGCCCGGAAGATGAAAGGGGAGAGGGCTTTGGGGATCGGCCGACACCCCAGACCACACGTCAAGGTGAAGCCCCAGCGTGTGAGCTGACCCTCTGCCAGCTGCCAGGGGCGTTTGGCTTCTCCAAGGCTCACGCCCACCCCCCTTCCCACGCCCACCCACCCTGGGTCAAATGGGGCCCTTACCACCTCCTGCAGCAGTTTGGAGTTGAGTGAGATCGCGTGTAGGGAGAGCACATTGTAAACTGTGAAGTGAGCTGACTGTCAGGTGTGAACCACACGTGCTCACACACACAAGTCTCTATAGAGTATCTTCTGAGAGGTGAGCAGAGTCCAGCTCTGGGCAGGCGCTTCTGTGAATGCTGGTGACAGTGAAGGACACTGTCATCCTTCCAGGCCTCCAGGCCTCCCTCCCCTCCACATCCTTTTCTCAAAGTGCTACAGGCTTCTGCCTACTGACGTGTGTGTGTGTGTGTGTGTGTGTGTGTAATTTCAGGGGGAGAGAGTTTCTGTCCATGTGGCTGTGATTTACGCTGATACTGTCAACTTACAAACTATAAACTGCATTATTTCCCCAGAAAAGTGATGTGACAATTTCTTTGTTCCCCGCCCTGCCCTTCTCATGAAAAGTAACCTTTAGGACACACTGGAAAAGTTTGTGGAATTACAATGCCCTCACAGCCCATGGACCCTGCTTTCTCTGAGTTGTTTCAGTGTTTCCATTTTCTGCTTGGGAACAGGGAAGTATTGAAATATTTACAAGGATTTCATAGGCCAGGCAGTGGTAAATATGTCTACTCTGTAAGAGCCCTGAGCTGTGTCTCCCGTAGTGGGGGGATGGGGTGGGGAGGAATGAAAAGATAAAGAAAAAAGTTTACAAATCTGAGGCTTTTTGATACTGGAAGCTAAATATCTATTTTTCAATAATGTGGGGGTTTCGTCTGGAAATTTGTCTTCTGGGGAAAATCACTTAGAAGAACAGGCTAGTAGACCTGAGCATGCTTGTGTACAAGAGGCATCGTGCTAGCATTTTCTAGTTGTGAATAACAGAAACAAACGTACTAGTATCGGTGTCGTTACAGACTTCATGGCCAGGTGATTTTCCTAGGTGAATAAAGATTCAGAGTTCATCAAAATACAAGTTGCCTCCCTTGATAATTTCACTGTGAAGTTGGAACTTTTGAGAGCAGTAAAAAAAAACTGCAAATAGACCTGCCATATGACCCAGCAATCCCACTGCTGGGCATATACACCGAGGAAACCAGAATTGAAAGAGCCACGTGTACCCCAATGTTCATCGCTGCATTGTTTACAATAGCCCGGACATGGAAGCAACCTAGATGCCCATCAACTGATGAATGGATAAGAAAGCTGTGGTACATATACACAATGGAATATTACTCAGCATTAAAAAAAAATTCATTTGAATCAGTTCTACTCAGGTGGACGAAACTGGAGCCCATTATCCAGAGTGAAGTAAGCCAGAAGCAAAAACAACAATACAGTATATTAACGCATATATATGGAATTTAGAAAGACGGTAACGAGAACCCAGCATGCGAGACAGCAAAAGGAACGCAGATGTATAGAATACACTCGTGGACTCTGTGGATGAGGGTAAGGGTGGGATGATATGGGAGAATGGCATTGAAACATGTTAATTATCATATGTCTAATCAATCGCCAGCCCAGGATTGATGCTCGGGGCTGATGCAACGAGATTTCCTGGGGGGAGGGAGGAGGGAGGGGGGTTTTGGAGGGGGAGCATATGTAAACCCATGGTGATATCATGTCATTGTTTGACAAAACTAATAAAAAAAAGAAAAGAAAAGAAAAGAGAGCAGTATCCTCTTTGTTTTAGGACTTATGCAAATATTTGGCTTCTAGTGGGTCTATTTGGGCTCAGTCTTTTCTAACAATTGCATATTAAAACAGGCATCTCTGGGCAGTGGTCCCTTCCTAAACTTAGCTTTCTTTAACATATTTAAAAAGCAAATAATTCTGATATTGTGGTCTGTGGCAGACATCATTTGTACCTTAGCCAGGATATTATTTGAGAACTGCAAAGCTCTCTAAGTATTACAACCGTATATAAACCATGTGTTAGAAAGATATAAATTCAGTTTTGAAATATTTGTTAGACTGCTTTTGGCTTTCAGTCCATGCCAAACATGTGCTTCGGTGATGGATAGAGTCATGTGGACTCTTGAATGAAACTCTTTATTGTGTATAGACTTTGTCTTCTAGCAGTTGGGTTAGACAAGCCGGGAGATTAAGAGGATCCAGTTACTTAAGAGGTGTGTTCTCCAATGAGCTTAAAATCTTCTTTCCTCCTTTAAAATATGTCACTAGGTGATTTGGTCTCATTCTGTGCCACATAAAATATTGTCAGACACCTTGAATGGATGGAGAATAATTCCGTTTCAGATATCCACATGTTAACTTCAAATTTCAAATCCAGAATGTGTTACTAATAATTGGTTGAAACTTTTTGGCTCTTAGGCTGGTGAGCTATTCAAGGAAGCCTGAATCTAGCACAGCCAAATGAAATAGGGGTCTCTGAAGTCAATCTGAGTCTCAGATAAACATCAAGTCATTTCTCAGGATAAGTATGTCCCCACAATTGCATGGGACATATGTACACTAAAAAAGAATCATTTGCTATTTGTCTGAAATTCAGATAGAGCTAGAAGTCAGATTTTTGTTTTCTACATCTGGCAATGCTGCATAGATCCTAATTTATTATCCACTGTCATAAACAGTGACTCTCAAAGAAAATTCCTCAGTGATGAAGGCTTTTTGGGATGAAGATGGAGGAGATCTCAGTCCAGCCCTTCCATATAATAAAAACAAATGTTCTATTTGAACAAAGTCTGAAAACAGAGCAGTAATAGACTGCCTCTTTTGCACTTCTGATTGATTCTGGGCCAACACCTTTTTCCTCCTCATGTGTATGTGCTGTTGCTTCAGTTGTGTCTGACTCTTTGCAACCCCACGGACTGTAGCCCACCAGGCTCCTCTGTCCATCGGATTTCCCAGGCAGGAATACTGGAGTGGGTTGCCATTTCCTTCTCCAGGGGATCTTCCCAATCCAGGGATCGAACCCGCCTCTCTTATGTCTCCTGCACTGTAGGTGGGTTCTGTGCCGCCTGGGTGTCATGTACATTCATTCCCTCATATTTTCGCTCTTTGCTGTTTGTTTCCATGTCGTGTAGGTGGACCTGGGGTGTAAGTCTATGAAACCTTTTTCTCTCTCCCTTCTCCTCCTCACACCCCTTCCCCCACATGTGAGTGCCCACTTCCAACTATTCAAAGCCTGGTATAATTGGCACCCCTTTCGTGGAGGCTTCCTGGACCATCTCAGCCACATCTTGTTTCCTAATTTAGCTCTGGTTGCTCTTAAAGATATTATCCTTTCCTTCACTAGATTTTGTGATCCTTGAGGGCAGAGTCAAGTTTAATGTTAGGAAGGAACACACATCATGAAAGTTGCAAGGAAATTGGCACTCGGAAAAGCTTTCTTTCCTTCCTTCTGTGATGGATGCTTCTAATTGAGTGCTGCCATGTACTGGGTCTTTCCACAAGCCATCTCCTTGAGTTTTCTCAACTAGTCTAGAGGTGAAGTACTATGTCCTCCATTGTATACATTAGCAAGGCCCCGCCTTTGTTGAAAGGCAGAACTTGAGCTGTCCTTAATTCACAAGCAACGTTGAAATGCTGTCGGCTGTTATCCAACATGACCTACCAACACACCACTCTGAACAGCAGAAGACAAACCTCCAGTGAGTGTGTGACCGTCAGCCTCTACTTTTAGGGGAGGAGTCTGGTTGGCTCAGCAGTTCTTTCTTTCTTTTAGAAATAAACCTGCTTAATATTCTTAATTCATAGTTGTACATAAAAAAACTAGAAAAAAATTAAACCCATTAAAAATGACCAATCCCATAGAATGGCTAAACGCAAGTCCTACTGTATAGCTCAGTGAATTATGTTCAGTATCCTCTAGTAAACCATAATGGAAAAGAATTTTTTTTTAAATGGCACTAGATATGAGCAAATAATCCTCAAAGTAAGAAAAGAAAATATATGAAAAATTTCAACCTCAGTGACAAATGCACATTGAAATCACAAGAAATATTTTTTTCCTTTACCAATGGGCATATATTTTTTATAGGGCTTTTTCTTTATAATATTTGCCTACTGAGTTGTCATCCTGGCATGGCCTGGTCATTGCTGAATGGATGGGGAACAGTCCTAGTTCAGATCCAGAAAGGCAGGAGGCAACTCTGCCCACTCTCCACTCTTCACCTGCCTCCATCAGTTCAGGGTGGCCACGGAAAGCTGTGTCTCCTCTTGTTGACCCAACTGTGCCACACTGGGTGAGCAGAAATAGCAATAGGGAGACAGGACCAGTTCCCGGAGTTGTCACTAGCCCTCTCACAGTGGTGGCACTTGGGTGACAATCAGTGCTAATTTCACAGAGAATGGAAAGCCTGTTTAGAATAATAAATGCATCATTAGAGTGAATTTTAAATGAGGGCAATGACACTCACTTCCCAGGCAGCACTAGTGGTAAAGAACCCATCTGCCAATGCAGGAGACTTAAGAGATGTGGGTTCGATCTCTGGGTCAGGATAATCCACTGGCAAAGGCAATGGTAACCCACTCGAGAATTCTTGCCTGGAGAATCCTGTGGACAGAGGAGCCCGATGGGCTCCAGTCCACAGGGTCGCAAAAAGTCGGACACAACTGAAGTGACTTCACATGCCATGACGCTCAGCCTACAGTACACCTGCCCTTATAGGAAACTTGATGGCCACCAGAGGATGGGCGAGTTCTCTCACCTGTGAGATTACGTCAGAATAAAGCTGGGTATTGTTGAGAGGAAATTGTTGAAAGGTTCCTAAACTGAAGTTTTCTTTACTTCTTTGGCTTTACCTGTGTGAAGTGAAGAATGGACTTAAAGACAAGTAAGCATGTTGTTCAGTTTCGAGAACTGAGAACAAAAGTGTTTCTAATCAAAATTATTAAATGCCATTCTGGTTCATTCTAGAAGCCTAGCCAATATTTGTCAAATCACATAGAACTGAAACTTTCTGGAACGCAAGACTTCAATCCTATGTCATAATCATCTGGGGGTGTTCTGTAACTATTTAAATTAGGGACCTCCCCAATTCAATGGACAGAGTCAACAATGAGAAAATTAAAGTCATATAAGTCAGCGCCTGCCTTCAGATAGCCACACTTGGCCCTCGGTCCTTCGGATTTAGGCAGGTGTTCTCTAGCTTACCAGCCCCGAATGACTCTCCTTCCAGCCCAGGCCTCCCTGTCTTGCCCTGCTCCTCCCTCCCCTGTCCCCCCACCCCCACCTCTGGCTCAAGTCGCAGCATCCACACAGTTGAATTCCCAGCAGGTGGAGAAGTGAAGCAGGAGACAGGGGATGTGGTCCTTAGTACTGCATTTTGGAATTCAGAATATATTTTCTCGTAAACGCACATGGGATTTAGGTCTAGAAACTCTTCCCTGATGACAACTTAGAGCATGGTTTTCATCAAGAAAATGAAGTGTTTCTAAAGGATGGTATGAGAGTCAAGCACGTTATAATTTCACAAGTGTTGGAGAGCCCACCCTCGAGAACTCAGCGAGTCTGTAGAAAATGCGCTCAAGTTCAAACAATCAGCCTGTGCTCAAGACCCACGGTGGGCAGCTGCCCTCGCTGGGATTCAGTGCTCCCTTGGTTAGCATGGCAGGTACACACTCTTGAGTAGACAAGGAAATATTAGGCTTCTGTGATGACAATTTCTATTCTCGTCCCTTAGTGCTCTGTTCTGATCTTAATTTGGCTCTTCAAGGAAGGTTTCCTGCTGGGGAGATAATGAACCCAATGCTTTAGATGAGGATTCTGGCTGACTTGCCAGTTCTTTTTCATTAAAAGTAAATTGAAATTCTGGCTTATAAAGAAGGCTCGCATGGGTCTGGGTCTCTGCATAAACCTACGAGGAGCCAGACGATGCTGGGCGAGCTAAAAATCAGTCACCCATCAGAGCCCCTGTGATGAGAGCCACACCCCAGGACTCCACCCTGATGTCACTATGATCCCAAGGTCGTGAGAACTTGTTATTCATTTGGTCATAATCCATTAACCAGATACATGTCTGTGTATGAAGATAGAACATTGAATATGATAAATAAGGCCTCTGTGTGCTTAGTTGCTCAATTGTGTCTGACTGTTTGCAATCCCACAGATGGTAGCCCATCAGGCTCCTCTGTCCATGGGGATTCTCCAGGCAAGAATACTGGAGTGGGTTGCCATGCTCTCCTGCAGGGGATCTTCCCCACCCAGAGATCTAACTCAAGTCTCCTGCATTGCAGGCAGATTCTTTACCAATTGAGCCACTCAAATAAGGCCCTACCACTTGCCATTTTAGATTTGGGGGTGAGGTGGTAGAAACAAAATGATAAATGAAACAAGTTTGGATGCTTATTAGCACCATTAAAGAAACAGAACAGGATGATGGGCTAGAGAGAAATGTCGGGTGGAAGGAAGGCTCTGAAGTTGGGCAGCCCCTCTGAGGTGCTAACATTTGAGCTGAGGGGTAAGTAATGAGATTTGAGGGCCAGCAGAGGTTAGAGAGTAGGGTGTTCTCAGCAGAAGGAATAGCAGATGCCAAGGACATGAAGTCAAACGTAGCTGGAGATATGATGGGTCAGAAGGATGGTCACTGTGATCGTAGCAGAGCTGGCCGGATGGAACTCTCAGGGGTTGGGTTTGCAGAACTTGTAGGACTCGAGAAGGAATCTGAATTTTGTTCCGAGTGTTTCCTGGACAAAGCGATGTTTGTTTATCACATGGTGGGGCTGGAGCATAGATCCTAGTACTTCAGAGTTTTTTGGACCATGGGCAAGTTTCTTAACTTCTCTGTGCCTCAGCTATTTTATCTACTAAATGAGGATAAACATCCAAGTGTCGTTGTGAAGCTTAAACAGGTAGAATGGGGTCTGGTGCACAACCCTTGCTTAATTGGGGCATCCCTGGTGACTCAGTGGTAAAGAATCCACCTGCCAGTGCAGGAGCTGCAGGTCTGATCCCTCGGTTGGGAAGATCCCCTGGAGAAGGAAATGGCAACTCACTCTGGTATTCTTGCCTGGGAAATCACATGGACAGAGGCGCTTGATGGGCTGTAGTCTGTGGGGTCACAAAAGAGACACAACTTACCAAGTAAACAACAACAACTTGTTTACTTAGAGCTTGCTGTTGTCATCTAGAAATGTGTATTAATTGTGGGATCTCTGCTCAGCATTGCATTTTGCCCTATAAATAGTTCTCATGTATACATTCTTCTCCCGTCTTCACACACTCCATTCTCCGCCAGAGAATTTTTCCAAAATGAATCAGATTTACTCTACATGAAATCCTATGATGCCTTTCTACTTCACTCCAAATGAAACCCAAATGCTACCTTGGAAAGCCCAGCATGATCTAGGCCGTGTCTACCCTCTATACTTCAGCTAAACACCTCTGTCCGTTCCATTTCTTACTTCATTTTGACCATACTGACCCTTTTTGCTCTAGAACACCCTAAGCTCTCTCCTGCATTAAGACCTTTGTGTTCACGTTCTCTTGATGGAGAACCCTGCTGTAGACTTTTGCTCTTGGCAAATATATGCTGTCCTTTGAGACTGGAGTAGAGGGAGCTTCAGGTAATGAGGCTACCAAGAAGGATTCGGCTAGAAAGTAGGAGAGTTTTGAGAAAATCCAAACAAAGCATAAAATACCCAGCTGGAGTTATTGAATGTGAGTGACTAAAAAAAAAAAAAAAAAGACGTGTTAAAGATATTGCCGAGCTGTGTGATGTAGGAAGTGGTGCGTGGCGGTGACTGGCAAGACATGTATGATGGACAATGTTTTGTTTTCTGACTGGGGGATGGACTTAAGCCTTTGGTTTTTAAACATGCTGAGTTTGAGATGATGATGGTGACTAAACACTGAAGTTAGTGTCTGGTAGATATTGTATTACAGACTGCACTTGGGTGAACTGGCCAGATGGAAAAATATTGATTTGGGCAACATCAACTTAAAAATTAATGAGTTCTCTCAGGAACAGTAAGAGTAGGTTGGGAAGATGTTCAAGAGCTGAGACTTGGGAGATGTTCAAGTCCCCCAGGGGAGGCGGGAGAAAGGAATATGAGTGGAGAAAGCAAGACCTGGCTGGAGAAGTAGAAGAAAACCAAAGCCATCAAGTGCTGCCAAGGTGGGAGTATGTTTCAGCAGGAAGGGGCTTTGCTGGTGGCAGATGGTAAGGACTCTGCCTGCAGTGCAGGAGACCTGAGTTTGACTCCTGGATTGGGAAGATGCTCTAGAGAAGGCAATGGCAGCCTACTCCAGTATTCTTGCCTGGAGAATCCCATGGACAGAGGAGCCTGGCAGGTCACAGACCACGGGGTTGCAAAGAGTTGAACATGACTGAGTGACTTTCGGCAGAAGGTGGTCCATTATGACAATAGTATAGCAAGGATGTTAGCCCCATTAGAAAGTCCGTGGTCTTTAGTGTAGATGCTAAATGGCTGCTCTATTGTTGTTGTTTAATTCTATCTAATGCTTTTACAGTAGTGAAAGGAACAAATATGTTTCTATTCCTGTCACTTTGTTCTCCACTTCCAAAAGTTGCTCCTGTGGTAAGATTTTAATAATTGATTCCATGTTCCCCTTACATCATTTTTTAAAACTTCTGACCCCCATCCTGCACCATCCAAAGTATGACAAATAAATTCCTGCAGCATCTCTTTGTCCCCATGATGAAGGACAAAGTAAACGAATGCATGTTAAATGCAGAGGGCTTGGGTTTTGTTATTAATTCTGCCATTTATTATTGGGAAACATTAGAAATAACCAGTATAAATTCGTAGTTCAGTCTCACCATTTATAAACTAGGACTTGCACTACTTTACAATGACCAGCAAAGAAGTCTAAAATATAAGTTAATGTTGTAAATGGTTTTGCAGAGAGGAGACACTTTAGGCATGAAAAGTTATTTTTATGTGTAGTAGAGATAAGTTGTGCTTGGGGTATGAATCCATTTGAAACATTAATGGGAAGCAGCAACTAGCTTTCTTTGAATTTTAAAATGACATATAAAACATCTTTTCAAGATTGTAATTGCTTCATAGTACTTGATGGCTTTTATTTCTAAATGGGCTACATCCTCTAGCATGCCCAAGGCTGTGTATCTGCAATGCCAGGAATGCTGGTAAGAAAGTAAAACATCATAAATCAGTTGGTTTGTCATCATGAGTTCAAATGATTGGTTTTTTTAATTTTTTGTCCATCATAGAAGTAATATGTCTGATTATAGAAAAATCAGAGATATGTACAAACATGAAGAAGAAACACAATGAACTCATAGCCCAAACACTCAGAGAAAAAAACCTACAAGAGCATTTTAGTGTATTTCTTTCCAAATATTGATTAAAACAAAGCAAAAGCAAAAAGCCAAGCTAAATGACGTCCACCTCCACTTTGCACCCATGATGTCTCAACAGCCCTCAGCAGTGGACAGTGGACCTAGTCTTGCTGGGCACTTAAAGGATTTATGTATCAGGGAGGGCAAGAGACTAGCCCCAAAGCATCCATGTAGCCTCTGGGGGGTGCACAAAATACTGACTCTTCTGACTCAAAATACTGTAGCTTCTTCCCTTCCATCAGGATGTCTCTTGATAATTCAGCCTTCCAGTGTGGATAGCTATAACCTTAGGCAAGGAGCGAATCTGGTTCTATTTCAGCATCCTTTCATCAGAGTATTTATGTGACTGTCACTTGGTGTAACCTTCCTAAACCAACGTTTCACTTCTGTACTATTTCAGAGTCTTGTAGCCAATAACCAGAGAAAGGTGAAGTTTTTATAGGAACTCGTTTCTGTGTTCTGCAGAGTTCTCTGGGTGTATTTCAAGGGGCCTTTCTACTGCCTAAGGAGAGACAGCTTTTGCCTGCTCTGCCTTTTTGTACTCTAGGAAACCTTGTCGGTTAACTGCTTTATGCCTGTCACGTGACCGCAGTTACCACACCTTTCCTCCATCCAAACAAACGGCAATGTTAGAAGAGAGATGAAGGTAGAGACTCCAGTTTGCTGGAGTTTGGAGCCACTGGTGGTAACAGCCATCCATCTCTGAGCCCTTGGATACTGAACTGCTCCAGAATGATGGGCAGTTTTCTTGCAAGATGCAGACTAAATCCTTAAATGATGATTAATAGACTTTATTTGAAAAGACCGTTTTACATTTACAAGAAGTTGGGGAAGGAGTATAGAGAGTTTCCCTACACCCCACCTACATCAAATCCCTTATGATTATACAGTGGAAGTGAGAAACAGATTTAAGGGACTAGATCTGATAGACAGAGTGCCTGATGAACTATAGACGGAGGTTCGTGACACTGTACAGGACACAGGGATCAAGACCATCCCCAAGAAAAAGAAATGCAAAAAAGCGAAATGGCTATCTGAGGAGGCCATACAAATAGCTGTGAAAAGAACAGAGACCAAAGGCAAAGGAGAAAAGGAAAGATATACCCATTTGAATGCAGAGTTCCAAAGAATAGCAAGGAGAGATAAGAAAGCCTTCCTGAGCGATCACTGCAAAGAGAGGAAAACAATAGAAAGGAAAAGACTAGAGATCTCTTCAAGAAAATTAGAGATAACAAGGGAATATTTCATGCAAAGATGGGCTCAATAAGGGACAGAAATGGTAGGGACCTAACAGAAGCAGAAGATATTAAGAAGAGGTGGCAAGAATACACAGAAGAACTGTACAAAAAAGATCTTCACGACCGAGATGATCATGATGGTGTGATCACTCACCTAGAGCCAGACATCCTGGAATGTGAAGTCAAGTGGGGCTTAGGAAGCATCACTATGAACAAAGCTAGTGGAGATGATAGAATTCCAGTTGAGCTACTTCAAATCCTGAAAGTGCTACACTCAATGTGCCAGCAAATTTGGAAAACTCAGCAGTGGCACAGGTATGGAAAAGGTCAGTTTTCGTTCCAATCCCAAAGAAAGGCAATGCCAAAGAATGCTCAAACTACCGCACAATTGCACTCATCTCACACTCTAGCAAAAGAATGCTCAAAATTCTCCAATCCAGGCTTCAGCAATACATGAACCGTGAACTTCCAGATGTTCAAACTGGTTTTACAAAAGACAGAGGAACCAGAGATCAAATTGCCAACATCTGTTGGATCATTAAAAAAGCAACAGAGTTCAAAAAAACCATCTATTTCTGCTTTATTGACTATGCCAAAGCCTTTCACTGTGTGGATCACAATAAACTGTGGAAAATTCTGAAAGAGATGGGAATACCAGACCACCTGACCTGTCTCTTGAGAAACCTGTATGCAGGTCAGGAACCAACAGTTAGAACTGGACATGGAACAACAGACTGATTCAAAATAGGATAAGGAGTATGTCAAGGCTATATTGTCACAGTGCTTATTTAACTTATATGCAGAGTACATCATGAGAAACGCTGGGCAGGAGGAAGCACAAGATGGAGTCAAGATTGCCAGGAGAAGTATCAATAACCTCAGATGCACAGATGACACCACGCTTATGGCAGAAAGTGAAGAAGAATGAAAGAGCCTCTTGATGAAAGCGAAAGAGGAGAGTGAAAAAGCTGGCTTAAAGCTCAACATTCAGAAAACTAAGATCATGGCATCTAGTCCCATCACTTCATGGCAAATAGATGGGGAGACAGTGGCTGACTTTATTTTTTGGACTCCAAAATCACTGTATATGGTGATTGCAGCCATGAAGTTAAAAGACACTCCTCCTTGGAAGGAAAGTTATTACCAACCTAGACAGCACATTAAAAAGCAGAGACATTAAAAAAAAAATTCATTTGAATCAGTTCTACTCAGATGGGCGAAACTGGAGCCCATTATCCAGAGTGAAGTAAGCCAGAAGCAAAAACAACAATACAGTATATTAACGCATATATATGGAATTTAGAAAGATGGTAATGAGAACCCAGCATGCGAGACAGCAAAAGAAACGCAGATGTATAGAACAGACTTGTGGACTCTGTGGATGAGGGAAAGGGTGGGATGATATGGGAGAATGGCATTGAAACATGTTAATTATCGTATGTCTAATCAATCGCCAGCCCAGAATTGATGCTCGGGGCTGGTGCAACGAGATTTCCTCGGGGGAGGGAGGAGGGAGGGGGGTTCTGGAGGGGGAGCATATGTAAACCCATGGTGATATCATGTCATTGTTTGGCAAAATTAATAAAAAAATAAAAAATAAAAAAAAATAAAAAGCAGAGACATTACTTTGTCAACAAAGGTCCCTCTAGCCAAGGCTATGGTTTTTCCAGTAGTCATGTATGGATGTGAGAGTTGGAGTGTGAAGAATGCTGAGTGCTGATGAACTGATGCTTTTGAACTGTTGTGTTGGAGAAGACTCTTGAGAGTCCCTTGGACCACAAGGAGATCCAACCAGTCCATCCTAAAGGAGATCAGTCCTGGGTGTTCATTGGAAGGACCAATGTTGAAGCTGATACTCCAGTATTTTGGCCACCTGATGCGAAGAGCTGACTCATTTGAAAAGACCCTGATGCTGGGAAAGATTGAGGCCAGGAGGAGAAGGGGGGACAAGAGAGGATGAGATGGTTAGATGGCATCACCGACTCAATGGACATGGGTTTGGGTGAACTCCGGGAGTTGGTGAGGGACAGGAAGGTCTGGCATGCTGCAGGTCATGGGGTTGCAAAGAGTCAGACACGACTGAGCTACTGAACTGAAATGAACTACATCCCACGAACTTCCGTGATGGCTCCACAGTAAAGAATCCACCTGCAGTGCAAGAGCTACAGGAGACACATACTCGTTCCCTGGGTTGGTAAGATCCCCCCAGAGAAGAAAATGGCCACTGACTCCAATATTCTGGCCTGGGCAATCCCATGGACAGAGGAGCGTGGTGGGCTCTAGTTCATAGGGTTGCAAAGAGTCGGACACAACTGAATCGACTTGGTACATGTGTGCCTACACTCCATAAGTAGTTCCCCCTCTTATTATCTTACCTGAGAACTGTACAGTTGTTAAAATTAATGAACCGATATTGACATATTATCTTTAACTCCAGTTCATACTTTATTCCAATCTCCTTACTTTTTACCAAACATTCCTTTTCTCTTCCTCAATCCCAGGCAGGATTCCTCAACACATTTAGTCATTATGTCTCCACCTCCTTTTAGCTGTGACAGTTTCCTTAGTCTGTCTTTGTTGTGATGACCATGACCGTTTTGAGGTGTGCTGGCCAAATGTAACGAAGGATGACCTGAATTGGCATTTGTCTCAGGATTAGATCGATCAAAGGTAAAGTGTCCTTTTCATCATATCCGATGAAGAGCACATACCAACAACAGGACTGTGGCTGTTGATGTTGACCTTAATCGTCTGGCTGACGTAGTGTTTTTCCACTGTGAAATTACTCTTTTTAAGATTAACTTTTGCCATGGGTCTTTTGAACATCCTTGAGCTATACCATTGAAAAATAATCACACCCCTAATTATCACCCTTGGAGCTTGCAGATGAGATGAGAGAGTGATGTTGTTATTTGATTAAGACTATAGATAGGAGTCTGAACCAAGGAAATATATTTGTCCCTTATGGGAATATTGCCACCATATTCCTTTGAACCAAGACCCTGCTCAATCAAACCTATAAGATTTTCTTTAACTCTCTGGGATTACAAAAAAGGCTCCCTGAGTTTCCAGGGCCTTGTCCTCAGATTCTTTTGCAGTTCCTAATGGGTGTCTCAGTTTTTACCCCCACCTTGATTTTCTAAGGACCGTTTATCTTAATCCTCTTTTACATACCTCAGGTTAATCTCTTCTCTTAGGTTCAGGTTGGTATTGATAGTGATTTTGCTTTAAAGCCAGAACTCTAGGTTAGTGTTTTCAGTTTTTTCTTGGCTAGTAGTCACATCAGAGGTTGTTTCCCCACTGGCTCACTGGGCAACTTGAATGGATACCTCCCAAGCACCTAAACCCCCGTAGCTGTCTTCTTGACACTGTTAGCGTGTTTGGTTGGAGAAACACTGCCTACAAGTCTGTAAACTTGGATTCTGACATCCTAGACTGATTTTATGTGTTAAAATCAGCTTTTCAGAAGCCCTTTGACTGTTCTGACTTAGTTGAGCTTCCTTAACCCTGTGAGAATCGGGCCTTCCCAGGTGGTGCTAGTGGTAAAGAACCCACCTGCTGAGAGACGAGATGTGAGATCGATCCCTGGGTCAGGAAGATCCCCTGGAGGAGGGCATGGCAATCCTCTGCAGGGTTCTTGCCTGAGAAATCCTAAGGACAGAGGAGCCTGGCAGGCTGCAGTCCATAGCGTCACAAAGAGTCAAACACGACTGAAGTGACTTAGCACTCCAGCATGCAACCCTATGGGAATTAGGCGGGGAGAGAATGTGATCCCCCATTTTGTAGAGGGTAGCCCCTTAGATGCAGGCTTTGATAGAGGGCGGTAAATCAAAGAGGAGTCAAGACCAGGGCCAGGTCTTGTGGCTTCAAGATGTTTATTGTTTAGTATCTCAAAACTGTTGTCAATCTCTGCCACAAGGAAGCTGAAGCACTTAAATGGGCAGCAGGGTGGTCTGGATGACCCTTAGTAAGCCAGGCCAGGGAGGCTTGGCCAGACGGAGCAGGAAGGAGGCAAGATTTCCATGGGGAGCCAGGCTCTGCCTGACTCACATGGGGAGGATCTGAAGGCACTATACGGGATGTCTTTATTGCTGGCTTTTCCAAGACCTTAAAAGCCACCGCTGCAAAGGTTCTTGTTTAAGGAAGTAGGTCTGTAACTTCCCTCTTCACCAGCCATAATCAAGTCTGAAGATGACAAACTCAGGCAAGCATAGTAGGCACATACGTGTCTCATGGGAAAGCAGCGTTGATGGTCACAGAGGAGAATTGTGTTAGAAACTTAAACACCTGATATGATTCTTTCTGCCATGAGACTGATGGAGAAGGAAACGGCAGCCCACCCCAGTGTTCTTGCCTAGAGACGCCCATGGACGGAGGGCCCTGGTGGGCTGCAGTCTATGGGGTTGCCAAGAGTCGGACACAACTAAGCAACTGACACACACACACACACACACACACGTGGTGAGACTGAAGCGAACTGGCCGTTTTAGCAAAAGGACAGTCTGTATAGCTGGTTACTCAGCAGAAAGAAAGCTGGAAGTTCCTCCCCAAGATAAGCCAGTCACATTTTTTTATTTAGTCAACCGAGTTTTGTTGATGCCCAAATATTGGCAAAAACAAAATGTATGCAAACTGTATGTTTTCTAAGGTCATTTTTTTTTTCCCTTGGGTTTCTAAGGCTTGAATGTGCGGTCTGCTTTCATGGTTTGTCAACAAGATCACGCCATAAAATACATTCTGATATCTCACAGCTGTGTATAATTTATTCTGTCTATCCATGTAACACAAATAAAAATTTTATTTGCATCATCTAAAAGAAATACCAGTGTATAAATACTTAAGCAAAGCTCATAAGAAACCATCCTCTGACTGCATATACTGCTGGGGAAATGTTGTGCAACCAATTAAAAAGCTGAGAGATGGCTTCATTATCCATGTATATAGATAGTAAATACTGTCCTCAGCAAATAATGTTGTTATTCAATTTCTTTAAAAGGTTGCACAACATTCTTCAAGTACTGGCACCGTCTGCCTCTCAGTTCTCTTTGGAATATTTAGAAATAAAGCCTCTTAGAGGGAAAAACAATCAGTCCCAAAGGACTTCTTTTGGAATAAGATGTTGGAATATCTAGGTGAAAAGGGAAGTGTTCAGTGGTTGGAACATTTTGCCTTCAGGAGAGTAAATAACTGTCACTCTCTGCACCTAAGCGCCTGGGAGGAAAAAGTTCCAGTGGCCTGATACGTTCTTTATACTTGGTTTGTGCAGCTTTGGTTTGATTACTGAAGAGGAAACCCCACAAAGACCTCCCTTCTCCCCGCAAAATCAAGGATGCGGGCTTGCTGCCTCTCCTGGTCCCCCAGAGGCAGAGGCAAGCTAAGGAGACCTGGGTCTCATGGCACTATCTCCTTTCTTCTAAGACTGCAGTCCCCAACCCTTTTGGCACTAGGGACTCATTTTGTGGAAGACGCTTTTTCCACGGCCAGGGAGTGCGGGAGGCTTCGGGGTGCACTTGGCCACGTGCTTAGTCGCCAGTCGTGTCCAACTCTTGGCGACTCCATGGACCGTAGCCCACCAGGCTCCTCTGTCCGTGGAGTTCTCCAGGCAAGAACACTGGGGTGGGTTGCTATTTCCTTCTCCAGGGGAATCTTCCCCATCCAGGGATCGAACCCGCATCTCCTGCATTGGCAGGTGGATTCTGTACCTGCTGAGCCAGCGGGGAAGCCCCATTATGCACTTTCTTTCTATTCTAATGCTGTCACGGTCTGTGGCCCAGAGGTTGGACCCCTTTTTTTAAGACATGCAGCTTCTCAGAGAGTCCTATTTTATTTCAGAGTTTTTCTCTAAATCTCTGAGACCTGGGTGATAACCTTCCGGGCCTGTGAGCATCACAACTGGGATACTCACAGAAACCATCCCCTCTTCCCTGCTGGGGCTGGGTGGTAAGTGGTGCAGGCCTCCAGGTTTAGATTTATCAAGCCTTGGGGCATTTGAATTTGTGATTAAGGACTCAATTTAACAATTCACTTGCGTTGGAAACTCAACTGACAAAACTTGCAGGAACAGCTTGTAATCAACTTGGTTTGTTTATGTAGAGGAAATTTTCAAATGATTGCAATCACTCTTAACAGTTTAACTTGACTTTCCAGAGGATTAAAAGGTTGGCCAGGGTAGCGCTTTGGCACATGGTACGGTTTTCATGGACTGAGGGGCAACTTCAGACGCACCTGCCGTTCTCACTCTGTAACTGCGGGCATTTCAAATCCTTCTTAACCCACTTCATACAACACAGCGGCACCCTTTCAAGACGTGTTCAGTCAGTTGCGCTCTTAGCCCTCCTCTGCAGAAACTGTGTAACCGGATCAGAAACTTTGTTTCAGGAACTTCTAACGTGGGAATCCCACTGAGGGTCTTGAGCATGAGACCTGGGGCTTGGCAAAGCTTAGAGAAGGCTCTTGATGAAACCAGGCAGTGTTCTTCATGCTTCATGTGTATTATCCACCCTGCGCCTCCCTGCCCTCTGCCTCGTTTCATGGAAAAGAAAAATGCTTGATGACCCACTGCTGATGTGTTCTTCCTGGGGCTCTGGGTGGGGCTGGAAGCTCCTCATACTCCCTGCTTCCCATCCCAACAGTACAGCCTCTTGTCCCTGTCCATCAGAAGTAGCCTTCCCAACCAACTACCACCACCTTGTTTTTCTCATTACATTTTTGTTTTGAAATCATTTTAGATTTATAGAAGAGTTGCAAGGACACCCCGGGGTGTCCCCCAGCCCTGTTGTTTCAGGGTCCTGGTTACTCCGTGAAGCCATCTTGTTTCTCCACTCGTCTCTCACCCCATGTAAGAATATAGGTCACGAGGGAAGCTTGATCTGCGACCCTGTCTTAGATGCACAGGATGGAGAGAACCAAGTGTTCTGGGGTGGAGAGAGCTGTATTTAAGAGATGAGGGTCCCAACAGTGTAGGCAGAGGGGGCTCGCTCCAGGTAACATGAGGGCTGAAGCAGGAAGAGTGGGCTTTTTAAGTGGAAGACATCAGATCTAGAAGGCCCATCACAAGGCAGGAAGTTAATAGATAGTTGGTGAATGAATGAGGGAATGAATGAACTAGTAAGTGGGTCAACAGCTGAGCCAGGACCAACAGCTAATACATGGTCAGGCTGCTACTGATGTTGGGGATGTCCTACTCCAAAGCCCCTGCTTAGAGTGACTCAGCATTCTTGGAGCGCATTGAAGGGCATGAAATCAAGCCACCAGATGAAGCTTGTTTATTCAAGACCTCTGAGCCATCATGGACTGCCTCCTCTTCAGCCAGGAAGGACTTCTGATGAATTTCATGCTGACAGCCACTCCTTCCTCATATCCCGCCCTCCACCAGATGTCCACAGATGTCACCACCTGGAGCCGGCCCCCTTCACCTGCACAGCTGGAACCCTCCTCTCCTGGAGATGGGCTCATCCCAGCCCTGAGACCACAAGCCCATGTCTCCTTGCTCCCTTGGTCCTTGGTCCTCTCTCTCCCCCTCCCTGCCCCATGTGGCCAAGGGGCCCGGCTCACCTCCTTTGCCACTGGCCACAGTCCCAACTCTCAGTTCATCCCTGGTCCCTTGGCACTCAAGGGTTGGGAGTTTTAAATGCTTTGTGACCAGCTTGAGAATTTTCCAGGGAGGCTGTGTCAGACAGTTAATACTCAAGTACAATCGTAATGCTTTTGTAACCTGAATATAACTGCAGACTTCCACACTGAGAATGATAAAATGGTGTGGATTGAAAGGTATTTGGAGAACTGTAAAATGTCTAGGATTAAAATTTCAATACCATTTGTGCCCAATAAATGCGAACTCTTTAGTAACTTGAAACTGTGCTATTATGACTCAGGTCTGAAAATTATGAGTCCTGGTCGAAGAAATGGGAATAACATGTGAGGGAATCAACTCCCATCCTTTACCTTGAGGGGCAGACTGTGGTTGCACCGAATAGCTGGAGTGTGACCTCATAGGGGAACTGGCCTGGAGAAATTACCGTATTTGTTACGAAAGTGATACACTCTCCAGAAGAGAAAAATGTTATACTTTCCATTAGGATTGTTTATGGAAATGGGGCTGCATTGAACCTGTGTCAGTATATTAACTGGTTCGACAGGACCCCAGGAAACAAGATCACATAATAGTTGACTGAATGACTTGATTTTTTTTTTCACATGAACCAGTCTAGTCAGTCCGAACTGACAAATTAATTTTGTCTATAGAATCATTCCCTGAAGCCCATAAAATTAGCCCCCATAAGTACAGAGAGCAGAGTTAGCTTTGTATTTAACTGATTCACTGGGACTTAAGTAAATGGATTTAGTCTTAATACAGCTAAAGCCTTGAGACTTTTAATAGAGCTGATCTTAAGCAAAGGATTAATTCATCATTTAAAAAGTCACGGCTCATGGATTTTTGTTGCTTGTCGAAGGACAGAATTATATACTTTGATGATGGTAATCACCCAGCACATGCCACAGGGTTTGAGGGGGAAAAAAATTAGCTCTTATTTTCTTTAAGTTACAAAAATTTTTGGTCCGATTGACAGTGAGTTAATCAGTTTTAACACTCAACTATGATATAATAGATGATGGTATTTGTCTGGCCTTATTCAACTTGCAAATATTTTCATTGAGTCGTTGGTGTCATACTGCTGATGCCAAACTCTTCCAAACTGGAGTAAGCATGGGGATTTTTCTTTGTGTTACAGGGGTGAACTCGGGAAACCAATTTGTGCCTTCCATGCAACAGGCTGGGACGAGGGACAGGGGAGGAGCCTATGAAGTGGTCAGTGTCTCTCTTTTGAATGGAGATCCATGGAACCCAATGAAGAATGCAGACTCAGAGGTCAGTTTTTTACTTTTTCCTTCTTGACTTTTCAATGATTGGAGTTTAAAACTCACAGTACTGCATTTGTATCCTTTTATTCAAGTTTTGTCTTTAACTACTTTAATCCCAACTTTATCCTTCCTTACAAAGTGAAATCTTCATTATTAAGAAGATGAAATACAAACTGATTTTGATGTGATGGTTCTGATGAGTGTCTCAGCTCTGTTTGCATCCATGGAAAGTTGTTTTTTTTCAAACACACACCAAGGATAACATTTCCAGATTTAGAACTTCTAGCTTATTTTACTTGAGTGCTGGGTATTTTTCTATATTCACATCTGTTTATCAACATTTTGGTTTTATCAATCAATTATTGGTAGGAACATTTTAATTCAACATTTTTTAAGTTTGTAATGAGTTTTAATGCACTTTGATGTTGCATTTACTTCAATACATGTTTGATTTGAGTCTTCTGTGATGTAAAAGAATACTATAAAATAATCAAAATATTAGTGGTTAAATTTAATATTTTGATGAGTTTTGTCTGACAAATCTACATGACTTTCTTAAATTTCAGAACTTGTTGGAATAGTTGGAAAATGATAAAATCTATAGAAATATGAGCTCTTTGGAGAGATCATACAGATGGCTTTGCCCTTGTGTTATGTGGAACTATTTTTAGATTATTTTTTATAATAGAAAACAGATTTTTTTTTTTTAAAGAGCGGTTGAGACTGTGAAAATCCTCTGTAGTGTTCTGGAAGTGTTGCAGTGGGCCTGTAATGATAATATGATTTAATGGTTTATTATCCCCAACCTTTTTGGCACCAGGGCCCAATTTCATGGAAGGCAATTTGGCAGGGGGAGGCAAGGATGGCTTTGAAGTGATTCAAGTGCATTTACTGTGTGGTTTTTTTCTATTATTATTATCTCAGCTCCACTTCAGATCATCAGGCACTAGCTCTTAGAGGCTAGGGGTCCCAATTCACATCATTATTTCATTCTCTAAAGAGACCTTCAGCTGATAGTGAACATTCAGAAAGGTTGGGTTAAAGGGTCCAGAGGCCAGGTGTAAACTTTGCTATTTTGTGGGGACTGTTGCAGACTGAATGTACAAAGTGCAAGCCAATCACAGTGTCTTTGATGTTGTTTCCTGGAAGAAAAAGCTAGGGTGTTAAAGAAAATCTCATCATGCTACTAATTTACAAAATTAGAAATGATCTGATAGGTTCAGAAAATCCCCATGGACAGAGGAGCCTGGTGGGCGGAGGTCCAGGGGGTCGCAAAGACATAAAACGACTGAGGGATTAAGAACAGTACCAGGCGTCTTCCTTCTATAGCGTGCTCCCAGGTGATTCTAATGCGCACACGGGGGACTTCCTTGGTTGTCTGGTGGCTAAGATTCCACCTTCTCAATGCAGGAGGCCCAAGTTCCATCCCTGGTTAGGGAGCTAGATGCCAGGTATGGCAGCTAAGAGTGTGCCTGCTTCAACTGAGAATTCGTGTGACACAGCTGAAGATTCTGCATGAGACCAGGCACAAATAAATAAATGAAAAAAATAAATATTAAAAAATAATGAGAACACAGGTTTCGAATCACAGTATTCGTGAAAAGTGCCGCCGTGTCCAGCACTGGAGAGCGGCTGAACTTGACTGAGCTGATTTCAAGTTGCTTCAACTTGATTCAGGAAAAAGTACTCAGATTCCCTCTCTCTTTTCTTCTTTCTGTCTCTTTCTCATCTGTGCTGAAAATATAGCTGAATGGGCTATTATTATGTCCTTCACAGATCAAGTGTCAAGCCATCACTGCTCATGTAGTTGCAAGACTAGAGAGATGGGAAGGAACCTGACCTGTGTGCATTGCAGGCATCCAGCGTTTTGTTTGTTTGCTTGTTGCTGTTTTGGTCTGTAACATGAGTCTAAGCTTATCTGCTTTTCCTCCCTCTTAAGGTCATGGTAAGAATGAAATAACGTCTGTGAAAATACACTGGAAACTAAAAAACACCACCCCAGTGTAAGGTGATACTGCGAATTTAAAGTATCTTTAGGGACCAGTCTCCAATTTCATGTCTTGAAAAAAATGAACTCTGGGTCCAGGGAAGATGTATCAAGATAGGGTTGCTCCTGAATTGACCTCAGTGGAGCTCGGCCTTTGAATGCCCCAGGACATTTCCAGTTTCTAGCTTTCTTGCATGAGAATGAAATGATGGAAATAGTGCGTGAAATGGAAAATAAAAAGGCAAGGGGATTAGAACATGAAACCAAAGCTTCCCATGGCTTAGTGAGAGTCTGAAATATCAAATAGCAGCTAATTAAAACAGCAGAGGTAATGTCTGCTGCATAGACTTCCGTTTGCTTTGTTTCTTGGCTGAGAATACCAAGTCCTGATTTTTATGTTGCTCAAATAGCCGTCCCCTCTCACCCTGTGGCAACCAGACCTCTTCTCCGAGGAGTGGTCGCACCCCTCCCACCGGCCCTCTGCCTCCCTTGGTAGCGGCTTCCGCTCCCAACGCTTCACCACGACGGCTCTTGCCAAGGTTTCAGGGGCCCTCCCAGCCTCTGCAGCCAGTGTGTGCTTCTCGCTGTTTATCTGGTCTTGACAGTGGTTCCCTCTCCTTTGAAATGCTCACTTCCTTTGGCTCCCGCAACCGTGTTCGCTCTTGTTTGCTCTCATGTGGTTTAATTCTTGCTTGTGACTCCTCTTCTTGGCTTTGTCCCCCGACTGTCGGTTTCTGTGGAGCCTCTTCCTCCGCACATTTCTTACTAAGGGCTCCCACTGGCCTTGTCGTTCCCTCCGGTGGCCTCACTGTCCACCTGTGGCAGGAGGGGCCAGTGAAAGTGCAGGATGCTCAGTCGTGTCTGACTCCCTGCGATCCCGTGGACTATACAGTCCATGGAACTCTCCAGGCCAGAATACTGGAGTGGGTAGCCTATCCCTTCTTCAGAGGATTTTCCCAACCCAGGGATCAAACCGGTGCCCCCACGTTGCAGGCGGATTCTTTACCAACCGAGCTCTCAGGGGAGCCCCAAGGGGCCATCAGAAGTCTGTGACCCAGTCACAGGCATCAGAGCAGGCGGACTATTGGACTGTCAGTCCATGAACATTGGAGGATGGTGGTATGGGAATCAGACCCAAGTTACCGATTGTAGAAGCCCATGTGTGGTGGTGATGTGCATGATAGCAGCGATCACTCCCGTGACCTGTGACCTGGGTCTGATTCCCCCACCGTCACCCTCCAATGTTCATGGACTGAAAGTCCAATAGTCCGCCTGCTCTGACACCTGTGATTAGGCCACTGACTTCCAGTGGATTTTAGGCAGCTCCAGCCAGCAGTTCCCAGTTACCTCAGTGCATTATTATGTCCTGACATGGACACAGCCTCCCACCCATGTTCTCCACCTTAGTAGCCCGTGGAAGATAAGATTGTCATCCCCCACCCCCTCAAGTCACGAAGCTCCTTCAGAAGCTTCTCTCGACCTCTGACTCAGGTTCCCTCCCTTGATGCCCAGGATGATGTGCAGACTGGGCCACCCTGACTCTGGAGGCTCGCCTCCCCCCTCTCAGCCATGCTGCTTCTCTGCAGCAGCCTGTTGCCTAGATATGCCATGCTGTTTACCGCCGTGCTTGGCATTTGCTGTGTCCCCGCCATCTATGTCTTACTCATTGCTCAGGCCCCAGCTTAACTCACACCTTCTCTGTGCAGCCCCTGCTGACCTCCCCAGCCACGTCTGTTTCCACCAGATCTCGGTCCTCATCAGTCGTCTCTGTGATGTGCAGACACTCACAGAGTGGAGGACGTGGTGGAGACCGATGTTGCAGACACATCGGTTTAAACCACATATCCATCCTCTGACCTTGCCGAGGAGCCGGGGACCAAGGCAGGGGGCATGAGGGGTGAGCAGTGTATGCTGTTTCCTCCTTCCCTCCACCTGAAGCAGGGCAAGTCTCCTACTGTTTGAAACCAAGTCTGGTTCTTCAGTTGGATGGTTTTAAAGAGCAGGGACCCCAAAATAAGTCAGCTTAACACTGTGTTAAGTCAACCCAGCAGCATTCAGGAGAGAAGAAATGGCCCCACTGAACTTGCACAAAGGCACGAAAACCATAAGGTATTTGGAAGATTAATGTTGACTCTGACTTGGGTACCACTTCATCTTCATGCTGGCTTTAGACCCTAACTCTGTGCAGCTTGGGACTCAGCTCTTTGGCACAGCTCATACTGTGTTGTCATCACTAGTTTATATTTTTGCTTTTCCGGCCAGCCTGTGCCCTCTCTGAGGGTGGTGTTCCCAGCTTTTGTCCTTCCTTGTCCCTTAGTGCCACGCTTGGCACTCAGTGAGGATACAGAATGTTCCTCTGAGCCTTCCTCTGTGCCTGGGAACCAGGTCATTCACTGGCGTGGAGGTGCCTCCTGCTACAGAAGGTAGAAGGGACAGAAGTCAACTTCTGCATTTCATTCAAATGCCCAGAGGCTCCTGGGGCCCCTTTCCCCTTCTGCAGAGGGTTTGCAAACCACTCTTGGAAAACCTGGGCTCTTCAGACACTGCTGACCTCTTTCAGCAAGTTTGTTGTTCAGTTGCCCAGTCGTGTCCGACTCTTTGCGACCCCATGGGCAGCAGCACGCCAGGCCTCCCTGTCCCTCAGTGTCCTGAAGTTTGCCCAGGTTTATGTTCATTGCATCAGTGATGCCATCCAGCCATCTTATCCTCTGATGCCCTCTTCTCCTTCTCCACTCAACCTTCCCCAGCATCAGGGACTTTTCTGACGCATCGGCTGTTCGAATTAGCAAGTTTAGGCGCTTTTAAATCATCTGGAGGCCTTGTAGAGCTTGGAAGGATGTGACGTTTTCCACTTTAGTGGCTGCTTACGACTTGTCTTAACAACGTCCCCCATGCGCCATTCTGTTCCAGGGTTCACCTGACCAGCCTTGTAGAGAATGAGTTTTCTCTTCTCGAAGGGAGCATTTTGGTCGTTGTAGGAGTTGCTGCAGGCTGGCCTGTGGTGCCTGAGCTTGACTACCTAACCTTGATGGTTAACCTTTTGACTTACGGAGCATGGAGCTTCCTTTAGCTTATGAGCCCACTGACAGTGCTTCCTCTTAGGAAAGTGAAAGAGAAAGTGAAGTCCCTCAGGCGTGTCCGACTCTTGGCGACCCCATGGACTGTAGCCTACCAGGCTCCTCCGTCCATGGGATTTTCCAGGCAAGAGTACTGAAGTGGGTTGCCTTATCTTTCTTCTGGGGATCTTCCCAACCCACGGATCAAACCCGGGTCTCCCGCATTGCAGGCAGATGCTTTGCCATCTGAGCCACCAGGGAAGCCCTTTTAGGAATGTAATTTTTAATAAAATACCTACTGTGAAACTCCTCAAAAGAAATGCATACTAGGGTTTCCTTAGTGGCTCAGTGGTAAAGAATCCACCTGCCAATGCAGGGGACACAGGTTCAACCCCTGGTCTGGGAAGATCCTAGGCTTAGGACAGCTAAGCCTGTGCGCTGAGCCAGTGAGCCGGGGCCCTAGAGTCCACGAACCACAACCACTGAGCCCACACCTAGAGCCTGTGCACCACAACTAGAGAAGGCCCCTGCACAGCAGTGAAGACCCAGTGTAGCCATAAATGTAAATATATACATATTTATATATACGTGTGTGTATATAATATATATACACATATATATATTTATGTGTGTGTGTGTGTGTGTGTGTATACAGTGTCTCCAAGGTTGAAACTTTATTTCCAGACTGTACGGTCTCCTGGGCTGGTTTATTCTCCTCCTTCCTCTACCCTTGTCCTCCCTGCTCTCTCTCTTTTTTTATTTTCAATCTGGCTGTGCCATTTGGGATCTTAGTTCCCCAACCAGGAATTGAACCCCTACCCTCACCACATTGGGAGCGCAGAGTCCTGACCACTGGCACATCAGGAAAGTCCCACCCTCGTCTCTTAACTCCCCTTGGCCCTCCCCGCAGCCCCACCCGTGGCCTGACAGTCCCCTGAAGCTGTGTCTGGCACAGAGGAGGCTGCTGTTCCAGCCCTGCATGACCTACCCAGCCAAGGCTGTGCCCACCTTCTGGGAGAGAGATTAGTGGAGTACAAGCGGGCACCCTTTCATCACCCAAAATTCCATGGATGGAGTAGCCTGGTAGGCTACAGTCCATGGGGTCGCCAAGAGTCGGACACGCCTGAGGGACTTCACTTTCACTTTCACTTTCCTAAGAGGAAGCACTGTCAGCGGGTTCATAAGCTAAAGGAAGCTCCATGCTCCGTAAGTCAAAAGGTTAACCGTCAAGGTTAGGTAGTCAAGCTCAGGCACCACAGGCCACCCTTTCATCAGCTGTTTTTTAGACTTGATAACATGCAGAGTGGAAAGACCAAAAGTTTTGGGACCTACAGAGACAGCTTCAGAGCCCTGCGGAGCCTTGCTGGGTGATGTCGAACCGGTGGCTAGCCCTTGCTGAGTCTGTCTCGCCATTCATAAAGGAGGTGATGATGGTGACCTCGCTGCCTGACAGCGCCTTCGTTGTGCTCCATAGAGTTCAGCCACTCTCCTTTCCCTTCACTCATGCTGGCCTTTCTACTTACACTGGGGCAGGGCTCCTCACCTTCAGCCCCGTTGCCACAGCGACTGGTTTTGTGTTAGTTCTCTGTTGTGTGTGTAGGGGAAGCGGCCATTGCTGTGTGTTATAGGATGTTCAGCAGCTTCTCTGGTCTTTACCCACGAGACGTCAGTAGCTCCCTCCTTCCAAGCCAAGTCAACTCAAGATGGCTGGGGCTTGGGTGGGGGGGGCAGTACATACTTAACGGCCCCTGCCCTTGGGGGCAGCTGAGAAGGGTGAGGATACAGTTACTGAGAACCTTTGCTTTGGATGGAGCCAGACCAAAAATTGGCAATTTTTTTTTTCATAGTCGTTTCAGTTCAGTTCCGTTCAGTCGCTCAGTCATGTGCGACTCTTTGCAACCCCATGAATTGCAGCACGCCAGGCCTCCCTGTCCATCACCAACTCCTGGAGTCCACCCATACCCATGTCCATTGAGTTGGTGATGCCATCCAACCATCTCATCCTCTGTTGTCCCCTTCTCCTCCTGCATTCAATCTTTCCCAGCATCAGGGTCTTTTAAAATGAGTCAGCTCTTCACATCAGGTGGCCAAAGTATTGGAGTTTCAACTTCAACATCAGGCTTCCAATGAATACTCAGGACTGATCTCCTTTAGGTTGGACTGCTTGGATCTCCTTGCAGTCCAAGGGACTCACAAGAGTCTTCTCCAACACCACACTTCAAAAGCATCAATTCATCAGGCTCAGCTTTCTTTATAGTCCAACTCTCACATCCATACACGACCACTGGAAAAACTATAGCCTTGATTAGGTGGACCTTTGTTGACAAAGTAATGTCTCTGCTTTTTAATATACTGTCTAGGTTGGTCATAACTTTCCTTCCAAGGAGAAGTGTCTTTTAACTTCATGGCTGCCATCACCATCTGCAGTGATTTTGGAGTCCAAAAAATAAAGTCAGCCACTGTCTCCCCATCTATTTGCCGTGAAGTGGTGGGACCGGATGCCATGATATTAGTTTTCTGAATGTTGAGCTTTAAGCCAACTTTTTCACTCTCCTCTTTCACTTTCATCAAGAGGTTCTTTAGTTCCTCTTCAGTTTCTGCCATAAGGGTGGTGTAATCTGCATATCTGAGGTTATTGATATTTCTCCCAGCAAACTTGATTCCAGCTTGTGCTTCTTCCAGCCCAGCATTTCTCATGATGTTCTCTGCATACAAGTTAAATAAGCAGGGTGACAATATACAGCCTTGACGTACTGCTTTACCTATTTGTAACCAGTCTGTTGTTCCATGTCCAGTTCTAACTGTTGCTTCCTGACCTGTGTACAGGTTTCTCAGGAGGCAGGTCGGGTGGTCTGGTTGATGGTTGTAATGTTTAATTATTATTTTTTAAAATTGGAGTAGAGTTGCTTTACAGTACATTAGTTTCTTCTGTACATCAGCTACATGTGTACAGATATACCCCTACCTTGGGTCCCTGTTTTAATGAAGAGTAACTATTCAGCTGTGTGTGTCCCACAATCTCCATCACAGATAATGCCACGTTACTTCTACAGCTTAAAGGGTAGAAGCAGAGTGGATATTAAGTGAACCAGTGTTTGTGGTTGTCTTCCAATAAAACTTATTTGTAGACATTCCCTGGTGGCTTGGCAGTAAAGAATCTGCCTACCAATACAAGGAGACACAGGAGACCCAGGTTTGATCCCTGGGTCCGGAAGATCCTCTGGAGGAGGATGTGGCAACCCACTCCAGTATTCTTGTCTGGAGAACCCCATGGACAGAAGAGCCTGGCGTCCATGGGGTCACAAAGAGTCGGACACAAACAAAGTGACTTAGCACATAGCACTCACGCACGTGGAAACTGTAATTTGAGTTTTATAATGTTCACGTGTCATGAAATAGTTTTCTCTTATTCGTATTTTTTAGCCATTAAGAAATGTGAAACCGTTCTTAGCTCACAGGCAGTGGTTGGATGTGGTCTTCAGCCTGTAGTTGGCTGTCCCCGGGCTAGACGTACCCCAGCTACCATCACACCAGGCGCCCCCAGTGCACTTTGTAGGCGAAGAAGCAGGACTCACGGTAAGAACACGAAGTGACAGAGCTGACAGCCAGACTCTGACTTCTAGTCTTCGCGTGGCGCTCGGCTGCCTCCCAGAATATCTTTAGCTTCCTCTCCCTTTGTGCGTTGTCAGAACGAGTTCATAAATCTGGACTCCAGAGGCGCAGGTTCGGCTCAGAGGGACGCCATGGGAAGCTCTGACCAGCGCCTCCCCAGCCGTCAGCCCTGCCCTCCAGGGACCTCTGGCTTCCTTCATCCGCCTGGGAGGGCTGCCTCCCCGCTCCCCAAGGCCTTCCCTGCCCACCCTTCTTCTTGGTCAGCAAGCCAGCGTACCGTGCCCTGTGCCACTGGGGCCTCCTGTTGGATTCTCGCCACGAGTCAAGGAGGGCTCTGGGCTTCATCTCCACTGTGCTCTCCACAAACTTATTTACTTCTCATGACCTCTTAGCAAGGCCTTACTAGCATTTCCCAAAGTGTTGTCTGTTGAATCAGGTTTCCCTACAGTTTCTGCAACTTTTTTTCTTTTCCTCAAACATGTAGTGCCATCAGAGAATGGGGTCTTCTTAAAAATTATATTTTTATATAAAGTTGGATAATGCTAGGAGATAGGGTGGTGTGTTTAAACAGACAGAGGTTATTATATATATAATAAATATATATACTTATATTTATGTATATTGTATATTTATATATTAATTTATGTTAATATATTTATATATTAATATATTATAATGATATATTTCTATTTATACATGAATCTATTATATATAATAATATATTTATATTTATAATCCTTGGGTAAAACTGTCTGTTTGACTGATGTGTTGGGCATATTTGAAATTAAGAAAAAAAGGAGTGGGATGAATTCTGTTTTCAGTTTTTCATCCAGTCATCCAAGGATCTGTGAGTACCTGCTGTGTCCCAGGTTCAAGGTCAAGTTCCCATGACACAAGCATGGATGAGACTCTGTCTTATCCCTGAGAAGCCCAGAGTTTAGTGACATAAGGTTGTAATAAATTTAAATAAGTATCTAATAAGAGATATGAAGTTTTTAAAGTAAGCAATTTTAGAATAGATATATTTTTTTCAGGAAGTTACTTGACGCTTATTTTTTTAAGCTTTTAATTGAAGTAGAGTTGATTTACAATGTTGCATTAGTTTCAGCTGTACAGCAAAGTGATTCAGTTACACAGGTATGTATGTGTATCTAGCCTTTCTTCAAAAAAAATGATTTTAGATTTACTGAAAAATTGCAAAGATAGTATGGGTTGGCCCTGTATCCCCCATACCCAGTTTAGCTATTAGTCATATTTGCATGTACATGATATGTTTGTAGCAAGTAATGATATATGGTTTTTGTATTTTATTTTATTTTTTAATTTTCTTTACTTTATTGTGTTGGTTTTGCCATACAATGACATGAAACCGCCATGGGTATGCATATGCTCCCCCTCCAGAACCCCCCTCTCTCCTCCCTCCCGATTCCCTCCCCCTTGGACATCTTGGTGCACCAGCCCTGAGCATCAATCCTGGGCTGGCGATTGATTTCACATATGGTAATTAACATGTTTCAATGCCATTCTCCCATATCATCCCACCCATGCCCTCATCCACAGAGTCCACGGGTCTGTTCTATACATCTGCGTTCCTTTTGCTGTCTCGCATGCTGGGTTCTCGTTACCATCTTTCTAAATTCCATATATATGAGTTAGTATACTGTTTTGTTGTGTTTCCTTCTGGCTTACTTCACTCTGGATAATAGGCTCCAGTTCCGTCCACCTGAGTAGAACTGATTCAAATGAATTTTTTTTTAATGCTGAGTAGTATTCCATTGTGTATACATACCACAGCTTTCTTATCCATTCGTCAGTTGATGGGCATCTAGGTTGCTTCCATGTCCTGGCTATTGTAAACAATGCAGCGATGAACATTGGGGTGCACGTGGCTCTTTCAATTCTGGTTTCCTCGGTGTATATGCCCAGCAGTGGGATTGCCGGGTCATATGGCAGGTCTATTTGCAGCTTTTTAAGGAACCTCCACACTGTTTTCCATAGTGGCTGTACTAGTTTGCATTCCCACCAACAGTGTAAGAGGGTTCCCTTTTCTCCACATCCTCTCCAGCATTTATTGCTTGTAGACTTTTGGATGGCAGCCATTCTGACTGGTGTAAAGTGGTACCTCATTGTGGTTTTGATTTGCATTTCCCTGATAATGAGTGATGTTGAACATCTTTTCATGTGTTTGTTAGCCATTTTGATGTCTTCTTTGGAGAAATGTCTGTTAAGTTCTTTGGCCCACTTTTTGATTGGGTCATTTATTTTTCTAGAATGGAGCTGCAGGAGTTGCTTGTATATTTTTGAGATTAATTGTTTGTCCATTGCTTCATTGGCTATTATTTTCTCCCATTCTGAAGGCTGTCTTTTCACCTTGCTTATAGTTTCCTTTGTTGTGCAGAAACTTTTAATTTTAATTAGGTCCCATTTGTTTATTCGTGCTTTTATTTCCGATATCCTGGGAGGTGGGTCATAGAGGATCTGCTTTGGTTTATGTCGGAGAGTGTTTTGCCTATGTTATCCTGTAGGAGTTTTATAGTTTCTGGTCTTATGATTAGATCTTTGATCCATTTTGAGTTTATTTTTGTGTATGGTGTTAGAAAGTGTTCTAGTTTCATTCTTTTACAAGTGGCTGTCCAGTTTTCCCAGCACCACTTGTTAAAGAGATTGTCTTTTCTCCATTGTATATTCATGCCTCCTTTGTCAAAGATAAGGTGTCCATAGATGCATGGATTTATCTCTGGGCTTTCTATTTTGTTCCGTTAATCTATATTTCTGTCTTTGTGCCAGTACCATACTGTCTTAATGACTGTGGATTTGTAGTATAGCCTAAAGTCAGGTAGGTTGATTCCTCCAGTTCCATTCTTCTTTCTCAAGATTGCTTTGGCTATACGAGGTTTTTTGTATTTCCATACAAATTGTGAAGTTATTTGTTCTAATTCTCTAAAAAAGACCTCTGGTAGCTTAATAGGAATTGCATTGAATCTATAGATTGCTTTGGGTAGTATACTCATTTTCACTATATTGATTCTTCCAATCCACGAACACGGTATATTTCTCCATCTATTTGTGTCCTCTTTGATTTCTTTCATCAATGTTTTATAGTTTTCTATATACAAGTCTTTTGTTTCTTTAGGTAGAAATACTCCTAAGTATTTTATTCTTTTTGTTTCGATGGTGAATGGAATTGTTTCCTTAATTTCTCTTTCTGTTTTCTCATTGTTAGTGTATAGGAATGCCAGGGATTTCTGTGTGTTGATTTTGTATCCTGAAACTTTACTATATTCACTGATTAGCTCTAGTAATTTTCTGGTAGAGTCTTTAGGGTTTTCTATGTAGAGGATCATGTCATCTGCAAACAGAGAGAGTTATACTTCATCTTTTCCAATCTGGATCCCTTTAATTTCTTTATCTGCTCTGATTGCTGTGGCCAAGACTTCCAAAACTATGTTGAATAGTAGTGGTGAGAGTGGGCACCCTTGTCTTCTTCCTGACTTCAGGGGAAATGCTTTCAGTTTTTCACCATTGAGGATAATGTTTGCTATGGGTTTGTCATATATAGCTTTTATTATGTTGAGGTATGTTCCTTCTCTTCCTGCTTTTTGGAGGGTTTTTATCATAAATGGATGTTGAATTTTGTCAAAGGCTTTCTCTGCATCTATTGAGATAATCATGTAGTTTTTATTTTTCAGTTTGTTAATGTGGTGTATTATATTGATTGATTTGCAAATATTGAAGAATTCTTGCATCCCTGGGATAAAGCCTACTTGATCATGATGTATGATCTTTTTAATGTGTTGTTGGATTCTATTTGCTAGAATTTTGTTAAGGATTTTTGCATCTAAGTTCATCAGTGATATTGGCCTGTAGTTTTCTTTTTTGTGGCATCTTTGTCGGGTTTTGGAATTAGGGTGATGGTGGCCTCGTAGAATGAGTTTGGAAGTTTACCTTCCTCTGCAATTTTCTGGAAGAGTTTGAGTAGAATAGGTGTTAGCTCTTCTCTAAATTTTTGGTAGAATTCAGTTGTGAAGCCATCTGATCCTGGGCTTTGGTTTTTTGGAAGATTTCTGACTATGGTTTCAATTTCCGTGCTTGTGATGGGTCTATTAATATTATCTATCTCTTCCTGGTTTAGTTTTGGAAAGTTGTACTTTTCTGGGAATTTGTCCATTTCATCCAGGTTGTCCAGTTTATTTGCATATAGTTGCTGATAATAGTCTCTTATGATCCTTTGTATTTCTGTGTTTTCTGTTGTGATCTCTCCGTTTTCATTTCTAATTCTGTTGATTTGGTTCTTCTCCCTTTGTTTCTTGATGAGTCTGGCTAACGGTTTGTCAATTTTATTTATCTTCTCAAAGAACCAGCTTTTGGCTTGGTTGATTTTTGCTATGGTCACTTTTGATTCCTTTGCATTAATTTCTGCCCTGATCTTTAAGATTTCTTTCCTTCTACTAGACCTGGGCTTCTGCATCTCTTCCCTTTCTAGTTGCTTTAGGTGTATAGTAAGGTCATTTATTTGATTTTTCTCTTGTTTCCTGAGGTGAGCTTGTATTGCTATGAACTTTCCCCTTAGCATTGCTTTCACAGTGTCCCATAGGTTTTGAGCTGTTGTGTTTTCATTTTCATTCGTTTCCATGCATAACTGAATTTCATTTTTAATTTCTTCTGCGATTTGTTGGTTATTCAGCAGTGTGTTGTTGAGCCTCCATATGTTGGAAGTTTTGAGAGGTTTTCTCCTGTAGTTGATATCTAATCTCACTGCATTGTGGTCAGAAAAGATGCTTGGGATGATTTCAATATTTTTGAATTTATCAAGGTTAGATTTATGGCCCAGGATGTGATCTATCCTGGAGAAGGTCCCGTGTGCACTTGAGAAAAAGGTGAAATTCCTTGTTTTGGGGTGGAATGTCCTATAGATATCAACTAGGTCTAACTGGTCTATTGTATCATTTAGAGTTTGAGTTTCCTTGTTACTTTTCTGTCTAGTTGATCAATCCATTGGTGTGAGTGGTGTATTAACGTCTCCCACTATTATTGTGTTGTTGTTGATTTCCCCTTTCATACTTGTTAGCATTTGCCTTACATATTGTGGTGCTCCTATGTTGGGTGCATAAATATTTATGATTGTTATTTCTTCTTGGATTGATCCTTTGATGATTATGTAATGTCCATCTTTATCTCTTTTCACAGCCTTTATTTTGTATTTTAACTTGAACTCTTTTAATAAGAGACAAAGGCTCTAGAGATCAAGGACATTTAGAAGAACATATAGCTTCTAGAATGGATGATAATATATCAGTCAGAGTTTAGACAAAAAGGCAGTCTTCCCAGGAGAGGCCCCACGTATGTGGATGTTGCATTTAACAGTTTCATGTCATGTGAAGGCTGGGGCTTCCCTGGTGGCTCAGTGGTGAAGAATCCGCCTGCCAGTGCAGGAGATGCGGGGTCCATCCCTGGGTTGGGAATGTCCCCTGGAGGATGAAATGGTCACCCACTCCAGTGTTCTTGCCTGGGAAGAGGAGCCTGGAGGGCTACAGCCCATGGAGCAGCAAAGGATCGGACACAGCTGAGCACACATGGAACGTTCTCAGGGCACCCCCATTTCTCACACGCATTCCTGCAAGCAGAAGGTGTGCGTTTGTGAGTGGCATGCACCAGTATTTTACAACTGTAATTTCATGATTGCCTGCCTAAAGAGAAAAATTAAATAAAATTTAAATTAAATTAAATTTCTCCTTAAAGAGGGAAATTAAATTCTAAGGAATACAATTTTGTTGGGGAGTTTTAAGCTTTGGAATGAAATGTACCATGGTAATACCTAAGAATTTTCACCCTCTCCCCGAGTACCAATTATTGCTCCCTGGAGGGCAAATGTCCACCCATTAACAAAGCATGATGGGCACCTCACACCCATGGGCAAAAGGAGATGCGTGTCTCCCAGGATTCCGTGTAGCTATAGAAATCTGCCCACTGGAGATTTGGGGCAGTTTAGAATGAAAGTTGAATTATGGTTTCCCCAGGGTGTATGCCCAGTAGTGAGATTGCTGGCTCATGTGGTTGTTTTAATTTTAGCTTTTTAAGGAACCTCTGTACTCTTCTTTGAGGTGGCTGTATCAATGGACATTCCCACCAACAATGTAGGAGGCTTCCCTTTTCTCCACACCCCTCTCCAGCATTTACTGTGTGTAGATTTTTTGACAGCCATTCTGACCAGTGTGAGGTGATACCTCGCTGTAGTTTTGATCTGCATTTCTCTAACAATTAGCGATGCTGAGCATCCTTTCTTGTGCCCCTTGGGCATCCACGTGTCCTCTTTGCTGTACAGAAAAAACAAGCGCAATACTGTAAAGCAATGATACTCAAATAGAGGAAAGAATAAAAGTCGATTTCTCCTTCCTTCAAAGGCTGCTCTTGCTAGATTTTTTTAAATAAGTGTTTTATATGAGAACAGTTTTAGATTTACCGAAACACTGTAAAGATGATACAGAGACCCCGTATACTCACACCCAGTTTCCCCTATTGTTAACATCTTGCATTATTATGGAGCACTCATCACAAGCAACATTGATTCATTATTAACTGAAAAAAAGCCCATACTTTGTTCAGGTTTTACTCAGGTATCGCATTACATTTAGTCATCACGCATCCTCGGGCTCTGCTTGGCTGTGGCAGTTCCCCATACTCTCTGGTCTTGGTGATATTGGCAGTGTGAGGAGTGAGTTAAGGATTTTGTAGAACCTCCGTTGACTGGGATTTGTCTGATGTGTTTCTCGTGACTGAAGGGGGGTTATCTGTTTTGAAGAGAAGTCCACAGAGGTGAAGTGCTGCTCCTGTTAGACCTTATGGAGGGCACCTACTTGTCGCTGTGGGTGTCGGCCTTGATCAGCTGCCCAAGGTCCTATTTGCCAACTTTCTCCGCCACGAAGTTCCCCTTCTTTCCTTCCTTTCTATACTGAATTCTTTAGATGGAAGTCACTGTGCACACCCACACTTAAGGATGCATGTTCCACCTCATTGAAGGCTGAAGTAGCTACGTAAGTTATTTTGAAGTTTTCTACATGTGAGATTTGTCTACTTCCCCTGTTCATTTATACACTCAATCATTTATACACTCAATCATGGACTCAGGGAGATTTATTTTATGTTTTGGGATGTAATCTAGCACTATTTTATGTTGTTCAAACCATTCCTGCTTTGGCCAGTCTGCTCCTGTGTCCCTTGATGTAAGGTGCTGATCATTGTCATTGCTCCTATAGTATTGTCACTTCTTGGTTTTCTCAACTGACAAAACAAGGAAGTATATGTATGTGCTTTGCTGGATTAAAAGGAAAAACAAATCTCAAGTGCCGGATCATGACTGAGTCACACTTTACAATGTATTTAATTTTTAAAATTGTATAATAGGAAATATAGCAGGAATTTGGCTTTTTAAATGTAGGTATACCCATACAGGGTTTCCCTTGTAGCTCGGAAGCTAAAGAATCTGCCTGCAATGCGGGAGACCTGTGTTTGATCCCTGGGTCAGGAAGATCCCCTGGAAAAGGGACCTGCTACCCACTTCAGTGTTCTTGTCTGGAGAATTCCATGGAACTAGAAGTCTGGCAGGCTACAGTTCATGGGGTTGCAAAGAGTCAAATGTGACTGAGTGACTAGCACACACCTGTACAGGTTAAAAAAGAAGAATGACTCTTTTTAGTAAACTACATCAATTCAAGCCCAACAAATCAAGCCCAATCATTTGTTCTTTTCCCCTAAAATGTTATTTTAAAATTTTAACTCTCTAGCATTTGAACCTAACTCTAACTTTTAACACTCTTTGAGTTGATCCATGTCTCAAGGCTGCCTTTCTGCTAATTAATTGATATTAATTTGATCTTTTCTTAAAAGTCAAAGAAAAGAGGTTTCCCTGATAACTCAGTTGGTAAATAATCTGCCTGCAATGCAGGAGACCCCGGTTCTATCCCTGGGTCAGGAAGATCCGCTGGAGAAGGAATAGCTACCCACTCCAGTATTCTTGGCCTTGCCTTGTGGCTCAGCTGGGAAAGAATCCACTTGCAATGTGGGAGACCTGGATTTGATCCCTGGGTTGGGAAGATCCCCTGGAGAAGGGAATAGCTGCCCACTCCAGTATTCTGGCCTGGAGAATTCCATGGACTATAGAGTCCTTGGGGTCACAAAGAGTTGGACACTGCTGAGCAATTTTTCACTTTCACCTTACTTTTCTTAAAGTAGCAACAAAAAGATTTAGCTGGCATAACCATTTTTCTTGGCAGTTGTTGTTCAGCAAAGGTATTAAGGGGTCTTCTTCTTTTTGAACCTACTAATTTTCTGAGCATATGATTTAAAGACCTGGTCATAAACCCAGAACAGAGTTGGTGAGACCCCAGGGTTATGGGTTGTGTGTTTGTTAGGATTCCCGATTCCTGTGGGAGCTATTAGCCTGGCTCATTTCCTTGGCCTCCCCCGGCGTGTCTCACCCAGCAGGCCTCTCACACAGGACACTGCTGAAGATCCAGAAACCATCACGCACACTGTTGCCCGTCACTGATGGATTAGCGGAGCTATTGTGTCGGTCCAGAAGTTTGTTTGGGTTTTTCTGTTACATTGTACAGAAAAACCTGCATGAACTGGACCAACCTAGTATATTTGTATAGATAGGTGACATATTTTACATACTTTTCCCAAACGTTGGTCACACATGACCCATATGCAAGATTTTAGCCTAATTAAAGAAGCAGTCACACTGGATAGTTTATATATGCTTCCTGTACATTTTGATTTCTTCCCTCAAACTCAGAAAAAGAATCTAAATGATTAAAGTGATGTTTGTCATTGGGGAAACACATCATGCCATTTAAAAACTGTACCCTAAAGTTTCAACAAATTCTCTATTATTTATTTACTTTTTCATTCAGTAAGTGCTTCAGGAGTGCCTGGTACCACTATACAAATTAAACCCTGCATCGATTTAGGGGCAGAGTCCCTTTGGCCTTTAGATTGGAAGGCACTGGTCCTGCTTAGGAACCAGGCACCGTTCAATGGAGTTCTACCTAAGAGTTCTAAGGGGAAAAATTTTGCCGATTAAAGATGATCCTGCCTTTCTATTGAGTTGTTTCTGTATATTAGTTTAATCAACAAATAGTTATTGTGAATTCATGATATCCTGGTCCCCATGCTAGGTACTAGAGGTATTTTGTACCTTTTAAAGCATGCATGAAAGCTGGCAATTTCATTGCAGAACTACTTTGAAGCTTGCTCAAACAGAACACTAGGAAATGTCAACCCCTCCTGCAGGACAAACATCAGGAAGAGTTAAGAGCCCACCAGGGGTAGAGGATTTTATCAGAGCTCCTTTGAAATCTAGCCTCTTCTTTTACAGTTCAAAACAAGACCACTGGGGCATATCATCTTTGGCCAAGCCTACTCAGCTAATAGGAATGTGTTTGCCTTGCCAAAAGTTATTGCTGCTTTCAGTGTCTTCAGGAGACGACGTGGGAAAGCCTGAGCTCCCCAGGAGCCCTGGGCTGGCCTCTTCTGATGTGTCTCTGCCCATCAGGAGTGCTGGTTGAAGACGATCGCCGTCTTCCCGTCTTCGTGTCTGGATTGTCTTGGAAGAGTCGAGAATTCAGGTTCTGGAGACCCCCTTGCCTCATGGCCTAAAGGAAGGGGAGAAGGGAGCTTCTAAGGTTCATCTCCAGAACAGTCTTGGTGGAGTCCCAGCACAGAGTTTTTCCAGCCTGCACTTGCATTGGCAGGTAGCGCGCCTTGTCTGGTTCAGTCTGGACGCGTTTCTGAGAAGGCAGCAGCCACGGGACACGCCTGTCGTGGGCATCGCTCAAACCCGTCTTCCTCCGGGTTCTGAGGCCCAAGCCGAGGCTCTCATCTTCCCATCAGAGCCTTCAGCCGCCCAGATAGGATTCGAAGGAGCCGTCAGGGTGGAAGGAGCGAAACAGCGTTCTGAGGTCAAGTACAAAGCACTGAGTTCATTTTTGTTGGTTCTATCAGACAGGCTCGTGGAGACGTTCTTTTGGCACCGGCAGGCATTATGAGCTCGGAGCTGGCAGGTGGGGAAATGAATTGGAGAAGCTTTAAAGATCCTTTCCCATAAAGCCAATGCCCAGAAGCCGTGGAAACGTACGTCTCTAGTTAAGTAAATACCCTCAAAGACGACACATACGTTTTGCAGTGAAACCTTACCAGTTCCAACTGCCCTGTCTTCAGATTCCAAGAATTTCAGCACACACAGAATCGGCCTCTTCTACTCATTAACCTCAGAGGCAACTCCTTTCAAGAAATTCCTACAGCCATGATGGCAAATTAATTTAACTGTTTTATTTGAAGCAGCTGGGACAGCAGCCGCCAGCCTTAGAATTTCCTTGCCTAGATTTTTGGATCAAATGGGAAGAAACATGAATTAAGGGACAACTCTTAGCTTTTTGTACCAACAGAAGTAGCCTGTGGAAAACTCCCTGGCTGTCTCCTATTGCGTTGATTTGGCCAAAAATTTCATTCGGGTTTTTCCGCCTGCTGTTACAGGAAAAGGCCAACGAACTTTTTGGCTAACCCAATAGAAAGGCTCAGAGTGGAGATTTGGCACCCAGCTCTGCATCACCTGGTCGCTGAGTGGCCAGTTGCAGTTTTCCCTGGATATTTTCCCAAATGACTCTTAAGCACTTATTAAATAAGATGTTTCCCAGGTGGCACTGTTAGTAACAAATCTGGCTTCCAGTGCAGGAGATGGAAGAGATGTGGGTTCAATCCCTGGGTCAGGAAGATCCTCTAGAGAAGGAAATGGCAACCCACTCCAGTATTCTTGCCTGGGGGAATCCCATGGACAGAGGAGCCTGGTGGTCACAGTCCATGGGGTCGCAAAGAGTTGGGCATGACTGAACAAACCCAGATAAGATGCTGTCAGGGCTGGGTCTGGGGTGAGGAATTTTCAGATGAAGCGGAGACTTGGACATCCTGCTAAGAAGTTAGAATTCCACTTGGAAGGCAGTGGAAAGCAATGGAAGGTTTGTGAGCCATCGGGGCACTGGGGCTGCAGTTTCATAAGAGGTTTGACACATAACATCTGTTCTGAGAGCCAAAGAATTAATCCTTTTGAACTGTGGTGTTGGAGAAGACTCTTGAGAGTCCCTTGGATGGCAAGGAGATCAAACCAGTCCATCCTAAAGGAAATCAACTCTGAATATTCATTAGAAGGACTGATGCTGAAGCTGAAGCTCCAATACTTTGGCCACTTGATGCAAAGGGATGACTCACTGGAAAAGGCCCTGATGCTGGGAAAGATTGAGGGCAGGAGGAGAAGGGAATGACAGAGGATGAGATGGTTAGATGGCATCACTGACTCAATGGACATGAGTTTGAGCAAACTCTGGTAGATGGTGAAGGACAGGGGAGGCTGGTGTGCTGCAGTTCATGGGGTTGACTGAACAACTGAGCAACAACAAAACTCTGTTTTAGCAGGGGTGGTGGTGGCAAGGTGGTAGGTAGGTTTTGCTGGAGACAGAAAGTGCTGCCAGGACTATGTGGTGACCAGAGCAGAGAGAGCACTGAAGGGCCCTTGTTCTCTGCAGACCCCGTGCTGACTCAGAGCATCGCCTTGGTGAACATCAACCAGGATGGCATCGTGACCTGTGGGCCTGATTCCCCTGCTGGAGGAGGAAATACCAGGGGCCTTGCTGTCATGGATCTTTCTCTCCAGAGCCTCATGCGTCTGGCTGAGGCATTTCCACTGCTAGATAAATACGTCTGAGCAAAATGGCTTTATTCATACCCCTGGTATCCATCTGGGGCGAGGAAGTGGAATTGACTTTTTAAGGGATCAAATCAGTCAGTCCTAAAGGAAATCAACTGAATATTCATTAGGACTGATGCTGACGTCCTAATACTTTGTCCACCTGATACGAAGAGCTGACACATTGAAAAAGACCCTCAAGTGTGGAAAGAGCAAAGGCAAAAGGAGAAGGGGGAGACAGAGGATGAGATGGTTAGATGGCATCACCGATTCACTGGACATGAGTTTGAGCAAACTCTGGGAGAAGGTGAAGGAGAGGGAAGCCTGGTGTGCTGCAGTCCACGGAGTCACAAAGAGTTAGACACAGCTTAGTGAATCAACAACAACAATGGCAAAATACACTACCTCCACATCATTTCCCAAATCGCTGCACTCCTACAGTGTGCACAAACTCAGAGCCCCGCAATGGTTCAAAGGCAGGGCGATGGGACAGCCCACAGACTCCGGGGGGCCACTTTCAGGAGTGTGACCTGAGCAGAGTCTCCTTGTCTCTGGGACTGTCAAGCAGAGTGACAGGCCGTGGGGTGGCATAGACTCCTCCTCCTGACCCAGCCCTCCCTAGTGCTGAGGCCATCGAGGCTGACTGTTCACAGGATGGCATGCTCATGAGGAGGAGGACCTAGGGGGTCAACCCAGCCCAGTCACTTCCTTGCTTTGTGACCTTTGAGAAGTTACATGACCTCTCTGGGCCTCAAGTGAAAGTGAAAGTCTCTCAGTCGTGCCCGACTGTTTGCGACCCCATGGACTACATAGTCATGGAATTCTCCAGGCCAGAGTACTGGAGTGGGTAGTCTTTCCCTTCTCCAGGGTATTTTCCCAACCCAGGGATCGAACCCAGGTCTTCTGCATTGCAGGCAGATTCTTTACCAGCTGAGCCACAAGGAAGTCCAAGAATACTGGAGTGAGTAGTCTCTCCTTTCTCCAGCAGATCTTCCCAACCCAGGAATCAAACTGAGGCCTCCTGCATTACAGGCAGATTCTTTACCAAGTGAGCTATCAGGGAAGCCTCTATTTCCTCAGTAAAAACAGGAGCCCCAAACAGCACCTATTTCAGAGAGCTCTTACTAAGATTGATAAGATGATGTTTAAGTGTCTAGCACATGCCGGGATCCACTGTGTTTATTAGGATTGTTATTTCTTATTATCATTAATATAACTGTGCTTTCAAGCTGCATAAAATCCACAAGTGACTCCCCACTTCTTTCAGAATAAGACTCACACCTTTAATGTTTTGGGGTCCACACTCCTATGGGGCCCCTCTGTCTTCCTCATGTTGTATCATCTACAACAACTTACTTCCAGTCCCCAGAGACTCATGCCTGCCTCTGTGCTCTGCACAGTTTTTCTTTTACTAGAAAGTCCTTATTTGGCTGCGTTGGGTGGTAGTTGCACCATGCAGGATCTTCACTGTGGCATGTGGACTCTTAGTTGCCACATATGGGCTCGAGTTCCCTGACCAGGGATTGAACCTGGGCCCCCTGCACTGGGGCTCAGAGTCTTAGCCACTGGACCACCAGGGAAGTAGCTGCACAGGTTGTCTATGCACTCTTTACTTCTTTGCCGTAAGACCCTCCCTCACGTCTTTGTTTTCTTGGACTCACCTCAGAAGTTACCTTTTTGGTTGGTGTTACTGAGCAAATGGGCTTCCCTGGTAGCTCAGCTGGTCAAGAATCTGCCTGTAATGCAGGAAACCCTGGTTTGATTCCTGGGTCTGGAAGATTTGCTTGGAGAAGGGATAGACTATCCACTTCGGCATTCTTACCTGGAGAATCCCCATGGACAGAGAAGCCTGCTGGGCTACAGTCCACGGGGTCACAAAGATTCGGACACGACTGAGTGACTCAGCACAGCACACTGACCAAACCTTTGTGTCTTGCTCTACCAGTTTACATACGGAAGCCTTAACCCCCCCCTGTGATGGAGACAGGACCCTGTGGGAGGTAATCAGGGTTAGAAGAGGTCATGAATGTGGCGTCCCCATGGTGGGATTAGCACCCTTGTAAGAAGAGGAAGGGTCCTCTCCATCACATGAGGACACAGGGATAAGGTGATCGTCTGTGAGCCAGGAGGAGGACCGTCACCAAGCCCCCCACCATGCTGGCATCCCTGATCTAGGCTTTCTCAGCTTCTGGAACTGTGAGAAATGAATGTCTACTGTGTAAGCCATCCAGTTTGTGGCATTTCGTTAGAGCGTCGCACGCAGACTACAAGGTTTTCCTGAACTCCTGACATCCACACTCGTTCTCATCACCTGGTTGGCTGCCAGATCCCCAGTCAGCGCCTCCATCATGGTGCAGGGTTTCCACACTTAACAGCTTACTTGCTTATTGGTTTCTCAAGGGAAACTGTGAAGCATGTAAAGGCAGATACTGTGCACTGCCTATTCAGTACTCTCAGGCTCCAGCAGTGCTTGACACACAGTAGATTCCCAAAGGCATTGGAGTTAATATTTACATTTACTTTGAGAGCTCTCTATATTTCATTTACTTTTCTCTTGATTGTATTCTGGTCTAGTGCTTTTCTACTTGGGGTTGATGAATGTCTCAGAAAATAATTCATTTTCATAAATAGGTTAGCAATCAAGCCTTTCCCTTAGACACTTGTTTTAAGTGTTACTGTAAACAATGGACTTCAAAGCAAATCTTTCCCCCTAGAAATATACAGGTCATATCCCTTGATTGGCTCAGGTGCGTCCCCATGGATAAGTGGATGGTGGTCCCAAAGTTTGTTCAAAATGGGAAGTGGAGCTCGGTAATGGGCAACCCCAAGGAGATGCTGCTCCAGAAGCAGTCGGACGTTGGTCTGCAGCCCTACGCTCACTCCTGATTCACCCTCCCTGCATTAAAACTCCCTTCCGAGCCCCCACATCCTGCCGTTCCCTGCCCCTATGCCACCCTCAGTGGGTTTCTGCTTTGCCTCACCTGGGCCATGTGGTCTCCTCTCCATCACACGAGTTCTTTCCCATGATTTTGGACTTCTTTTCACACCCCTCTGTCAACTTTGACCCCCTCTCCCCATGAAGCCGTGAGGCCCCACGGCTGTAACACACGTGCTAAGCTCCTCTGTTTGAGGCCGTTCAGGACAAAGTTGGTGGTCTCCCCTTCCATGCCCAGCTTCTTGTCTTGTTCTTGACTTGGTTGCTCCTCTGGGCTTCTATCCAGAAGAGGCCCAGGAAGCCTCCTGTGATCTGACACCCATTCTGACCTCGGTCTGTGAGTCCCTCCAATCATCTTGTCACGTGGTGGGGGAGCCTCTTCTCTGCCTCCAGCCCACCTTCCTAGGGCAGCCTTCTGACGGTCTCCCTTAAGCAGCCATCTGCTCTGTTGGTTTCTATAACTGTTCTGTGTCTTGCACATTAAACCTTGCCATTTTGTTTCCGTGTATCCTCAGTGTCTTCCTCCTCAACCCGATTTACTGTTCCAACAGGATGGAGACATATCTATTTTGTCACTGCTAGTCCCAAAGTTCACTGCAGAAGGTTTTGTGATAAATACCAATGATATCAGGGTGGGTAGGTGGGCTGGTGATAGATCGTGGGCAGGTGATGAAGGATAATGGATAGGTGGGTGATGGATGGGTGATGAATGGGTGGGTGACGGACAGGTGAAGGGTGGATGGGGCCATCACCAGGAAGCAGGTGGTGTTAATGAAGCCTTCGTGTTCTCTTCCTCCTCTTATGTGGGCCCTTTGGGCCTCTGGCCATTTACTTACAAGATCTCAAAATGTCCTTTAATATCCAGGGTGGGACGCTTTGCCTGCAGTGAGCATATTTTGAATTTTCTGAACTAGCTTTGTGATAGCCAGCCTCTTAGATCACCCCCGCCCTTCTGACACCCCCTCCCTCATCGAGTCAGGGTTGGTCTGTGTCCCAGTAGAATAAGGCAGAAGTGACCGCCTGGGACCTTATACTTTCGTCTTGGATTTCTCCTTTGAGGGGAGCCAGCTGCTGAGCCACAAAGACACTTGAGCATCCTTCTGGAGAGACCAAGTGGATTGCAAGTCCTCCAGCCAACAGGCTGCACCAATCTTTCATTTTGCAGTAGACCCTCTGGTGCCAACCAAGCTCTCAGGGGACTCCAGCCCCCACTGACGTCTGGCCACACCCCAGAAAGACCCCCAAGATAGAAACTTCCAGCTTAAATTCCAAGTTTTCAGTCCACGGAAACTATCAGCAAGTTCAGTGCTTTCTTCATCTGAACCAAAATAGTTGACTCTCACATAAAAAGGAGGCAAGTAAGAAGATGTCAGTTAAAATTAAAGAAAAGAAGAAAATATGAAGCCTGAGGACTTGACTGCAGACACTGTTGACCTGGCAGTGCTTTTCCACCGATTGTGTGTGTGTGTGTGTGTGCACGTGCGCACATGTGGCCTGCAACGAGGGGCAGCAGTCACAGTTTGTCAGAAACTGAATTGTGCTGATCCCAACAGGGCTCGTGGGACCGTTATCTCTTGGGAGAATAAAATCATTTATTGTTCAAGTAGGGAAAAGGCTAAAACAATACACAAACTGAGTGTTTGGGGAAGCCAGCCACAGTCTTGGTCTCATGTTTGGCTTGTTTCTTAATTATCAAGAATTCAGAATTAGAACCTAAGAAGAGGCTTCAGCCTATTTATGTTTTCCAGCTCCTCCTTGAAGGCCCCACCACAGGCCCACCTCCTCCTTGAAGCCCTCCCTGACCTCTCACACTCCACTGGCCTCACAGTCTCTGAATCCCTTCCGCATGTGAGCAGGACCACCCAGCTGCACAGTGTTCCTTCTTTTGTATTTGTGTTGAGGCAATAGAGCACCTAAATTCAGCCGCATCCATGCAGAGGTACAGCTGGGTTCTGACACCGGGAGCTGTGATCCTGGGGACAGGAGAGGCTAGGACCCAGCTGTGAGAGTGGTAGGGCCACCTCCTTCTCCAGCTGGTGCTCCTGCTGTGGGATTTTTCTCATCTCTTCTTCTTATGGTATTAACTGTACTGCCAAGGTATTGCCTTGAGCATTGTACTATTTATTCAACTTATTGTTTTTGGAGAATGGGTTCAGGAGGAATGATTCTTCTCCCCACCCCCCGCAGGTCTCTTTCTCCTTATTACAGCGCAGTTACCCTTCTGCGTTCATTCTTCAAACATGGGTGGATGTAGGGTTGCCAGAGAAAACACAGGATGCCCAGGGAGATTTGAGTTTCAGACAATTTCTAACAGCAAATTGCTTTTGTATAAAAGTATGTCCCATCCTATATTTGAATTTCAGATTGAACTAGGTATCATTTATATTTTTAATTTTTTCCCTCAATCTCATAACCCTAATTGACTGTCTACCATCTGCTATGAGATGGTTGGATGCCATAAACCGACTCGATGGACATGAGTTTGAGTAAGCTCCAGGAGTTGGTGATGGGCAAGGAGGCCTGGCGTGCTGCAGTCCATGGGGTCACAAAGAGTCGGCCACGACTGAGTGACTGAACTGAACTGAACCCTTTGCTATGAAAACGAATAAACTGTACCTGCCTTCTTGGAGTTTTCAGCCCAGTAGAAAAGATAAACCCCTAAGTTCATCTTTAAAAATGAAAACAAACCAAAAAACAGCCCAGATTACTTCAATACAGCATAGGAGTAGAAAGAGGTACAATGCAAGTTTCATTTAGTCCAAAGCAGAACACCCCAGTACAGCAAGCCTGTCTCCCAGCCAGAGTCCAGACCAAAGCCCCACTGAACACAAACAGGCAAGACCAGGGCACCTAAGAGAAAACACTATTCATAAACTGTCCTAGGGCCACATCCAGCATCGAGAGGAACAGCAGGGCACCAAGCACATTGTCCAGTTCAGAGAAGGCTTCCTGGAGGTTTTACCTCACACTGAAGCTCACTGTAGACCTGCACCCTCAAAGGCAGAAATTTTGTCCTTGTTTCTAGGATCTGTGCACCACCTTAGATGGTGGATGCTGCCCCCAAATCTGCTATTCCCTTCGTGGTGCATGGTTTCCTATTTTGGTCCCTTCTTGCCAAACAGATATCATTCAGGTCTTGGTAGTTTTCTTGAACATGTTCTACTCTGCATGTTAGCCTGAGAAATTTTTAACGCAATTTTATTAGAGTATAATTGACTTGCCATGTTGTTTTAATTTCAGGTGTACAGCAAAGTGAATCAGTTATACATATACATATGGACCCTCTTTTTTAGATTCTTGATCCTATGAAGGTCGCTCAGTCATGTCTGACTCTTTGCAACCCCAGGGGCTATACAGTCCATGGGACTGTCCAGGACAGAATACTGGAATAGGTAGCCTTTCCCTTCTCCAGGGAAACCATTAGGGAGTGTTGAGTAGAGTTTTCTTTTTTTTTTTTTAATTATGTACTTTAACCTTTTGGCCCTGCTAAGGCTTTGTTGCCATCCAGCTTCCTCTAACTGCGATGAGTGGGGTCACCCTTTAGAGCTGGCACACGGGCATCCACTGCGGTGGCTCCTGCTGTGGAGCACGGGCCCTAGGGCACGTGGGTCTCAGCAGTTGTGACGCACGGGTTTTGTTTCATGCGGAATCTTCCCAGAGCAAGGGTTGAACCCCCATCCCGTGCATTGACAAGGGGATTCTCGACTACTGGACCACCAGGGGGGTCCAAGAAGACTTTTCTAGGCTATACAGCAGGTCCTTATTACTTCTCTGTGTTATATATAATAGTGCGTATATGTCAGCTCCAATCTGCCAATGTATCCTCACCCCTGTTACCTGCTGGTAACCATCAGATGGTTTTCTACATCTGTAATCCTATTTCTGGTGTGTAGATTAGTTCATTTGTACCCTTTCTTAGATTCCACATAGAATTCACATGATATTTGACTGTCTGACTTACTTCCCTCTGAATGACAGTCTAGTCTGGGTCCACCCACATCACTACAAATGGCACTATTTCATTGATTTTTATGGCTGAGTAATATTTCACTGTGTGGGCTTCCCAGGTGGCACTAGTGGTAAAGAACCCACCTGCCAATGCAGGAGACATGAGAAATGTGGGTTCGATCCCTGGGTAGGGAAGATGCCCTGAAGGAGGGCATGACAACCCACTCCAGTACTCTTGCCTGGAGAATCCCATGGACAGAGGAGCCTGGTGGTCTATAGTCCATAGGGTCGCATAGAGTCAGACACAACTGAGTGACTTAGCATGCACACACATAATATTCCATTGTTTGTATGTATCATATCTTCTTTACCAACTTCTCTGTGAATGGACATTTAGGTTGCTTCCATGCTCTGGTTATTGTGAACAGAGCGGCAATGAACACTGGGGTGCATGTATCTTTTTGGATTATGGTTTTCTTCAGATATATGCCTGGGAGTAGGTTTTGTTTTACACCATCATGATAGAACGCAACTAGCATCCTAAGCAGTGATTTGCAGTCATAGACAGAACCATGGTGTTGATGTTTTTTTAGCATCTGGCTTCCAGTTTCTCTGTGCCGATCTTTCTGCCCCTGCGTCAGCCTTCAAGGATCCCAGTGGCTGCTGGTTTTTTGTGGGTCTTCTTCACTGTGGATTTGCCTTATAACTGTTGCAGCCTGATCCTATCCTACCACTTACCTGGAATACCTTTAGGCCAGGTCAGCAATGCCCTTGGTGAGTTCCCTGCTCTTCTCAACCTCTGGGGTCTTCAACTTTTTGGTATTTGTAGTTGATGATCTCTGTTATCTTCCAAATGCTGTCTCTAGATTTCTTGGACCCAGCTTTTTTCTTGTCTTCCTCCTATTTCCCTGAGTTCTGTTCTCTTCCTCTAGGTTTCTAAAACTATGCAACACCAAAGGTTCTGTCTTCTGTCTGCTTCCTTTTCATGGCCTCCTCTCTCTGGACACCTTCAACATACGTGAAGACATCCTCTCTAACCTCTGTTATTACGACAAATTCTTTACCTCCAGCCCTGATCTTTTGCAAGATCCAGACCCGTAATTCCACCTTAGATCTTCCCAATCTGGATATTGCGCCATTGTCTGCAGCTGCTGTTCCCCCAGAGTGAGCTTCTCTGCTTTCCCTTGAAGGCCAAGTTGCTCACTGGCACCCACATTTGGCTTGTGACACCGCCAGTTCCTAAGCATGGCTCCCACTCGGCGTAATGCAATCCAGAGCGCGTTAACTGGATCTCCACCCCTGGACCCAACTCGCCATTCTAGCCTTTGTTTTGGAATGGACTCTGGAGTCTGAAATGATGATCCTTGTTGAAAATTGCCTGAATAAACCAGCTCTTGATTACGTGTGACAGAGAAGTAACTAAAGCCTGCCTGCATTAGAGAGGGATTCTTTTTTTTTTTTTCTATTCACAAAACTGAAACCTCCTGGGATATTTCCTGGCTTCAGACATGACAGGCTCCAGTGACTCAACCAGCGTCCTCAGAACTGATCTCCATCCTCTCATTTCTTAGCTCAGCTCCTTCGACTGGCTCTGTTCTCAGAGGGGCCCTGTCTTCTTGGTGGCTGCCAGCAGCTATGGTCTCTTAGCTCCTCCTCTTCAACTCTAGATGAGGACATTCTCTTCCTCCGCCCTGTAAACGAGAATCCTCAAATTGAGTCTCTGAGAACTAGCGTGGGTCATGCTTCAACATGTGAAATGGTCAGTGTAGTCAGAGGTATGGAGTAAGTAACTGACCAAGCTTGGGTGGTCCACCTTTGGTGCTGAGAGGAGGAGACCAACAGCCATAATCACAGGGACTCACCAGGAGAGCTGTGATTCCCCCGAAGAACCCTGGGCCTAGAATGCTGTTGTTGTTCAGTTGCTCAGTCGTGTCTGACTCTTTGCAACCCCATGAAGTTCAGGACACCAGGCTTCCCTGTCCTTCACTGCCTCCTGGAGTTTGCTCAAACTCATGTCCATCGAGTCGGTGATGCCATCCAACCATCTCATCCTCTGTTGTCCCCTTCTCCTCCTGCCTTCTGGTATGTTATAAAGAGGAAATGGAAGGCAAGAAGGCAAAATGGCAGATGTCTACTCAACTGTACAAATTCATCTCTTATTTTATCTCAGAAGAGGCTTTATGACAGCTGACACATGCATCATTCTTGGGCTGGTACATGATAAGATCTGACCTTCAGCTATGGATATAATATTAAAAGGACTTCAACATTTCACAGCTGTTATTTGCAGTTGCTAACTAAGGGATGATAATGCTTCTTATCTGAGATGAGATGTTCAGATGTCCTTCACTACAAAGTACACTAGGCATCAGCCAATTTGCAAGGAATATTTTTAAACTTCTAGGATATAGTTTGAGGGCACTGCCTCAAATAGCAAAGCAAGTTTTGAAAAAAAAAAAAGTAGTCAAAATACCATTTTCTCAAAACTTGAATTTTTAAACAGTGTCTGTGTAGAAGTTCACTTCTATATTATCTGTTAAAAATGCACAGTAAGTCAGTAGCAAAAGCAAGATTTTTATGAGGATGCTTAAAGTAGTAAAGAAAAGATTTGTGTTGCTGAAACTTTCCTTGGCTTCAGTAGTGTAAATTCGCATGTGAGTTCTGGTGTAGTTTAGGAAATCAGGATGCTGGGTGGGAAAGGCAGAGTAAAGTCTTCCACACTGTTATGGTGGTTGGGAGACCTGATCCAGCTAGAGAGATGGGGCTTGCAGCAATCAAGACCACTTTCACACGAGTGGTCTCCCCCGCACGCCAGATTTTAAACTCCCATAAAGAAAGCTGAGCACTGAAGAGCTGATGCTTTCAAACTGTGGTGCTGGAGCAGACTCTTGAGAGTCCCTTGGACTGCAAGGAGATCCAACCAGTCCATCCTAAAGGAGATCAGTCCTGAGTGTTCTTTGGAAGAGCTAAAGCTCCAAGACTCTGGCCACCTGATGTGAAGAACTCTCTCATTTGCACAGACTCTGATGCTGGGAAAGATTGAAGGCTGGAGAAGAAGGGGACGACAGAGGGTAAGACGGCTGGATGGCATCGTGGACTTGATGGACATGAGTTTGAGCAGACTCCTGGAGATAGTGAAAGACAGGGAAGCTTGGTGTGCTGCAGTCCACGGCGTCGCATCGAACACAACTTAGTGACTGCACAGCACAAGGAAACTTCACACCTCTAAAAGATAAAACTGAACCTCTTTTGCGACTGAAATCCCACAGACTTTCAGAAGCCGAGGAGGGTCACATTTAAGGCATAGGAACTACACAGAGGTGGTCTGAGTTAGGCAGCCGAGCTCTGACCCAGCTCAGCTCCGGACAGGTGAGGGACCTCTCACATTGCTTCCATATGCGCACACGGGGAAGGCTCCCCTCTCCCTGACAGGGAATGTCATCTGGAGTCTCTGTGGTACTTTCAGACACAATGTCTGCTACAAAATGAAAAGTAACTGGCCTTGCTGGATAAAGAAGGGCAGGAATGCAGGAGACGTGGGTTCAATCCCTGATCCGGGAAGACCCCACATACCGCAGAGCAACTCAGCCCGAGTGCCACAAGTATTGAGGCTGAGGCCTGTGCTCCAGAGCCTGGGAACTGAGCTGCTGAGCCCTCGGGCCACAGCTGCTGAAGACTGCGTGCCCTGGAACCCGTGCTCCACAACAACGGAAGCCACCTCAGCGAGGAATCTAAGCACTGCGACTGGAGAGGGGACCCTGCTCACCGCAACTCGAGAAAAGCCTGCCTAGCAACAAAGACCCAGAGCAGCCAAAACAAAGAAAGAAAATTATTTTTTAAAAAAAGATGACAGGTAATTGTGACTGACAATCAGGAGACAAAGCAGGTCATTAAAGCAAATTCACAGATGATCCAGATACTGGAGTTAGTTGAGAAGGACTTAAAATTAATATGGGTGTGTGGTTAAAAATAGTTCAAAATGGAAAAAAAAAATGTAGATTTTCAACAGTGGCTTGGAATCTACAATATAAACCGAATGAACACTTTATAACTGAAAAATACAATATCCAAAGTTAAGTATTCATTGGAAAGTTTAACAGCCAGAATATAAACAAAAGAAGTTAGAAAAAGTGAACTTGTAGGTAGAGCAATAGAAGAAAATGAAACACATACAGAAAAACAAACGGAAAGAATATAACAGAGCCTATGAAACAGTCAAAGCCTAACTCATGTATAACTGAATTCCACAAGGAAAAAGAAAAACAAATTGTGGCAGAAGCATTTTCTAGAAAGAAAACGGCTGAAAATTGGTTTAAGTCATAAGAAGTCAACTCATACTTTAAAGAAGCTAAGTGAATTCCAGTTAGGATAAATACAAATACCAACCATCAAATCAAAATCCAACAGAGTCTTTAAAACATCCAGAAGAAGAAAGACCTTCAAGAGAGTAAAATTAAAGCTCACTGTTGACTTTTCAACAGGAATATGCTGGCCAGAAGAAACGGGAAAGATATTTGAAAGAGCATAAAGCAAGAAAAACTGACAACCTAGAATTCAAACCCAGTGAGGATATTTTTCTAAAATGAATGTGAGCTAAAGATGTTTGGGGCCAAAAAGAGGTGATAAAATTCATCCCTTAAAGATTCAAACTCTAAGAACTATGAAAGGATGATCTTCAAGTTGAAGGAAAAATTATACCAGATGAAAGAATAGAAATACAGAGACAGAAAGTAAATATAATGGTAAATATGAGTGTTGACTGTTTAAAACAACAATAGAAAGATGCTTAAGGATTTAGAACATATATCAAGTGAAATATATGATGTTAGTAGCACAAAGGGTGGGGCAAATCAAATTAAACTGTTGTATTATTTTTGCATTGTTCTGAAAGCAGAAAAGATACTAATTTAAGATATACTGTTAAAAGTCTATAATAAGGGTGAATATTTTTAATCTCTAAAATAAACACTAAAATAATCATACAAAAATATTTAAGAAGGCACTAGAGAAGAAAAAGAAAAGTGCAAGATTCATTCTTTAAAAAAGGAACAGAGAACAGACGGACAGACTACAAATGGGGCAAGAAAATTAGTATGATGGTAGGCTGAATTCAGTCGTAACAGTAATTATATTAAAATTAAGCAGGCCAATTGAAAGAAAAGGATTATCAGATGAAATTAAGAATTATATATGATTTATATGATTTACCAGGGATATCCTTTAAATATCAGCACACATTGAAATATAAATATAGAAATATGGGGATTTCAAATGAAATAAAGAATGGGAAAATATATGTGCCATGCAAATACTAATCAGTAAAGCTGAACAGCTATGACAATATCAAATGTAATAGATTTAAGATAAGAAGGATAATTGAAATAAAGAATTATGTTTCATAATGAAAAAGGGCCCACGTTTCCTGCCATGATTATATTTGGCATCCTTTCCCTTCAACCTGAGGAACTTCTTTTAGAACTTGTGTAAAACATATGCTACAGAAATCAAAAGTAAAGATACACAAAACATATCACAATGTAGATTTTTCAGAAATAATATTTGAAATAAAACAGTAAAAAATAAAATGCATCTCTTTTAAGTATAAAGTTCAGTGAATGTTGACAAGTGTATACACTTGTGAAGCCACCACCAAAATTAAGATAGGGAATACGTCCATCCTCCTCCGGATTTCCTTTTCAGTCTGTTGCTGACGCTGACCCTGGACCCAATATTTGTCACTAAAGATTTCTCTCCTTTAGAAATTCATGCACACAGAATCACCGAGCAGGTACTCTCTGGTGTCTTGCTTCTGAGATTCATTTGTGTTGTCATTCGAATCAGTCCGTTCCCTTTTAGTGATGACTAGTAGTCATTGCTGGATGTGCCACAGTTCTTTGACATATTCACCCACCGATGGACGTTTGACTATGAAGTTTTAAGCTCTTAGGAGTAAAGCAGTTATGGTTATTTCTGTGTAAGTTGCTGTGCAGACATATGTTTTTATATCTCTTGGGAAGATATTTAGGAGTGGGATTTCTATTTCAAGTTCTAAGTACATGTTTAGCTTCCTAAAAGTTGTTGCGTTGCTTTCCACAGTGACGGTACCATTTTATGTCCCCACCAGCAAGTTATATGCATTCTAGCGGCTCCAGTTGACCCACGGTTACCCTCTCGGTCTGTTAATCTCAGTCATTCTGATGGATGCGTGCTGGTATCTAATTGTGGTTTTAGTGCCCATTCCTGTACTGTCTAATGACATGGACCATATTTACATGCACTTATTTGCCATTCAAATATTTTCTTTGGAGAAGAGGGTAAGTATTGTTCAAAACTTCCTGCACATTTTTAAATGCATTTTTTAAAACTCTTTTTGCTCTTGAGTGGTAACAGTTCTTTATATATTCTAGATACACATCCTTTGCATTGCAAATGTTTTCTCCCGTGTAGTGGCTTGCTGTTGTTGTTCAGTCACGCAGTCATGTGCGACTCTGTGATCCCATGGACTGTAGCATGCTGGGCTTCCCTGTCCTTCACTGTCTCCTGGAGTTTGCTCAAACTCATGTCCATTGAGTTGGTGATGTCATCCAACCATCTCATCCTCTGTCATCCCCTGCTCCTCTTGCCTTCAATCTTTCCCAGCATCAGGATCTTTTCCAATGAGTTGGCTCTTTGCATCAGGTGGCCAAAGTTTTGGAGCTTCAGCTGCAGCATCAATCTGTCCAGTGAATATTCAGGGTTGCTTTCCTTTAGGATTGACTGGTTTGATCTCCTTGCAGTCCAAGGGACTCTCAAGAGTCTTCTTCAGCACCACAATTTGAAAAATATCAATTCTTCAGTGCTCAGTCTTCTTTATGGTCCAGCTGTCACATCTGTACATGGCTATGGGAAAAACTATAGCTTTGACTAGATGGGCCTTTGCTGTGGGCAAAGTGATGTCTCTGCTTTTTAATACTCTGTCTGGGTTTGTCATAGCTTTTCTTCCAAGGAGCAAATGTCTTAGTTTTGTGGCTGCAGTCACTGTTCACGTGATTTTGGAACCCAAGAAAATAAAATCTGCCACTGTTTCCACTGCTTCCCTATCTACTTGCCATGAAGTTATGGGACCAGATGCCATGATCTTTGTTTTTTCAATGTTGAGCTTTAAGCCAACTTTTTCACTCTCCTCATTCACCTTCATCAAGAGGCTCCTTAGTTCTCCTTCTCTTTCTGCCATTAGAGTGGTATCATGTGCATATCTGAGGTTATTGGTATTTCTCCCAGCAATCCCAGAATGATACATAACCAACACCACTTAAATATATAGGAAATAAGTGAATCCATCGTGTATAATGTAGGCCTTAGGGCCACACAGTTTAATCTCTGGAGAATGTTGAATTGAGAAAGGCTATGGAATTTACAGTATGCTGCTTTAACTTATTCACAGTCTGTTGCCCAATAATACTGTACCATGCTGGGAGAATTTAAAAATAGCTTTGGCCTGGGATCTTCATTCTTCTTTGACAAATTTGGAAAACTCAGCAGTGGCCACAGGACAGGAAATGGTCAGTTTCATTCCAATCCCAAAGAAGGGCAATGTCAAAGAATGTTCAAACTATCGCACAATTGCATTCATTTCACATGATAGCAAGATAATGATCAAAGTCTTTCAAGCTAGGCTTCAATAATATGTAAACCAAGAAACTCCAGATGTACAAGCTAAATTTAGAAAAGGCGGAGGAACCAGAGATCAAATTGCTGACATCCATCCATTGGATCATAGAAAAACCAAGGGAGTTCTAAAAAATATCCACTTCTGCTTCATTGATTACACTAAAGCCTTTGACTGTGTGGATCATAACAAACCACAGAAAATTCTTATAGAGTTAGAAATACCAGACCACCTAACCTGTCTCCTGAGAAACCTGTATGCAGGCCAGGAAACAACAGTTAGAACCAGATATGAACCAACAGTCTGGTTCAAACTTGGGAAGTGTACATCAAGGCTGTATGTCATCACCCTGATTATTTAACTTATATGCAGAGTATATCATGCAAAATGTTGAACTGGAAGACTCACAAGCCAGAGTCAAGACTGCTGGGAAAAATACAACAACCGCAGATATGCACATGATACCACTCTAATGGCAGAAAGAGAAGAAGAACTAAAGAGGCTCTTGATGAAGGTGAGTGAGGAGAGTGAAGAAGCTGACTGAAAACTCAACATTGAAAAAACAAAGATCATGGCATCTGGTCCCATCACTTCATGGCAAATAGATGGGGAAGTAGTGGAAACAGTGGCAGATTTTATTTTCTTGGGTTCCAAAATCACTGTGGACAGTGACGGCAGCCACAAAATTAAAAGACACTTGTTCCTTGTAAGAAAAGCTGTGACAAACCCAGACAGAGTATTAAAAAGCAGAGACATCACTTTCTCCACAGCAAAAGTCTGTGTAGTCAAAGTTATGGTTTTTCGAATATTCATACACAGATGTGAGAATTGGACCATAAAGAAGGCCAAGCACCGAAGAATCGATGCTTCCTAATTGTGCTGGAGAAGAGTCTTGAGAGTCCCTTGGACTTCAAGGAGATCAAACCAGTCAACCCTAAAGGAAATCTACCCTAAGTATTCATTAGACTGACTGAAACTGAAGCTGAAGCTCTAATACTCTGGCCACCTGATGCGAAGAGTCAACTCACTGAGAAAGTCCCTGAAGTTGGGAACGATTGAGGGCAAAAGGAGAGGGGCAACAGAGGATGAGATGTTTGGATGGCATCAATGACTCAATGGACATGGATATGAGCAAACTCTGGGAGACAGTAGAAGACAGGGAAGCATGGCATGCTATACAGTTCATGGGATCACAAAGAGTCGAATACAACTCAGCAGTTGAATGAATGAACAACAGCAAATGAATTAGGCAATATGAGATATAATGGTGGTCTCGCAACTAGGAGAAGCAAAGTGAGGCATTACTTTGCAGTGAATTAAGAGGCCTAAGTAAGTCATCATGGAGTAAAGAGTCTTGGCTATGCACAGTCCATCTGTCTCAAAGCATGTATGTAGACCAGTTTTAAACATATTGCTTGTTTTTTCCTGTCCTGCTATGCAGAAGTAATCTCCTTTTACCGTAAGCCTTGCTTTTACTTAAACCATAACACCTCAGCTCCAAAATTCCCAGGAGCTAGAAATAATAAGACCTTCCTAATTGCCCTGAATGAATATCTTGATGAAAAAGTGCTATGTGTGAATCTTCTCTTCTTAGGAAGTAATTGAATGTCCTGTCTTCGTAAATGGCCTGGGAACCCTGTAAAGGCTGTTACATTACTCTTTCTCATCAGATTTCTAGTGCTATTTAGCTATTCCCAGTGATCGTGAAAGCCCAATTTAATAGTGAAATTGCAGTTTTGCTTAGAAAAGTCATGCATATATGCTTGTACTTTTCAGCACAGTGACAGCAGTAATGAACGCAGCTGTTGTTGTGTTAGTGACATGCACAGGTTAGTATGAACAACTGGAAATACCAAAAGAATGAAAAGCGGGTTGTGATAAATGGAGGTTTTTACAACCAACATGCAGAAAGGAATATCTGTTTCCTGAGACAGTGATAGATCACCCTGTACTTAAAGAAACATTAACTTCCCCCATGTAAAAATGTTTAACACATCACATAGAGAAGTTATCAAATCAGGCTTCTTTCCCTCTCCCTTACTTTCTCCCAGGCGCCCAGCCTTCCACTTCACTCCCTCGCTGGCTCACGCTCTTCTCTTGCCCTAACATCCAGCCTGCCCCCAGAGGCTCTTCCTCTGTCACCTCCTCCTCTGCTCCTCTTTTGTATGGGTTGCTTCTTTTGTGTTGTCCCAGCAACTGTACTCAATGAGTGGAAATTGGAAATAATATGGATTTTCCTATATTAAGACTAAGAAATACTTTCTATTTGGACAGTTGCAATTCTGGCAAAAGATGCATGGTTTGGTAATGGTATGGATAACCTATTTGAAAAGCTTTCATTTTCTTTCTCAAAGTTATTTTTCAGTGGTGATTTATATTGTCACATAACAGAGGATCCTTTCTAATGGAGGTTTCCTTTTTAAAAACAACTGAGTACAAATTGGCTTTAGACAGGAGACAACTGTGCCTTTATTTTAAATTTATAGAGATTATTTCCAGCTCTTTTGACCCCTTCTACCCTCTTGTACCTTGGACCTCTACTCATTATCCTATGTCCTCATGCAAGGGGTGAATTCTTCCCAAGGATCTGTGTTCTTTCTCATCATAATGATTTCTGGTTTTACTAAATACTCATTTATCATGTTCAAAAATATCATTAAAGACCAATTACTTTCTAAAAAATGCTGACTTTCCATTTTCAGCATAAGCCTCCTTGAGATAGCATGCAAAAGGAACACAGGTCCAGAAGCACATCTGTGATCAAAAGAACAAGTTAGTGAAGACTGAACCTGCCCACACCCCCCACACCCTTAGAAGAATCGTCTGGGGGTGGAGGCTGAACGTGCAGAGTCTGGCACAGAGATAAGCGTGGAGAAGCAGAATGAACAGGTTGGAATGATGAGAGCATAGGAGGTGGGGGTAGGACTTGAGGAACAAGAAGAGAATTAAGCCAAATGATTATTTGGTTTAAGCATCAGAATTGGATGACCCTGAGAATCCCTCCAGAGAACAGTGCAGATTGTTGCTTCTCCAGAGAATGTTGAAACTTTAGATAAGGACAGGATGTTTTTGTACACTATTTGGATTTGAAATTTTTCTTAAGTGGCTCAGGCTGTCCCACGGTTATGACATGCACTGCCCATATATGTTCCATAAATTGGAAAAAGATTAAGTGATTAGTCCCCAGTCACAGAGTATAAACTAGGATTAAGGGGGCAGAGTATTAACTGTGCCTTAAAATTAGGAAAGAGGTTTTGCAAAGGCTGTTATCATCCACTTGGATGAGACGAGAGCAGACTGGTGTGTTTTTATCTGCTGAGAATTACTCTGTGGATTTGTAACGGTCTCTGCCTCTCTATCGCTTAGGACTGATGCAAACTTTTGATGATTGTCTTCAAATCTTCCTGCCAAGTGATCACACCCTATAAGCCCTGATCTCAAATAAATACACGTCCTTCCCCGAATCCGCTGCTCCATCTATACCTATCACTACTCCCACTGCTATGTTCCTTTTCACAAAACCCCAAGGTTTTGCACATTTGGTTCAGAAATACGAAAGTTCTCCTGTACTCCCACCAGCATGCCCTGGTCTTCCTGTGGCAATAACTGAAGACCTTTCTCTTCCAGAAAACCTCCCCAGATTTTAATCTATTACACAATAATCTATTTTCCAGTCTTCCATCATTTCTGGGCTGAGTGAAACTGCATTCACACTGACGTGGGTTGAATGCGATTATATTTTGGCATGTTTCCTCCCATTCAAAGGTGGTCTTAAAAATACATAACCCATCTGTTTGCATGTATAAATAAAATAATGAGGAAGGGTGCTGTGCAAAGCAGGGAATTGTTAGTATTTAGAAAGTTATAGACCATCTGCTTAAATATAGCTATTTATGAGGAAAAAATTTAAACCAGGGCTTCTCAACTGTGGTTCTATTAACATTTTGGGCAGGATAATTCTTTGCTGGAGGAGTAGGGGAAGGCTGGGTTATCCTCTGCATAATAGGATGTTTAGCAGCATCCCCAGTGTCTACTCAGTTTGCCAGTAGCATCCTTCACCCAGTCACGATAATCCCAAGCATCTCCAGATGTTGTCCTGGGGGCAAAATCACACCAGGTTGATAAGCAACCCAGAGGGCTAGGGTGAGGAGGGAGGTGGGAGGGGGGGTCCAGGATGGGGGGACATGTGTATACCTGTGGCTGATTCATGCTGATGTATGGCAAAAGCCACATAATACTGTAAAGTAATTATCCTCCAATAAAATAAATAAATTTTTTAAAAATAAAAAAATAGAATGGTTGCTTGTTTGGAATATTCCTCTTTATCTAGCAGATGAAACTCAAAAGACTTACTGACCTAAACCTTTGGGCCCCCTTGGCAGTTGGTCTTTTTCAGCATGGTGTAGTTGTGGAATCTCAGAGCAGTATATTTATATAAGCAGCACTTTGTGAACATGTAACAAGAATTAAGCATCAACCTATGCAGACTCTTATGTCTGGGTTTTAAGGGTTGTTTTTATTTTTCTGTTCAGAATTTTATTTTTCAGTCAGGTCAGTTTTTGTGTTTCCTGTTGATAAAAAAAAAAAAAATATGAGGTCGTGTGCTAATAAGTTCTCCAGCAAATAAAATCAGGGTCTTATGTTAATAGCACAAATGTGGAAGCAGTATTTCAGTGTTCTAAAAATGTGTCTTGATTGTTAATTATATAGAAACATATGATTGATTATTGCTCTTGGTAGAAGAAATTTTTCCCCCTCCCAAGTTGTCAGAGATATATGCAGATATATGCAGAAGTTACTGCCAGAGTGACGGGGACTACCTGTTAGCTTGGAGGCTCTGAGCTGGGTGATGGGAACGAGAAAGGAGGCCCGTGAATAGCATCAGCCTGGCCTTTTCCTCTATCCCCAGGTCACTTCAGGTGTGATGGGGTCAGGCAGGTGGAGGGAAACAGAAGCCTCCTTCTTACTTTCTGGGCCACCCCAGAGCTTCGGCTTTGACTCTGACCCCAGCTCTTGGCCAGGGCACATGCATAGCAGCTATGCATGATCTGGGCAGTAACCTTCAGTGGTTGGAAATCCCAGTGGGATTCTCTGAACTGCAGAATGCTGTCGGCTTGATCTCCGAGTAAACAGAAGCTTGCACATTTACATTTCACGAATGAGTTCAAGATATTTTATGCTACAGAAGCCTAGAGAGTAGGAAAGAGGGATAAAGGGAATAACTTGGAGACGGTGAAGAGAATGACAGTGTTGTAAGGGATGTGAGAGCAAAAGAGCTGAGTGTTAATGGCAATAAAACATTACAAAGAAAGGGAATAATGTGGAGAAGTTCAAGCTGAGCATTTATATATACACATTTTTTGATTGGGAATGATAGTTGCTTAGTGGAAGATCTGTGACAAGGAAATAGGCCCAGAATTCAGTTCTGCCACTTAGGAGCCTGGTGACCTGGTACACTCAGTCGCTCAGTCGTGTCCGACTCTTTGGGACCCCATGGATTGTAGCCTTCCAGGCTCTTCTGTCCATGGGATTTCCCAGGCAAGAATACTGGAGTGGGGTGCCATTTCCTTCTTCAGGGGGTCTTCCTCACCCAGGGATCGAACCCGGGCCTCCTGCATCTCCTGTGTTGGCAGGAGGATTATTTACCACTGAGCCACCTGGAAAGTCCCAATTTTTCAATGTAAGCTGTGCCAAATATCTTTCTGTTTATATCTGTGCATACTTTTCTGGTTATTTCCTGTAAATGAATTCTTAAGAGTGGAATTGTTGAATCAAAGATATATACGTTTTTAAGGGGAATTATAACTATTTCCAGATTGCCTCATGGAAGGCTGTACCAATTTACACTTGTACCAGCTGTGTATGAGAGTGCTCATTTTTTGGCGTCACACCAATCACCTAACAGCGTGCTTTAATAAGCCTGACATGGCACTGAGTAGCTACTAGGTTGGCCAAAAGAGCCGTGGCTTTAAAAGTGCTCAGGTTGGAACTATGAGTCAAAATTCGCAAGATAAATCAGTGAGCAAAATGACAAGGCATGCAGGTCAATCTAAAAACCAGCTAAGCAGCTCTAGGAAGGGTGAATCTAGGATAATAGCAGTTCATAGGATAAAGAGCTGGGATCAGAGTCGATGACAAGCTGATGTGCTCCTGGGCCAAACTTATAGGCTTTTAAGGTACAGATTGAGGAGGGTAAGGAGTGGCATGGAAACGTAAATTAGGCAACTCATATCTGAAATATTACAATAGTGACTGCACTTGGAGAGCATTCTCTGAGCAAAAGGAAGTCAAAATTTATTTAACACTCAAGACTTTTTTTCTAGACTCTTTTCTGTATTTGATGGTTTGGGCCAATCATAGCAAATTCTTCACTGTTGAAAGTGTTCTCTGTCTTCACACTTGAACCACTTTGTGAATTTGTGGGATTTTCTTGTCGCTCTTACACAGCTGTATCATTTTGACTATCAGCTGTCTATTGGTAACACACAAACACGGAATTACTGTAACTTTTATTTCTGTTTATTAAACTTTTTGTCTTTTATTGGAGTGTAGTTGTGTTAGTTGCAGTGTACAGCAGAGCGGTTCAGTTAGACATATGTGTGTGTCTTTTGCCACTTCATGGCAGATAGATGGGGAAACGGTGGAAACAGTGGCTGACTTTATTTTTGGGGGGCTCCAAAATCACTGCAGATCGTGATTGCAGCCATGAAATTAAAAGACGCTTACTCCTTGGAAGGAAAGTTATGACCAACCTAGACAGCATATTGAAAAGCAGAGACATTACTTTGTCAACAAAAGTCTGTATAGTCAAGGCTATGGTTTTTCCAGTGGTCATGTATGGGTGTGAGAGTTGGACTATAAAGAAAGCTGAGCACCGATGAACTGATGCTTTTGAACTGTGGTGTTGGAGAAGACTCTTGAGAATCCCTTGGACTGCAAGGAGATCCAACCAGTCCATCCTAAAAGAGATCAATCCTGGGTGTTCATTGGAAGAACTGATTTTGAAGCTGAAACTCCAATACTTTGGCCACCTGATGCGAAGAGCTGACTAATTTGAAAAGACCCTGATGCTGGGAAAGATTGAGGGCAGGAGGAGAAGGGGACGACAGAGGATAAGATGGTTGGATGGCATCATCTACTCGATGGACATGGGTTTGGGTAGACTCCAGGAGCTGGTGATGGACAGGGAGGCCTGGCGTGCTGTAGTTCATGGGATCACAGAGTTGGACACGACTGAGCTGAGCTGACCTGATTGTTCTTAAAATTCTTTTCCCAGAGTGAAGTAAGCCAGAAGCAAAAACAGCAATACAGTATATTAACGCATATATATGGAATTTAGAAAGACGATAACGAGAACCCAGCATGCGAGACAGCAAAAGGAACGCAGATGTATAGAATAGACTCGTGGCCTCTGTGGATGAGGGAAAGGGTGGGATGATATGGGAGAATGGTATTGAAACATATTAATTATCATATGTCTAATCAATAGCCGGCCCAGAATTGATGCTTGGGACTGGTACAACGAGATTTCCCGGGGGGAGGGAGGGGGGAGGGGGGTTCTGGAGGGGGAGCATATGTAAACCCATGGTGATATCATGTCATTGTTTGGCAAAACTAATAAAAATAAAAATTTAAAAAAATAAATAAATAAATACAGAGAACTGGAAAAAAAATTTCTTTTCCATTTAGGTTGTTACATAATATTGAGCAGAGTTCTCTATGCTATACAGTAGATCTTTGTTGGTTATCTGTTTTAAATACAGTAATGTATATGTGTCAAGTAACTTTAATGTTAAAATATATTTTTATGTGCCTTTGGCTTTTATCGCAGAGTCTGCATTGTATAGATACTGCATCAAATGTGGTCACTTGACGTGTTTCCATGGGGTTCCAACATAAGCTCTTTATGTATATGTTTGGAGAAGTGCACTCAGACTTAGCTTTTCCCCCCTTCATCTGGTATCAAACTTTTTGCAGCAGCCAACAAGGGGTTGTCAAGCGTAAACCCAACAATGGGTTGTAAAGGATACTCACGATGCTTCTGCAGGCTGTGGTCTGAATCACACAGTGTTGTTGGGACACATGGGTATTTTTGCCCAGTCCATACTTGCAGGTATTTCGTACAACACAGTAAAAAATAAATGATCAGGTTTTGAAAAATGATGTGGCTCTAGAGCAGAGTCCCCGAGTAGAGACTCACTGATAACCATACACCATGGAAAACAGTGGGAGGAACAAGGGTGTGTAGCTCCTGCAAAAGATGTGTGTGAGGAGGGGGCAGTGACTTTGCATGGCTTTGAAAATATAGTCCTTTTCAGCAGGATGTTTTTAAAGAAGGGACAGGCAGCTACCTACCAAGCTACCAAGCATTTTAATGTAAATATGTTCAGGCACACACGTCCTGGTGGCCCCCACAAGCGGGGAGGGGTGGGGTGTAAGCCTGCTTTTCTCTCCAGCCGCTGCCTTTCCTGAGATCTACCTGCCAGCAGTTTGCATTGTTCACAGCAGACGCAGCATGGAGATTCACAACTTACCCATCGAGTGTGTGCATGTTTCCCTGTTGCTCTACCTTTCATCACAGTGGCTTATTTTTGAGCTTTTCTTGTCAGATGAAGAGAGATTAGCTTGCCTTCTGTCTGCTCCACATCCCAAGGTTTTGCTGTTTTGTTTTTCTTTATGAATGGTATCTTTCTAGTATGGGCCAAAAGATGTACAAGTGAAACAGGGCAAGTGTATGTATACAGCTTGGGGTGAGGGGCAGAGTCCCCTTGATTTGTTGAGAAGGGCTTTATAAACATTCCTTTTCTTATCCAGATGACCATGATTGACAATTTGGATAAGGCTTTTATGAGGAACTCTTTCTTTCAAAAATTCCAATGGAATAATAGAAATAAATATGTTTTTGTATCTGTATTTTTGCTATCAGATATTATGGTAAACTGGAAAATAGATTGTGAGAATGGGAATGTTTTGCTGGATTGGAAGGCAGAAATATATACCTCCTAGGTCAAGGAGCAGAGGTGTGATCAATACAAGCAGACGCGTGGTGTAATCCTTACTGTCAATCACATTAAGTGCCTCCTGTGTATAGCCTTGTCCAAGTGCTGGTATAAACCGTGTCATTTAATCCTCCCAGCTGATATTACTATGATTTACAAGGGAAGAAACAGGCTCACAGAGGCTAACAATGACGAAGTCACAGTGGCAGTAATTCAGGGAGCTTGAATTTGACCCTGATTCTTTTGTGATCCTATTTATTTTTAGCGACGGGAAGGTAGCTATAATGAAAAAAAAATGAATTCCAGTTTAGAATAAAGCTAGCAATGGACTTAATTGATCACCTTCTTTTATCTTACATGAAACCCAGCTTTAGAAAAATATCTTTCCTGAAGTATAATTGATTTGCAATATCCTGTTAGTTTCAGGTTGACAGGGAAATGATTCAGTTATACACACAAACATATATATGTATATTCTTTTTCAGTTTCTTTTCTATTTTAGGTTATGACAATATTAAGCATAATTCGCATGTATCCCAGTGTTCATTGTGGCACTGTTTATGATAATAATTGGCACACAGGAAAAACCTCAGTGTCCATTGACAGATGAATAGATGTGATGTGGATGAAAATATATATATATATATTGCAACATATATATATATATATGCATACATATAGACATTGTATATATATATGCAATGAGCATATAGTATACACTGTATGTAGATATAAATGTATGTATATGCAAAGAGTATATATGTCTGCATATACACAGTGTATATACACGTGATGTGCATATATGTATACACTGTATATACATATATAAATGTATAGATATGCAATGTGTATATGTGTATATACTATATATATATATAAATGTATATATATGCAATGGAATATTGCTCCTCCATAAAAAAGAATGAGACTGAGTTATTTGTAGAGATGTGGATGGACCCAGAGTCTGTCATACAGGGCAAAGTCAGTTCAGAAAGAGAAAAATACTGTATACTGATGTGTGTATGTGGAATCTAGAAAAATGGTACAGGTGAACCTCATTCCAGGGCAGGAACAGAGACAAAGTTGTCGCGACTGGCCGTGGGGAGGGGAGGCGAGGTGGGACGAGTTGGGAGATTAGGGGTCACATACGCACGCTGCCAGGTGTGAACAGCTAGCTAGCGGGAGCCTGCGGCAGAGCACAGGGAGCTCAGCTTGGTGCCCCCTGACGGCCTCGAGGGGTGGGATGGGGAGTGGGAGGGAGGTTCCCTAGGGAGGGGTCAGAAACTCAGGACTTCCCTAGTGGCTCAGATGGTAAAGCGTCCTGCTTACAATGCGGGAGACCTGGGCTCGATCCCTGAGTCGGGAAGATCCTCTGGAGAAGGAAATGGCAACCGACTCCAGGACTCTTGCCTGGAGAATCCCATGGACAGAGGAGCCTGGTGGGCTACAGTCCATGGACTCGCAAAGAATCGGACATGACTAGAAACTAACACTGCTGATAAAGCAATTATATGTCAATGAAAAAAAGGTTTTTAAATGAGTATAGGTCCCTGTGGATGCCCAGTGTTCCTATTTATAAAGAATTATCAGGGAAACCTTGAATTTAAGCTTGATGATCATGCAACGGTTTTTATAGTTCTTCATTTCAGTGCACCTTTGGGTAAGATCCCCTTTTCTGTGTAAGAAAAATCCATATATGTTTGCACAATTTTATTTATACAAAATTTCTTCCAGTTAGTAACTCATCTGAAATTGTTTCTGAACGATTCCTTTTGAAATTGCTACTAATAAAATTTCTTTCTCAGTAGAGCTTCAAGTATCCTTGTATGACATTCTATCTCTAGAAAACAACAGAATTTTCATTCTCTTTGGTTCAAAAGGGCTTCCCTGCATGGCTCAGATGGTAAGAATCTACCTGCGATGTAGGAGACCAGGTTCAATCCCTGGGTCTGGAAGATCCCCTGGAAGAAAAACTGGCATCCCACTTCAGTATTCTTGCCTGGAGAATTCCACAGAACCTGGCGGGCTACAGTCTATAGGGTCGCAAAGAGTCGGACACTGCCAAGTAACTAACACTTTCACTTTCATTTTTGGTTAAACATCTTGAAGGTTGACCATAGACTATTTGTACCCCTGTGCTGTGTCTGTTAGCCGTCTTGATGCCTCTTTCTTTGTTTTGCCTTTTGTCACGTCAGCTTTACTTAGTTGTATGATCCAGGTAAATGATTATTGGCTCAGTTTCATATAGATGTTGTAAGGTCATTTACAGGAATGGAGCTGCTCTTTTTTTCCCCAGTAGGACAGAGACGGAGCCCTGAGCCTTCCAGGCTGTCCTGTAAGCCGAAGCCATGGATAGCCCCGGTGAAGGACATGAAGGCACAGTGGTGACTGTGAACTTCATTCATCATGACCACTTGGAAGCAGCTAGTATTGTCCTAGGAGAAACCCCACATGGTAGCCTTCTAAATGCTGTCACCTTTACCCTCTATGGTTTAGTTTAAAATGGCTAATCCAGGAATGCTCAAAACAGGCTAAGGATTTGCTGATCACACATTTGTGATAACTCCAGCCTTGTTCTCAGCAAGGAGGAGCTTCTCTATGTTGGCCTAAAAATTGTCTGTATTAAGGGTAAATTTAAATACATAACTTTGTTAACACAACGTCGTCAACAACAAAGTAGCTGGTATATTCTGTTGTTCAGTACGTGTGCTTGGTTGCTCAGTAGTGTCTGACTCTTTGCAACCCCACACACTGTAGCCCACCAGGTTTCTCTGTCCATGGAGATTCTCCAAGCAAGAGTACTAAAGTGGGTTGCTGTGCCCTCCTCCAGGGGATCCTCCCAACCCAGGGACTGAATCCCAGTCTCCTGCATTGCAAGTGGATTCTTTACCATCTAGACCACCAGGGAAGTTCAGTATAATCAGGTATTTTCATTACTCTGATCTTTGTAGTGAAGGTTGAGTTTGGCTCACAGGTCAGACTGCCTAAATATAGCAGAGGAACTGGCATGTAACTCTTTGATGAAGAGGTGAGTGAGCAGCACTTCTGGATGTCTTGATCAAATGAGTCAAACCAATGAGCATTGGTTTTGTGCTTTGACTGTATGAGAAAGTAGCTCTTGAGGCACCCTGATGGATATTCAAAGTTGGCTGAGACTTCCAGGAGCTTATAGCCTGGTGAGCACTTTGCCATGAACGGAAATAACCACGCCCCGGGCAGAGCGTGAGGTATAGTGTAAAGTACAGAGAGAAGAAAGCTCTGCCTGAGCTGTCAGGCAGAGACTTGAAGGTTAGGAGCATCTCATGGGCCTTTCTGGGATGAGGAGGGGTCTTGGAGGCCAGAGGAGGCAACAGAAGAAAAAGTGAGTTCATCCATTCCTGCTATGCTTATTTCTAATCATCCAACCCATATCATCGTCCTATTTGGTTTTAGACCAGAGATTGCGAATTCCAGTGCTGCAAGGAGCCAGGCTGGTGTTATAAGCAAGCAAAGCTGGCCAGGTGTAAGACGATAGATCACCTTGGCCCCTTGGCCTCCATGTGCAGGTACAGTCCTGCGGGGGGACTGGAAGAATGAGCAGTTGCTCTTCAACTTGAGCCGCTTGTTGCCCTGTGAAGTGCGAGCCCAGGGTTGCCATCTCTCTGATACTGTTTTTTCTCCAAAAAGCAACCCATCCAGATTTGTCTGAGAATTCTCCTGACTCTTAGAGATCAGCAACTAAATCAAATTGACAAACTGGGTGGCCTGCACTTTGGTGCCAAACCAACATCAGCTGCAGGCTGAGTGAGACTCATGAACTGTCACCCTGCGAAACTGGGTCTGGCACAGCAGTTATGAAAATGTGGTCCCCAGACCGGCAGCATCATCTGACTGCCTCTTCGAAATGCAGTTGCCAGGCTCCGTCCCAGATCTACTGAATAAGAAACTCATGGTGGACCCTACAATATGCATTTCCACAAGCCCTCTAGGAGATTCTGATGCTTGCTTCAGTTTGAGAATATTTTTTTATGTTTTTAAGTGGCTGGGGGAAAAAATCAAAAGACGATTGCTACTTCATGATATGTAAGATGACATGAAGTTCAAACGTCCCTGTCCATAAACAAAGGTTTACTGGCACAAAGCCACGCCCATTCATTTATGTGTTGTCTGTGGCTGCTTTTTCCCTGCACTGGCCGAGTGGAGGAGTCCTAGCAAAGACCAAGTGGTCCACAAAGCTTAAAATATTTATGGAAAAAAAATATGGAAAACTGTCTTCTAGGGCACAGAGTCCTTGGCACTCCATGGAGTAAGCGGCTACCTGAGTCCCTCTCTGCTCTTCTGTGTCCGCCATCACAGGGCTCTCATCCACGCCCACTGTGCCATCCTGTCTGGCTCTGCCTCCTAATGCTGCCCCTGGGGTCCTTCCCCGACCCCTGCCAGCCACTTGCATCCTTCCTGCTGTTTCTCCCTCCTGATGCTGAGGCCCAAATGCCCCAAGAAATAGCCTGAGAGGCAAGCTATGGGGAAGGCTGGTGACACGCACACTGCAATTTCCGTCTGAAGTTGTGTAACATGAATTCCCATAGCTCTCTACAAGGCTTTTAGCATGAATTTTTATGGAGCAATTAGGGTGTGTTTTATAAAAAGTTAGCAATTAGCTGTAACACTGTTTGGGACAGAAAAAACTTGTTTGCTTCACTTTGGACAGAATGGCTTGATAGTGCCTCAGTGACAGCAGGATTACTTTTTTTAAAGAGTTTATTATTTTGCGCTAATGTTTATTTGAAGGAGATTACAGTCATGTTTCATAAATGGCCCTCAGTCGACATATGAATGGGATCGTCTCTTTAGAAGACAGCTTGCCTGCAAACAGACTGGCAACTTAAGCGATTAACTTCCGCTGACTGACAGTTTCAAATGGGATTGTAGGGAAAAAATGGTGTGTGAATGTTTCCAGACATCAAATTAGTTAGATAAATGAACTTTGAATTGGAAACCAGGCCTTCTAGTTAATAAACACAGTGCGTATTATTTTACGGCTGTGTCTTGTAAGACGAGGCGAGTCGTTCCAAAAAGCAATGATCTGTCCTGGTTTCTAACATCACAATATGCCTGGTTATATCAGTAAGCAAACCTTAGAAAGTGTTATCTTCATAATATTTCACATCAAGATTAAGAGCATTCGTATGTTCTACGTTGTGTCCGCGTGCGTCTTCCAGAACCTTACACCCTCTTCTGTTAACACTCGTCAGACAGAAATAAGATCTTCCTTCCATATGAAACAAGTGTTATTTACTGAACTCAGTTTCAGCTGCTTGATGCTCAAAAGCCAATATTCTTTCTGACTTAACTTCACTTGGTAGGAAAAACAGGTATTGTATGTTAACGCGTGTGTGTGCAATATGGAGAAATGGTACAGATGATCTGATTTGCAAAGCAGAAATAGAGACACAGATATAGAGAACAAATGTATGGAAACATGTGGGGAAGGGGAAGGATGGGAAGAACTGGAGACTGAGATTGACATGTATTCTCATGGGACTGACGTGTGTAGACCAGACAACTGAGGAGAACCTACTGCAGAGCACAGGGAACGCTACTCAGTGCTCTGTGATGGCCTAATGGGAAGGAAATCCAAAAAAGAGGGCATATATATCTGTGCTCACTCCCTCAGTCGTGTCTGTGACCCCATGGACTGTAGCCTGCGAGGCTCTGTTGTCCATGGGATCCTCTAGGCAAGAATACTGGAGTGGATAGCCATTCCCTTCCCCGGGGGATCTTCCCAACCCAGGGATCAAACCAGGTCTCCTGCACTGCAGGCAGATTCTTTACCAGCTGAGGCACCAGGGAAGCCCCTATAAAAAGGCCACCTATTAATGAATGTGTAATATTTCTCTTTGAAAACTTGTTAGCATCTTACAGAACTTAGTTTTATTATCCCCATTTAGATCAAAATACAGAAAGCATCAAAGGGTTTCAATTTGGGTAAAAAGCCATAAATAATAAGTGAAATGGTCTTTTGTCACTGTCATTCTGGGAAGTAGCGGTTTCGTTTATGATTGGATTTCTGTAATAATCATGCATTTCCATCTTCTCATGCACGATGACTTCCAAACAGACATTTTACTCTTTGAATCTCACAACAATCTTCCTGACGATTTCAGTTTTCTGTTGCTGTTCTACCAAACTGCCACAACTTAAGTGCCTTGAAACAATACCCCTTTTTGATCTCTCAGTTCTGAAGGTCACGAGTTGGATTTCCTGCTTTGCATCTCACTAGGTTAAAATCAAGGCTTCTTCCGAGCTGCCCTTCTTGATGGCTATGTGGGGAGGGTCTGTCCTGCTCAGTTGAGATGCTGGCAGAAGTCAGCTCTTGGAGGTTGCCGGACTAAGATCCCTGTGTTCTTGCTGACTGAAGGTGAAGGGCCATTCCTAGCTTCTCAAGGCCTCTGCTTCTGTGACTTGTGAAGCCCTTGCACCATCTTCAAAGTGAGCCAAATGGTCAGCTTCTCCTGTACATCTGTCTGACCCCAGCAGTGAAAGTTTGCTCTGCTTTTTAGGACCCTCGTGAGTACTTTGGGCCCATCTGAATAAACCAGGATAATATCTCCCTGTGCCTCTTTACACATCAGTGAGGTTCCTTTTTTCAGGGAAGATCACATGTTCATGGGTTAGAACATCTGTGGTTGTGGTTTAGGTCATGTCTGACTCTTGCGACCCATGGACTATACCTCGCCGGGCTCCTCTGTCCATGGAATTGCCCAAGCAAGAATATTGGAGTGGGTTGCCATTTCCTTCTCCAAGGGATCTTCCAGACTCAAGGATCAAACTCAGGTCTCCTGCATTGCAGGTAATCTCTTGCATTGCAAGCAGATTCTTTATAGACTGAGCCACCAGGGAAGCCCCCCGAACATCTCTGGGGGACTGTTTTTCTGCCAGTCACACTGTTGGACAGTACTGTTATCCCCAGAGAGGAGAGCAGAGAGGCCACCGGCAGTCCCTCAGTCCCAGTGGCAGCACCCAGAATGTCTGTAGACGCATTCTGGCCTGAGCCTCTTCCAGGTACAGTCTTCCAAATGGGAAAACACTGTTTTCAAGATGAAATAGTTCTTTCTTAGTTGAGATTATTGCTCCTTTGCATTCAAAGGAGGAGGCATTGTTACCTATTTCTTCCTAAACATCCAACTTAAGATGCCCATAGGAATCGTTTTGCCCCTAGAACCCAATCCTTTGGCTACCTGATGTGAAGAGGTGACTCACTGGAAAAGACCCTGATGCTGGGAAAGATTGAGGGCAGGAGGAGAAGGGGACAACAGAGGATGAGATGGTTGGATGGCATCACCAGCTCAATGACGTGAGTCTGAGTAAACTCCAGGCATTGGTGATGGACAGGAAGGCCTGGCGGGCTGCGGTCCATGGGGTCGCAAAGAGTCAGACACAACTGAGCGACTGAACAACAAGGCACCACTCAGGGGCTCAGGGACCTTCTTCCCAGCTGTTGGAGGGAGCCTGAAGATGCTGAGGTGAGCCCCGGGCCAGGCACCCAGCCAAGTGTTCCTCACACAGTGTTCCTCACCCCAAGCCCCGTTTTTGGTGCAGCCTCACTGATGATGTATGCTCAGGAGCGGCCCCTGCCTCGTGTGTGCAGGACGACAGGCCCGTGGCACTCAGGCTGCAGGTGGTCTTTTAAATGATCAAGTGCCTGGCTGATGGGAAAGTCCATCTTAGCCATTGGCCTCCTGCCCCAGGCATCCTGATGTTGCTGAGCCATCAGCAGGCAGCCAGGCAGCGCTTGAGTTTGTCTGTCCCTCCTGATAATCGAGAAGTCTGAAGGCAGTGTTGGAGAAGACTCTTGAGAGTTCTTGCATTGCAAGGAGATCCAACCAGTCCACCCTAAAGGAGATCAGTCCTGGGTGTTCATTGGGAGGACTGATGCTGAAACTCCAGTACTTTGGCCACCTGATGCAAAGAGGTGGCTCATTTGAAAAGACCCTGATGTTGGGAAAGATTGAAGGCAGGAAGAGAAGGGGACGACAGAAGATGAGATGGCTGGATGGCATCACCGACTCGATGGACATGAGTCTGAGTAAACTCCAGGCGTTGGTGATGGACAGGAAGGCCTGGCGTGCTGCACTCCGTGGGGTCGCAAAGAGTCAGACACAACTGAGCGACTGAACTGACTGAAGACAGATGGCTGGGAGGGAGGGCAGTGGAGATCTGGGGACAGCCCACAAACTGCTGGGCTCCAACCTCAGGGGCCCATTTCAGCAACACCATCTCACCACACTGTTCAGCTCTGAAGACACTGTGTGACCACATGGTGGTGCAGGGTCCAGCCGCCAAGCCTAGAGCAGTTAAGAACAATTAAGCAGCAGAAGGACTGTCCTCAAGTCCCTCCCACCTTGACTCCTCTCCCCCTCCCCGCATGGCGCTGATGTCTAGCTCTGCAGCCCCTCTCCCATCACCTTGTAATTGACATTGCTCTGCATTGAGCTCATCCACTCTTCCTCTTGTTGCACACTCTCTGCCCTCTGCTCCTGTTTAGATTCTTGATCACTACGGTCCCAGGAAACTGAGCAGAGTAGGCATTCTCTCCAGTGACCAGAAGGGGCTAGGAGCCAAGCTGGGAGCTGGCAATCACTGGCTGTCTCAGCCAGCCCCGAGTGTGAGTGGTCCAGCTCCCAGCCTCCTCTCAGCAGGGACACAGAACTCTTGACGGCCGGGTTCCCCCCTCGCTAGGAAGGGATCCTCCATGCAGCCACTTGCATCTGTGGGCTGCACGCCTCTAGGAGTGGATTTTCCCCAAGTTCACCCTTGCATTGGATTGAGGAGAGGTGGTAACATAAGAATTGAAATTTAGATGGGTCAAGTTTGAGAAACCTGCATCATCGCACTTTCCAGGTTGCTTTCTGTTAAGTCAGGCTGTTAGGCTCCTCTTCTAACCCAACAATAAGCTCCAGGAGGGGGCAGATGACCATTTTCCACTCAGAATCTGCCATTGTCCTCAGATGGGCACAGAGCATGAGGAACTGTAATCCTGTAGCATACAGACGCATGGAGGCAGAATAGCGCTATTTCAATGAATTAACAAGGCTTTAAGATGCTCTGGTTCAGTCAGTTCACTCATGTTTGACTCTTTGTGAGCCCTTGGACTGCAGCATGCCTGGCTTCCCTGTCCTTCACTATCTCTGGAGCTTACACAAACTCATGTACATCGAATTGGTGATGCCATCCAACCATCTCATCCTCTGTTGCTCCCTTCTTCTCTTGCCTTCAATCCTTCCCAGCATCAGGGTCCTTTCCAATGAGCCAGTTCTTTGCATCCAGTGGCCAAAGTATTGGAGTTTCAGCTTCAACATCAATCCTTCCAATGAATATTCAGGACTGATTTCCTTTAGGATTGACCGGTTTGATCTCCTTGCAGTCCAAGGGACTCTCAAGAGTCTTCTCAAGCACCACAATTCAAAAGCATCAATTCTTTGGCACTCAGCTATCTTTATTGTCCAACTCTCACATCCATACATGACTACTGGAAAAACTAATAGATTTGACTAAATGGACCTTTGTTGGCAAAGTAATGCCTCTGCTTTTTAATATACTGACAAGGTTTGTCACAGCTTTTGTTCCAGGGAGCAAGCATCTTTTAATTTCATGGTTGCAGTGACCATCTGCAGTGATTTTGGAGCCCAAGAAAATAAAATCTCCGTTTCCATTGTTTCCCTATCTATTTGCTATGAAGTGATGGGGAGCAGATGCCGTGATCTTCATTTTCTGAATGTTGAGTTTTAAGCCAGCTTTTTCACTCTCCTCTTTGACCTTCATCAAGAGGCTCTTTAGTTCCTCTTTGCTTTCTTCCATAAGGGTGGTGTCATCTGCATATCTGAGATTATTGATATTTCTCCTGGCAATCTTGATTCCTGCTTCTCTGGCATTTTGCATGGGCTTCCCTCATAGCTCAGTCAGTAAAGAATCTGCCTGCAATGCAGGAGATCTCAGTTTGATTCCTGGGTTGAAAGGATCCCCTGGAGAAGGAAATAGCAACTCACTCCATTATTCTTGCCTGGAGAATCCCATGGACAGAGGAGCCTGACAGGCTATAGTCCATGGGTTCTCAAGAGTCAGACATGACTTAGTAAGTAAACCACCACCACCACTCTGTATATAAGTTAAATAAGCAGTGTGACAATATACAGCCTTGACATATTCCTTTCCCAACTTGGAACCAGTCTGTTGTTCTATGTCCAGTTCTAATTCTTGAGCTGCATATAGATTTCTCAGGAGGCAGGTAACATGCTCTGGGATTCTCATCTCTTTAAGAATTTTTCTACAGTTTGTTATTTAGCGTAGTCAATGAAGCAGAGGAAGATGTTTTCCTGGAATTCTCTTGCTTTTTCTATGATCCAGTGGATGTTGGCAATTTGATCTCTGGTTCCTCTGCCTTTTCTAAATCCAACTGAGAACATCTGGAAGTTCTCAGTTCATGTACTGCTGAAGCCTAACTTAGAGATTTTTGAGCATTACTTTGCTAGCTTGGGAGAGGAAAGCAATTGTGTGGTAGTTTGAGCATTCTTTGGCATTGCCTTTCTTTGGTATTGGAATGAAAACTGACCTTTTACAGCCCTGTGGTCATTGCTGAGTTTTCCAAATTTGCTGGCATACTGAGTGCAACACTTTAACAGCATCATCTTTTAAGATTTGAAATAGCTCAGCTGGAATTCTATCACCTCCACTGGTTTTGTTTATAGTGATGCTTCTTAACGCCCACTTGACTTCACATTCCAGGATGTCTGGCTCTAGGTGAGTGATCACACCATCATGGTTGTCTGGGTCATTAAGATCTTCTCTGTATAGTTCTTCTGTCTGTTCTTGCCACCTCTTCTTAATATCTTCTGCTTCTGTTAGGCCCATATCATTTCTTCCATGCCAATATTTTCATGAAGTGTTCTCTTGGAATCTCTAATTTTCTTGAAGGTATCTCCAGTCTTTCCCATTCTATTGTTTCCCTCTATTTCTTTGCATGGATCTCTATTTCTTCACAGTGCCCAGGCTAGAGTAGTCAAAAATGGAAATATGAAATGCTGCACATTTAAGCATTAGTGTCCCACCAGTAGCAACAGCATAAAGAACTTGAAATAAGAACGTCACACATGCTGGAGAGCATGTGGTTGTGCCTGCTTTTGGTGGGAAGGAAGAAGTGGGCTGGAAGCCTGTGAACCCATTGTGCAGAGAAATACAGTGAGAGAAAACAGTGTAAGAAATAACCTCACACTTTAACACACAAACAGCTTCAAGCTACATTCCATATCTCTCAAAAGGACTTCGTACTTGAGGAGAATGTGTGCCATTCTGCACATTTTAACAACAGGTTTGCTAATGTGCTTTTCCCATCAGAGAACAGTATCAATGACTCATGAATAAACATTATCATCATTTACGTAATAAAAGTCTCCAAGCCGGGGAACCCCATTATGGTGCTGCAGTGCCCTCATCTTTACTGTGTTTTTCTCCAGCTAATTCAATTTTGTCCTCTCTCAATTCCATGATGCTCATATCTTCCTGACTGTGGAACCACTGCACTAATATTAAAGTGGTAATCAAGATTGCCTCTAAATATTCATAGCAATAAATGACTCCCTCGTGCCCTGTGAGTGCCAGGCCTGCAGCCTGAAGCATTTGTTTAGTGCCAGGGAGGGATCTAGTTATTTCAGAGTCCCTGGAATGCAATATTTTAATGTTTTTGTTCTGCTTGAAAAATTAGGTTCCTCTGAGCTTCTGGTATCAATGGATGAGATAAACGACTTTGGCTTTGACTGGTTATCGTCCTTGCAAGGATAACCTCGATGTGGTGATGGCTGTGTATTTGGCTGTGGTCCCCACTTCTGATTTTTAATGCAGTTCCCTTCCTTTCTGCAGGCTCTTTCACTTTATTTCCACGTTATGGTCAGGTTAAGATTTTAGTAAGTCATTGAAAACTGGCTGTTATTTAAAGACATAGAAACATTAAGGAGACAGTGCAGAATATCATTCCATTCATCAGAGGGGAAAAAAAATTCATAAGCCTTCCTCCATCCATAGAAATATGCTTTTGTTGACTTGGGATATTTTGTAGCCATCAAGGATGAAACCATTTAAATCCAGGTTTGGGTGAGCCCCCAGTTACACAAAGTAAAGAATGGCAGCCTAACATTTTAGAGTAAAACGTGAAATTAGATCATTTTTAAGATCCCTTTATTGGTGTTATAATATTGCTCATAACTAACACATAGCAGAGAAAATAATTTACATTGCCGTAGGATATCACTCAAGAGGTTATTGTGAATGAAAATGCTATTAACGCAGACTAAACAAATAAAGGCAACCCAGTGAATAATAATGAGAAGAAAAATACTATAGCTAATTTTAAAAATCACTTTTAAAACGTGTGTTTATATTTCCAGGTAAGAGGGATGTGCTGGACAGGTGTGTTGTGGGAGACTTCAGAAAAAGTGCAGGGCAGGTGAGGGTCCAGTCCAGTACAGTGAGAGGCAGTGGGGTCCAGCCAGAGCTTTACTTTGTAGACCTGCCTGGGCAAGCCATTTGGGAGAGCCAGCCTAAACTCATTTCCACGAGGAACTTACAAGGAGAGTAGCCTCAGAAAAAAACTAAATGTGCACTTGATCCTGAGCTTCTAGCTTCCAGAACTGTGAAAAAATGAATTTCTGTTAGTTAATCTACCCAATCTGAGATACTTTGTCTCGGCAACCTTAGCAAATGAATACAGGGTGGCTTCTAGGATTCTGGAAATATTTTGACTTTTCAATTGGGTGGTAGGTACCCTGATGATTATTTTGTTGTTGTTTTTTAAATTATTCTTTTATATACATTGTATATTTTATCTATTCTTTTGGATATACTTTTCCCAATTAAAAAATAGAATTATAATGACTGTCAAGACATTTCTAGCATAGTGATAAGCATTTAATTGCTTTATTCAGCAAATGCGGTTCTTTAAGCATTCAATAAAAGACATGATTTCATTAGGGCAATCAATATGTCATTTTTAAAAATGAATGCTATATTTAACCAGTACCAGTTCATCATCTCCTATGTCTAAAAATCAAAAGAAAATGGGATGAATACATGCTTTTAGACTAAAAAATGTTTGGCAAGAAGTGGTTTTGAGTTAAAATAGCTCTCTGTTTAGCTTCTTCCTTGAATTTGCCTATACCAATCAGGTCTCAACTGAAATATATAGATAAAGCTCTTTCTATCTCCCTGGGGAAAAATGTATTCATTTGAAATGTGTTGACATTGCAACATTCTAACAGCTCCTGTAGGGACTTTATGTGGAATTAGTACAAATGTTTGTGTTTAAGCTAGCTGAATTTTTCAGGACGTAAAGCAGGTGCTGCAAATATTTAATTTTTATTCACAAATGTAATTGTCAGTATTTGTCTTTAAAATAATAATCTGAGAAAAGAGAAAAATATAAAATAGTGATGTATGTCCATATCTTAGGCAAACACAATTTGTAATTAAAGTAATTATTTTCAACACATATATAAAATAGACAAACATGCTATTCGGACGCATCCTGACAGAACGTTGAGATGTATTTTTGTTCTGCTCTTTTATTGCAAAAGTGATTAGTGATCTTGTTTTGCTAAGATATAATTAATGAGCACAGATTGTAGACCTCAGAGAGAACTCTCTGTATGTGCTTGTAATTAAATCCCAGTGTCAGGAAGTATGGGTAAATTTAGGTGAAAGTCCTTGTGGCAGACTCGAAAGCAAATCCAGGGCTGAGAAAATCCAGGGCTGAGAAACACTTTTTTTTTCTGCTGTATTAAAATCAAAGGAAGTTATGTGTGTTTAGGAATTTTGAGTTTAAAAGTTCAGCAAACACTCAGAAATCTATACAATTCTTAGAAACACTAGGCAGTATCAAAATATAGCAAGTAGGAAGTGTGGTTTCACTAGATCACTGATGTTTGTATCGTCTTTAGAATGAATGAATCCATAAAAAATAAGCTCTGGGCTCCCGTGGTGGCTCAGTGGTAGGAAGTCCACCTGGCATTGGAGGAGACACGGGCTTGATCCCTGCTCTGGGAAGATCCCACGTGCTGTGGAGCAGCTAGGCCTGTGCACAGCTATCGAGCCCGTGTTCTCCAGCTGGGAGTGGCAGCTGCGGAGCCCATGTGTCGCAACTGCTGAAGCCCCAGGCACCCCGCAGCCTGTGCCACAAGAGAAGCCACCGCGGTGAGAAACCCACGCACGGCAAGCAGCGCGTCGCCCGGCTCACCCAAGCTGGAGAAAGGCTCGCGCGGCGACCAAGACCCAGCACAGTCAGAAATAAACAAACACAATTATTAAAAAAAAAAAAAAAGTGAAGTCGCTCAGTTGTGTCTGACTCTTTGTGACCCCATGGACTGTAGCCCACCAAGCTCCTCCGTCCATGGGTTTCTCCAGGCAAGAACACTGGAGTGGGTTACCAGTTTAAACCCAGATACTATACTGAAGTATTTTATGTATATGAATATCCAGCAGTTTAACTCTCAAGCTTAAGTAACTACTTAAAAAATAATGTCACCCATCAATTAACTGAGAAGAGCTTTCTTAAAAAAAAACAAAACACAACTTATGCTGGCCCTTAGTTTTATTCAGTATTCAAAACAGTGTGGTACTCGGGCAGCTATGGGTGATGCAAATTTCAGGTCTTTATTACTGACTCAGGGGTACGCAGCAAAGACAGAAATGTCTGTGAACCCTGTGAAAATGAAATATTCCACATCTGAGCTGTCTAGCAGGGGTAACCAGTAGCTCCATGTTGCTTTAGAGCCTTGAAATGTGTCCAGTGAAACTAATGAGCTGATTTTCCATTTTGGTATCACTTTAATTAATTTAAATTTAAGTAGCCATATGTGGCTAATGGTTACCATGTTAGATATGAGAAATTACAAAAAGACATTCCAAGGGCTGCCCTAAAAATAAAGTGAATAGTGTCTCACACTTTGTGGCTCTCCCTGGTTATATGGGATGAGTTAATTCAAGTTATAATATTTCCCCCAAACTCGTGTGATCTTCTGTTGTGAGTTTTATTTCAATTTTGTTTCATCTTAACTCATTATTTTAATGTTAGTTATTGGAACTTATTAATACAATCCATTTATCTCTTAAGACATAGTAGCATGTGATTCTTCATAGACAAGCTGAAATTCTGCCTTGTAAAAAAGTTCCTTGAACTCTGGAGTTAAAATGCTGTCGTTCAGTCGCTAAACTGTGTCTGACTCTTTGCAATCCCATGGACTGCAACATGCAGGCTCCTCCTATGCCCACTCTCTCCTGGCGTTTGCTCAAATTCATGTCCATTGAGTTGGGGATGCTATCTAACCATCTCATCCTCTGCTGCTCCCTTCTCCTTTTGCATTCAGTAATAATATTATAATAATATAATATTATATGCAATGTTAGAGAATTATGTCTAAACTTATTCTCCTCTTATTGAAGCATGAATCCAGATGAACTTATAAAGGCAAACAAAACCAGTACACTGAAGTCAGCAGCAGTAATTTAATGTGGGTGATGATGTTTGAACAAGATTGAAATTTCACTTGCAGCACCAGCGCAAGACCGCCTGGGAGGAGCTGGTGATCTTGAGTTCACGTTGTCAGTTCTGTCCTGACCCATCTCTCCTCTACTGTGATCCTTTTAAGTCACTAAGCAGCCTTCATTTCCTCACTGGGCCATGATGGCTGCTTCCCTTGCGGCTCAGCTGGTAGAGGATCTGCCTGCAATGCAGGAGACCAAGGTTTGATCCCTGGGTTGGGAAGATCCCCTGGAAAATGAAATGGCAACCCACTCTAGTATTCTTGCCTAGAGGATTCCCTGGGCAGAGGAACTTGGCAGGCTACAGTCCATGGGGTCACAAGAAGTCAGACACGACTGAGTGATTCCACTTTTTTTCTTCTTTACCTTGGTTGCATCATTTGTGAATTAACTCATCCTCTGCCCTTCTCCCATCCACCTGGACAGCAGGCAGTACTGCCTGGCCTAAGCTGAGCACAGCGACTATGGTGAGCTGAGTCAGGGTGTGGTCGTGCTGGGTGAACTCTCTTTCTACCTCATCAGAATGAAAGCACAGCATTCATTTTTCAAAATCAACATTAAACATTTTAGAAATGCCTTATTGACATGTGATGCCTCCGACTGAAACATGCTAGCTGCGGGGGGAGAGGGAGTTGGAGTTTGACCGCAGGTCCCCAGAATCACTGAGGATGTAATAGGCAGGGAAGCAAGGGAGAGGCTTTATAGAATAACTATGGGATGGCAAATCGATTCTGACGTGGGTAAGGATGTTGCATCACTGACTTGGACTCATCCAGAGGGATGTGACGTGTCCAACCACCCTGGTTTAAGGGGGGCTAACCTGGGACAGGGGTATGGGTTTAGGAACAGTGCCACATGGTTGTGTTCTCTGGGAGGGGCAAGCACCTCGTTGGGATTTCGGGGGCAGAACAGTGACTATAGATGCCTGGCCCCCACTGACAGACTGGCAAGCACAGACTAGGGTTTCTTGGGACCCAGAAGCGAGGTGGAGGAAGGTGTCTGCCAAGGAAGAGGGAGAAGAGGTAGAGCTGTTTGCCCTGTTCATTCATTGATTCTTTTCTTCACCAAATGTTAACAGAGCTTCTGTTATTTGTCTGGCACTGTGGAGGGTAAGGAGGGGGACAGAGGACGAGATGGTTGAATGGCATCAACAGCTCAATGGCCATGGATTTAAGCAAACTCTGGGAGATGGTGACGGACGGGGAAGCCTGGCATGCTGCAGTGCCTGGGCTATCAATGAGTCAGACATAACAAAAGGGACATAATAAACAACTGGACCCATGAATCAACATGCTGCATTATAATGAGTAGGAAGAGAGTTCTTCCTTGCAGGAAGGGAGGGGGCAGGAGACTGGGAGAAAGAATACCTGGGAATAGGTGGGTATCATTAGACTGGGGAGTGAGGTAAGGCTTCTTTGGATCATTGATGTTTAAGCTTATCCCAAGTAGGAGGAGAAAGCATTCCAGGCAGAGGGAATGTTGCCTCAGAGCTGCAAAGCAGCCTGGTGTGTTGAGGAGCTGGCAAAGTCAGTGTGGCTGGAGCTGGGTGAGCCAGGAGGAGAGCAATGCAGATGAGTGTGGGGGGCCAGGCCACGAAGGCACTATGGGCCACGTTAAAGGGTTGGCATGTTCACTGTGAAAAACAAAGTGGAGGTTTCTCAAAACCTAAAAAGAGATTTACCATGTGGCCCAGCAATTCCACTCCTGGGTATATACCACCCTCCCAAAAAAAACATGAATTCAAAAAGATAGATGCACTCCAATGTTTATAGCAGCATTCCTTACAAAGGCAAGATATGGGAGCAACCTAAGTGTCCATCAATAGATGAATGGAGAATGGATATACACAATGGAATACTATTCAGTCATAAAAAAGAATGAAAACTTTTGCTATTTACAGCAACATGGATGGATTTGGAAGGTAAATATTGTATCATATCACTCATATGTAGAATCTAAAAATTACAGCAAGCTAGTGAATACAGAAGAAAAAGAGCAGACTCATGGATGCAGAAAACAAATTAGTGGTTCCCAGTGGGGAGAAGGACTGGGGAGAGGCCATATGGGGGAAGGGCATTAAACGTACAAACTATTAGGTATAGTGTAAGCTACAAGGATGGAGAATATAGCCAGTATTTTTACAATAACTATAAATGGAGTATAACCTTTAAAAATTGTGAATCACTATGTTGTACACCTGTAACATATATAATATTTTATATCAACTATCATTAAGTTAATTTTTTTAATAAAAGTTGACATATTATCATCCGTGCTCTGGGACGCCAATGGAAGATTGTCCTCCGTAAGGGTAGATGGATGAGGCTGTGATTTTTAAAATATCCTCACCCTGCCATTGGGGAGTGGATGTGAGGAAAGCTCAGGTAGGTGCGGAGGGACTCGGGGTGGAGGGTTTTGCAGCTTCCAGGAGGGTTGAACCAGAGCAGGGCGTGGAGCTGTCAGACCTGGACAACAGGAACTGTGCTTTGGAGGGTGACTCAGTGGACCTTTTCACAGATTGGATGGAGTCGTTGAGGGAGACAGACTTCAAATTTCTGCCATGAACACTTGGGGAAATGAAAGTGTCTTTGCTGAAAACAGAGAAACCAAGGAAGGAATAAATTATGAGTCAGGAGGGGCCCCAAGCGTATGTGGCCCACGGAGAGGTGAACAGAGCCCGAAATTCCGGGTGTGGCATTCCTATCTGGGAGAGTGATGCGTTTTCCAGACTCTCATCCTGCTTGTTTGGTCTCCTCTACTCAAGGTCTCAGAATGGCCCCAGGAAGAAATGTATTTTTCTCTCTCTCCACTGGCTGTGTCTACAGAGAATATTCAGATATTGGCATGTCAAAGTGAGATGATTTTCAACTGACTTCTCATATTTATCTTTCAGAATCACCCAGCAGTGTTGAATTTTCGAATACAACTGACAAGCAAAGAACTGATCGTGAACCTGGAAAGAAATGAGTAAGTCAGTTAATTCATGTTTATGGCATGACAGGAGACAGTTTCGACATGAAAAGTTTCGACTGGAAAGTGCTGTGTAATTGAGGTTGGCACTGAGAGACGCAGAATTGAATGTGTGGATTTATAATCCAGATTCGGATTTGAGGCTGGAATTAGCTTCAAAAAATGATCCAATGGAAAAATAAAGAATTTTATCACTCTGAAAAAGAACTTTCTAGCTCAGCAGGTTTTTCTCATAGTGCTGATGTTTCCTTTTTCAGAGCCTGATTTTTCAAGGATAGAATTTAAGCATCTTCTGTTCTGTTCCAATAACCGTTCCATAATTAGTTGACGTTTGGCAATTCCTGGCTTAAATAAGGAGAAACAACTTCAAATGGGTTGAAGCTCTTTTTTTTTCTTGGGAAATACCAAGAGTTTATTTTATCTTTCAGAGCTTGTCTCCAGTGTTATGAAGTATTTATTATCTTTTTATTTAAAAATTTGGCCTTTTTTTTTTTGCAAAATTACATAAATTTCCAGAAAGTGGTATTATGTTTTTTTTTTCTGTAGCACATGGATGTTATTGCATATTTTGTGTGCCTTCCCTGGAGAAAACTGTGGCTGCTTCAGGGCACAAGTAAAAACAACAACTCGTGTTTTGTCAACCTTTACAGTCCGTGGCTCTCTCCGTGGGCTCCTCAGATCTAAAGGACCCCTCTCTATCCTATTTGATTAGTACCAAAGAAGAATCAAGCTCCCCTAATAAGCAATCTGTATTTAAAGAGATAAATCAAGTTCCTAAGTCTTGCTTGATCCAAAATGGGAGTTTCTAGCTTCCAGAGTGACTGGTTCCTGTTTCATACCCATGGGTGAAATGCTGATGAAAATGATGCTCACTTTCGTTGAAATGACAGTATAGGTAAGACAGCTTCCTTGAAAAGAGTTATGCCAGAGATACTGCGTCACAGAAATCTGACTCAGCATCTCTGTGTAAATGCATGAGATCACTTCCTTACCTCGGTGCTTTGGTTTGAGGGTCCTTAGCGAATCAGATGAATGGGTTCATGAATGGCCACTTCTCACATTGGATATCTGACACCGTGGCCCCCAGCAACTATAAACAAATAGATAAATTGTAAAGTACAGGTGAATGTATATTACAAATACATGTGTTTCAAATGAATATATGTAGAATATCATAGCCTGCTTCTTGGGGTATACAGCCTGCCTCTTGGCCTTTTGTGAGCAGTACATGATGAGTTTTTAGCTTTTCTTGTGACTTGGTCATCTTAATAAAGAAGTTCAGCTGTACATCTTGGATAATCAGAGGGTTGAGTGGAAACCTAAATATTGCTTTTGGTATGTCTCTCTTAGCAAATTAAATACAGTCATGCTCTTTTTTTCTTCATATAAGAATGTCATAGGACATTTTAATTTTTGTCCATACTCTTTGGATGTGGTTTTGAAAATATCACAGTGGATAGGACTAGGTATTCCTTGAAAGAGCAAAAGAAAATCAGGCTTTTGGTGGTTATTTATACCTTGATGGGATTTTAGGATTGGCAGCTGGGTTTGGGAAGTGTCTTTGTTGCGACCGTTCTTCTTCTTAGCCTGGTGGAGCAGTGTGGTAAGTGGCAAGAGTGAGACTGAGTCTGCACCTTTGCATGATATTAGGGCTGCAGGTAGAGGAACGGAAGTTGACTCAATAAAAACCTCCAGTTAGTTTTCACTCTAAAAGGATGATGTATCCAATGCAAGAAAATTGAAAACTAGGTGGGGGGGAATCAAGAGCCGCCCCAACCCCCCAGAATACTTCTACTACCAAACACAACCCTGGTTAATACTTTGGTGAATGTTTGTGTAGAATTCTTTTTCCTGTGGACGCGTCTCTGCCTCTTTGATAGCGTAGTCTGTGTGTAATCTGATCTTCTTCATTTAGCTTTCTAACAGAGGTTCTTTCCCATTCATTTAGCTTCCTAACGGAGGTCCTTTCCCATAGAGAAACGCATTTCATACGGCCCATCTGGCTCTGAGTCTGCAAAGTGACTTGACAGCCTTCTTCGTGGTTCCCTTTGAAAGTGATTGACCTTCCACTAAGGTGGGCACAATCGTCCACACTGACAACTACACAGTGGCTGATTTGTATAAAAGACCGTTTCAAAGGTGCCTTACTTTGCTCACTGCCAATTCTGGGCCTATCAGAAGTAATCTCGGAATTAGAAAAGCTGTAAACATAAAACTTTCTCTTCTTGATTTATTTCTTTTCCCAACTTCACTGTCAAAGTATGTTTAGAAGAGTATGTGGAGATAGCTTTTGTGCCCTATGACATTGCATAGGGCGGCCCAGGTGGCGCTGGTGGCAAAGAACCCGCCTGCCAATGCAGGAGACAGAAGAGATGCAGGTTCAATCGCTGGGTCAGGAAGATCCCCTGGAGGAGGCCATGACAACCCACTCCAGTGTTCTTGCCTGAGAATCCTGTGTTCAGAGGAGCCTGGTGGGCTAACGTCCATAGGGTCACACAGAGTCGGACACAACTGAAGCAGCTTAGCACGCATGACATTGTGTAGCTTGATTTTAATTACACTACTTATACCAATTGTAGAGATTTCATTTTGTTAAGAATAGCATTTTCAAAACTAGAGCATGGGAATGTGACTATTTTATTAACAATCCATTTCCCTCCAAATATTTCAGTATAACAGGTGTTTTTTTTTTTTTTGGAAAAAAGTGGCATGTCTGTCCCATAAGAATGTCACTGTTGAAATGAGGAATACCAAAAATATTCTACAGTGTTATAGATAGAATGAAATGTATGTATGCTACTGGCTATTTGTCAGGCCCAGAAGATCATCAACCATCCGGTGTAAAATAGAATTTTTAATTTACATAGCCCTTGGCCCAATAGATCCAAATGAAGAATTTATCCAAATGGAAAATTTATCCAAATGGAGAATATATCCAAAGGAAGCAGAGACAAATGTGCAAGAAAGCAAAATAAATGTAAATTTTCACAACCAACAGAACATAGAACCTGACCAACAGAAGGTAGCCTGGTCAGTACCTTGCTTCAGAGCCCACAGTGGGGAATCAGCCCGGGTTTAAGGATGTTCATTGCAGAATGTTCTACCTAAAAGTATGTCAATAGGAGATTGACTAAATAAGTCATGATTCAGCTATGAAATAGAGCACTATGCAGTAGTACAGCTAAGGATAATAATGGAGATTTCTATTAATGTAAAAACCGTTGAGAATATAATCAGTGTGAACGGCCTGTTACTTTACATGACACTCGGTTTTTATCTTAAGGTTACACTTGTGTCATGAATGCCAGAAAGATTTGGATATTTACTTTCTCAATATTTTACAAGAAATTATCCTTAAAATCAGGAAAACTTTTTACTTTGAAGGAAAAAAACCTTCTGTAAAAACTTGGAAATGGTTGTAATGAAGAATGTTGAAGTATCTTATTCAGGAAAAGGAAATAGTGGATGTCAGCAAGGCCTCCAGCAACTTTCCCACGGCTAAAAAGCTGTACCCATGGACTATATCCAGAAATCTATTTTAATTAAAAACCTGCTTAAAAATCAGAACCAAAATAAAGTGTCCTCAGTGCCCCCAATCATAAAAGTCATCATCTAAAACAAATGCGAAAAGGGAGTCACCTAAGTAACCCTACTCCCAGACTTGGTATAAATCGATTTTTCGTGAAGCAGGGCTGGATTTGTATTACTTGATTGTTTAGGGTAATCTGTTTTATTTGCCTTCTAGCATCTCTAATTTGTGCAAAGATCAGATGCTGTTCATTTCAAATCTGTGTTTGTAGAGCCATAATTGAATGTTTAAAGAAACTCAGAGCTTCCCCGGAGAAGCATTTTTCACAGTGTTGCCATCTGCCTCTAGAATGGTGGGGACCCACTTTGTGAAGTCCCGTAACTCTGCTGGATCCCCATGGACACCGCTGGGGCCACTGGGCCATTCCTCAAACAGGTGCTCGGTGCATCTGCATCTTTGATCAAATGCTCTATCGGACAGGCGGGCCGGCTCAGACATGCGCTTTTCCAGTCGAGGACAATGAAAACCGATGATGGTAGATCACACCCCGCGCGTCTCAGACCCACCGAGCTTTCTGTTTAAAAGCCCCATCCTCCGCTGAGTGGAGGAAGCTGCCAGGGGAGGTCCACGGCCACTTGATCTATACTTGGGGTGTCGCTGAGCTGAAGAACTTCGGCACTGACTCTTCTTCTGTCTGGAATAGTTCCAGATATCTCCTGAGGGGCAGCTCTCATTAATACTCACTCTGAAACAGTTGCAGAAAGGAGCGTTTTCAATTTGTCAAACCTGGGCATAAATATTTGAGAAGGCATTTATCGGAGGGTATCTCAGAATATCACAGTGTAGGGTAGAAAAAGGCAGATGGTGGCCTGGTAGGACTGAGAGGGTTAGCGGTTGGCTGACTAACCACCAGAGGATATCGACCTGTTGTTCAGGCTGAACCAAATCGTGCTGGACAGCTGGACCAAGATGGCGGTCAGTGGCCTTTGGGCTGTGTACACGGCCTCACCCTGGCCCAACAGTTGTCAGCCCATCGCTATGAAGACACGATAGGTGTGCTGGGCACATTTCCTGGCAGTGCAAAGCTGGTGTGGGGTCACTGCACTCTGCGTGGCAGAATCTAGACTGGGGAGATTTCAGCAGTTTGGATCAGTGGGACAAAACTGACAAGATGAGACTTCTTTTCTTTTCTTTTTTTCTTTTTGTTATTTTGTTTATTTTCTTTACATTATTGTGTTGGTTTTGCCATACATTGACATGAATCTGCCATGGGTATACATGTGTTCCCCTTCTAGAACCCCCCTCCCACCTCCCTCCTGATTATTTTTTTAATTTTTTTTATTGAAGGATAATTGCTTTACAGAATTTTGTTGTTTTCTGTCAGACCTCAACATGAATCAGCCATAGGTGTATATATATATCCCCTCCCTTTTGGACCTCCCTCCCATCATGGGGATGACTGAAGTCCTATTCTGGGGTTAAAAAATAAATAAATAAACATGGTAAGTTAAGAAAGAAATTGACTAAATGTTCTTGCAAATGAGACCTGCCAATTCAATGTGAGCCCTGAGGTGACACAGCTGCTGAAAGGTGCTGCCCCGGGGTGCGCAGGTCACCCAGCTGGGAGGCGGGTCCTGGACCGGGCTGGGGAGACCATTCTGCTGTGTGGGACCCTGGTCCAGTCACAGGCAGAACCCTGACCCCTGCGCGGTTTCAGGTTGGGTGTTTGAGAGTTGCTTGCCTGGTCTCATCTCCACGCTTGGAGGCTCATTACCTGTGCCATCAGCCAGAGATGTCTTCAAGGTCAGGGGCAGGGTCTTTACTTCCTCCTCCGTCCCCTTCCAAGTGGCTCGGCCTGTTGTGGGCGCTCTCTGAGCATATATCGAAGAGCGAATGACAGGATGTGGACAGCCTGGACCAGGCCAGGAGTGAGTCGGCAGGAGGATAAGGTCGGTCCTGAGTGGTGTGAGAAACTACCTTCTCTCAAGGAGAAAGTTCTGGAAAGGCTGCTGGGTTGGGAGTCAGGTAGCCGGGTTCTGAAACCCAGTTTTGCTTCCACCAGCAATCTGTACATACACCTTCTCCATTTCCTCATCTGCAAAATGGAATAGAAGTCTGTGTACGGTCAGTACCAAGAGGTTAGAGCACGAGTTCTTTTCGATGATCAGGTGTGAGTGGTTCAGTGACATACTCTTGTGGATCCAGTGAGGTTACTTATTTCACCCTTGGCTTCACTGGCAGCACGTCCTGTTTCAAGTGTCCTAAATTAATGGAGATCTGGTTATGCCTCACCTTTACCCACGAGTCTCGAGGCCGGCTGAACGTCTCAGTCCCGACAAGAGCTGGAAGGGACTCATGTACTGCTCCTTTGGCTTCCTATTGCTGTCGTGGCCTTAATTTCACAATCTTGACATCCTCAGGAATTACAATTTTCACATCTTTGCACGCAGAGTGCTATTTCTTTCCATTTCCACCCTGGCAGAAGAAGCCCCACCTGCCTGTCAGAACCTTCAGGCTTAATTTGCCTGGTGATTCTGATTACTGACTAAATTAATGAGGGCAAAACTGTGTTACAGAAACTTTACCATCTCATCTTATGTCTTTATTGCTCAGCTTCCCTCACACCATTTATAAATCTTTATCAGGGTCTTTATTAATTCAAATGATTCCTAATGGTAATCAAAAAGAAATCAATGAAACCCTTTATTTTTTTTACTTAGTCATTTTTCTCACATTTACTTTTAATTTTCTAATTTATTTTATTGAAATATAGTTGATTTCAGTGTGGTGTTAACTTCTGCTCTACAGCAAAGCAATTCAGTTGGACGTGTTTATACACTCTTTTTCATATTATTTTCCATTGTAGTTTATCAAGGGGTATTGAACATAGTTCTCTGTGCTATACAGTCGGACCTTGTTTATCCATTCTCTATGTAAGAGTTTGCATCTGCTAGTCACAAGCTCCCAATCCCCCACTTGGCAACAACAAGTATGATCTCTTTGTCTGTGAGTCTGTTTCATAGATAAGTTCATTTGTGCCATATTTTAGATTCCACATATGAGTGATGTCATATGGTATTTATCTTTCTCTTTCTGACTCACTTCACTTAGTATCATCATCTCTAGTTGCATCTATGTTGCTGCAAATGGCATTCTTTCTTTCTTGTTACGGCTGAGTAGTATTCCGTTGTATATACGTACCACATTTCCTTTATCCGTTCATCTGTCAATGGACATTTAGATTGTTTCCATATCTTGGCTATTGTGAATAGTACTGCATGTATCTCTTTGAATTATAGTTTTGTCCGGATATATGCCCAGAAGTGAGGTTGCAGGATCATATGGCAGCTCTATTTTTAGCATATTTATTTCGTACCAGACACTATTGTTGGCACTGACAATAGAGTCGTCAACAAGGTCAAATCCTTGTCCTCTTGGAGGTCAGTCAAGGAGCCCAGTGCTAAACAGGTCATCACAAGACAATACTCAATGACAGTGGTGCTGAGAGTTACAAAGACAAGCAGGAGGCCCACTCTGGCCTAGGGAAGGAAGCCATGCAAAGAAGCGATATTTAAGCTGTGCGTGCAGAGAGGTGAGCCAGGTCTAGGAGGACAGACCGTAGAGGGTTCTGAAGATAAGGATGAGCATACTGAACATCCTGAGGGCAGGGAAAGGAATACTGGAGTGTTTCAGAAATGAAGATCAGTGTGTTAGTGAGCAGGAGGGTGATGCAGAGGGAGGAGTGGAGACCAGTCCAGGTGTGACCTTAGGCTCCGAGGTAAGACCTTGTGTTTTCTCCTAAGGACCGTGGTCCCTCATGGAAGCAAGGCCTATAAGCAGAGCGATGACTTTCAAAGAAGGGAGTAAACCAGAACTGTTCTGGAGGGAGAATGGACAGAAACTGATGGGCCATCAAATGTGTGGTTAATGAAAGGGAAGATGTCAAGGATAATTCTTAAATATTATGTGCAGAAGAACAGTGATGATCTTTGATTGGAATAGAGAACCCTAGGAAAGAACCCAGAGCATGCCCTTTGAGTTGGGGTCAGGGACACAAGGATACGATCGTGGTGGGCATGGTCCTCTGAGTCTTGGAGGAGGGTAGACATTTGGGCCTCACAGAATCCAGTCTGAGGTGACCTGAGAGGGTGTTCGTATGGAGTTGGACCTGGCATTTCTTTGGGATCCGTGAGTGTTTGCAGCAGTGTTTGGGGGCTGTGAGCTGGAGAGCACGAGTCTGCAGTGGGTGGAACATCACAAGACATTGGCCATGGCCCTGAGTGTATCTCGATATCTGCCCAGCCCAAGGCAGTGTCAGTACTTCATGTAATATCCAGATGGGAGCCAAGTGGAGAAGTCTGTGGCCTCCAGGCTTACTCCCAAGCCCAGTTCCATGCAGCAGGTGGGCCCTCCACCTGGAGCCCACACACAGCCTCTTGCCCTCCTTCAAGTCTGGGGCATTCGGGGGACCACCAGCACCAGGACCACCTGAGGAGCTCATTTCAAAGGCAGATGCTTGGCCCCACATCTCTGGAACCACAATTGCCAATGATCAGGCTTGGGGATACGTATTTTTAATGTATTCTGCAAGGAGTTATAGTCATGCTTTAATTGACAAGCCATTGGCCACGTGAAGCTATTTAAATCAATCTTAGAAGATTAAAGCTGTATTTCCTCGGTCACATAAGCCACAGTTCACGTGCTCTGTAGTCACCCATGGCTGTAGAAGTGTTCCCATCATGGCGGGAGGGTCTGTTGGACGTTGCTGGGATTGGCAGGAAACACCCCTAGCCAACTCCTTCCAGTTTGGAATTTCTGTCTTGGCCCTTGGGAATGTTCTTTCCTTCAGGGAGTCACACACCCCTTCAGCAGCTTCATCCCTCAGTTTAGGAAATTGGGCTGCACCATAGGAGTCACCTCTACACTTTGATGAGGGGAGAAAGTCCTCTAAGTGTGACTGTAGACTCGTGGAATTGACGCCAGCCACACTCCACTGTGGGACTACCCAGGTGGCACTGCTGGCAAAGAACTTGCCTGCCTAGGCAGGAGACTCAGGTTCAATCCCTGGGTTGGGAAGGTCCCCTGGAAGAGGACATGGCAACCCACTCCAGTATTCTTGCCTAGAGAATCCTATGGAAGAGGAGCCTGTCAGGCTACATTCCATAGGGTCATAAAGAGTCGGACATGACTGAAGCAACTTAGCACGCATGCACACGGATGCCAGCGGTCTTCTAACTAGACCAGACTCCTTCCAATTTCAGGTAAAATCTTTCAGCGTTAACATTTAAGATTGTTCTAATTGGGCTACATTTTGTTCCCTGAATAAGAACTAAATTCCTTTGAGATTCCCTCCTCATGTCAGTCTTTCAAGTTTTACGGACACTGGAAAAGGTCAGAACACCATTTTTAGAGATTTTGTTTCTCCAACCTGACTTAACTTTAAAGTGCCCAACCCTGTTAAGATCAACCTTTTCAAAGCGGTGCCCCTCAGGGTGCCAATTTGGGAGTGTGGGAGGCTTGAGTGCTGTTTGTGAAGTTAGAAGGACTTGAAAAGGGCATCTGATGTGGAAGTGGGTCCTCACATTTAATCACGTCACTTGCAGTCTTTCTGTCCTTGTGCTGTGGGTTTATGATTTTCCAATGAAAGCTCTGCTTGGCGTTCCTCTCCAGAACCACATCCCAAATGGATAAGGATGGTCATGCTGGCCATTTCCCGATGGCCTCTGATGGCCCAGAGGAGAGCTGATGCTGGCTTTGCGGTTGTGTTTTCACTGTCTCTTCCCCGCTGCGTGGCCAGGGATGTTCCGTGCAGGTGCTGTGCAGGCTGGTGTATCTGTGGCAAGCATCTCGTCCTTCTCTAGTTGTCATGACTGCAACAGAAAGGCCACGATGCTTCTCTTTGTGTGACATAATGACTCTTTGATCGTATGAGACAGTAAATGAAATTAACTCTCCAGAGAGCTTGAAACACTTTTCGGCCATTAGACAATTTCAGTCAGGATATACACACAGTTCCCATGTTGCATTTGGTTGCTACATCTAAATCTTTTTTTTTTAATACATAGGTTCCTGGTTCCATTTTTTTTTTTTTAATTCTTGCAATTGAAATCTTGTAATCCTTGTGAGTGAACCCAGGTAGAATTTTCCATATTCTTGATTTCACTGGTTTCATCCCCACATCGTCATCTTGCCCATTCTTCTGTTCCCTGTGTTTTCTGTAAACTGGAAATTAGAGCTACAGCCTTGAGCAGTTTCAGGTTCTGAATTTTCAGCAGGACTACATTGTGGGGGTGCTGTGTCCCTTTCTTGCTTCACATCAGGAGTTCCGTGAGCTCTGCTTGTCTCTTGTTTGCGATGTTGGATAGAGCACTTGCTTCAGGAATTATTCTGACCCTTCCATTATAAAGGTACATGAACTTTAAATGCCAGAATCAGTGAGCATTAACAATAAATGCCTAGTTTTCTCTTTCGATCTAGCTAAGGGGTGATGTTCTAATTGTGTTGTTCTTTTCTTTGTTAGCTGGAATCCTTCTAGAGAAGAACTTTCCTCCATCAACTATTGGTTTACCCTGAGATCCGGGGTAAAAGGGGCTTCCCAGGTGGCACTAGTGGTAAAGAACCTGCCTGCCAGTGCAGGAGACATAAAATACAGGTTTGATCCCTAGGTTGGGAAGATCCCCTGGAGGAGGGCATGGCAACCCACTCCAGTATTCTTGCCTGGAGAATCCCACGGACAGAGAAGCCTGATGGGCTGCAGTCCATGGGGTCACAAAAAGTTGGACACGACTGAAGTGACCTAGCACTCACACTTGCATGCACCGAGGTAAAAGGCAGAATACACTGTTTGGGGAACACTGCTGATCACTGCTCTGCTTTGCCTGGTGGTAGCCACTGTGTTCCCCAAATTTAGCACCTAACTCTTGGAGGTTCACTCCATGGCCCCTTGTGAGCACCCACATTTGTGACAGACTCCATGGGGGTGCAGAAGAGTCCCGAAGCCTGTCCCTGAGCAGCTGCTGGAGTGCAGGACATAAGCCTATCTCTGAAACCACTCTACTGAGACCATGATTTTGTTCTCCTTTTAAAATCAAATTCATCCCAGTGTCCTGTGTGGAAACAGATGCCCAGGAGTTAGAGTAGGAAAGCAGGAACTGGTCCCACGATGGCTGGTGGGAAAAACCAGAAGTCTGCCTTGGAGTCCAGACGTTGCTGTCTTTTTAAGGGCTGTTTCCATGCCAACCACAATAGCAAGTTAAAGCAACTTGTTTCACTGGCAAGCAGATTTAGTCCCAGTGATGGGAAATAGAAGGAATAGAAACAATAGAAAAACAGAAATGGGAAAGACTAGAAATCTCTTCAACAAAATTAGAGATACCAACGGAACATTTCATGCAAAGATGGGCACAATAAAGGACAAAAATGGTATGGACCAAACAGAAGCAGAAGATATTAAGAGATGGAAAGAATACACAGAAGAACTATACAAAAAAGATCTTCATAACACAGGCAACCACGATGGTGTGATCACTCACCTAGAGCCAGACATCCTGGAATGTGAAGTCAAGTGGGCCTTAGGACGCATCACTACAAACAAAGCTAGTGGAGTGGATGGAATTGCAGTTGAGCTGTTTCAAATCCTAAAAGATGATGCTGTGAAAGTGTTGCACTCAACATTTCAGCAAATTTGGAAAACTCAGCAGTGGCCACAGAACTGGAAAAGGTCAGTTTCTTTCCAATCCCAAAGAAAGGCGATGCCAAAGAATGCTCAAACTACTGCACAATTGTACTCATCTCACATGCTAATAAAGTAATGCTTAAAATTCTCTAAGCCAGGCTTCAACAGTATGTGAGCTGTGAACTTCCAGATGTTCAAGCTGGATTTAGAAAGGGCAGAGGAACCAGAGATCAAATTGCCAACATCTGTTGGATCATCAAGAAAGCAAGAGAGTTCCAGAAAAACATCTACTTCTGCTTTATTGACTATGCCAAAGCCTTGACTGTGAGGATCACAACAAACTGTGGAAAATTCTTCAAGAGATAGGAATACCAGACCACCTGACCTGCCTCCTGAGAAATCTGCATGCAGGTCAAGAAGCAATAGTTAGAACTGGACATGGAACAACAGATTGGTACCAAATTGGGAAAGGAGTACATAAGGCTGTATATTGTCACTCTGCTCGTTTAACTTATATGCAGAGTACATCATGGGAAATGCCAGGCTGGATGAAGCACAAGCTGGAATCAAGATTGCCAGAAGAAATATCAATAACCTCAGATACTCAGATGACACCACCCTTATAGGAGAAATTGAAGAAGAACTAAAAAGCCTCTTGATGAAAGTGAAAGAGGAGAGTGAAAAAGCTGGCTTAAAACTCAACATTCAGAAAACTAAGATCATGGTATCCAGTTGCATCACTTCATGGTGAATAGAGTGGGAAACAATGGAAACAGTGAGAGACTTTGTTTTTTTGGGCTCCAAATCACTGCAAATAGTGACTGCAGCCATGAAATTAAAAGATGCTTGATCCTTGGAAGAAAAGCTATGACCAACTTAAACAGCATATTAAAAAGCAGAGACATTACTTTGTCAACAAAGGTCCATCTAGTCAAAGCTATGGTTTTTCGAGTAGTCAAGTATGGTAGTGAGTGTTGGACTATAAAGAGGGCTGAATGCCAAAGAATTGATGCTTTTGAACTGTGGTGCTGGAAAAGACTCTTGAGAGTCCGTTGGACCACAAGGAGATCAAACCAGTCAATCCTAAAGGAAATAAGTCCTGAATATTCGTTGGAAGGACTGATGCTGAAGCTGAAACTCCAATACTTTGGTTACCTGATGTGAAGAGTTGACTCACTGGAAAAGACCCTGATGCTGGGAAGGATTGAGGGCAGGAGGAGAAGGGGAAGACAGAGGATGAGATGGTTGGATGGCATCACTGACTCGCCGGACATGAGTTTGTGTAAGCTCTGGGAGTTGGTGATGGACAGGGAGGCCTGGCGTGCTGCAGTCCATGGGGTTGCGAAGAATCAGACATGACTGAGCGACTGAACTGACTGACTGAAGGAAAATAGCAGCAAATTCATCAAAATCCAAGGTCTGAAAAGACCCTGAGGCTAGCCACTCTTGTACAGGTGTGCCTGAGAAGAGTAGAAAGAGGACCTTTATCTAAAGATGTTATGAAACAGTCACTTCTCTCCTCCCAGAGTGCTGGTAGATTTCACTGTGGGCTCAAGTGGATTTAACATAAGTGGAGAACAAGAGTTTCTTTATTTTTTTATGCCTTTCTTCCTTATGAAAAACATGTGGCAGATAGAAGATGATATAAAGCCAGCTTACGCAGCAGGGAGATTATTTGGGGAGATGATTTATTTAAGCAGAGAGTTATTTTCACAGGCCTTCTAAGCCCGCCTCTTCAGTCTCCCTGGCTTTGTTGGTCAGTTTCTTGGTTTTGTTTGAAAAATCTGACAGGCTCCAGTGGAGATTCCCTCTGTGCTCTGTTGGCAGCCAAGCAGCACCCATGTGAAAAATCTCAATGCCACAAAGGTTCCCCTAGGAGCTCTGGGATATGGTTTTTATTTGCAGTTTTCACAAACTAAAGAGCTACTAATATTTTTAGTAAAGTCCTGATACTATTGTACCATTAACAAAATATATAGAATGTTAGGAGGCTGGCTAAACAGAAAAAAATGTGTAATGATGTTAACAGTATTACAAGTACTACTCCTACCATTTAATAAATATATTATTATGAGTCAAATTATTTTACCAAATAAAGTGATGCTTATGACTTGATTGTATTACTCCTTATATTCTTCTATATAATACTGAAAATTAAACACTATTTTTTTGAGGCAAAATCTACCCATTTTTTTGTCCACAAAGAGCTCTTGCACGGCTCTCTTTTGATCACGTTTGTCTTCTTCCTTTCTGACCACCTTGGTTAGAAATCCAGTTGCTTTGCAGAGGGCTCTGTCAAGGGAAAGCAAAGTGAAAGTGAAAGTTGCTCAGTCGAGTCTGACTCTCTGCAACCTCATGGACTACACAGTCCATGGAATTCTCCAGGCCAGAATACTGGAGTGGGTAGCTGTTCCCTTCTCCAGGGGGATCTTTCCAACCCAGGGATCGAACCAGGGTCTTCTGCTTTGCAGGTGGATTCTTTACAGCTGAGCTACCAGGAAAACAGTTGCCAAGGACAAGAACTGGCTAAATATATTGTTGAATTAACATCTGTTTTCTTTAATCTTTGGCATGGGATTCCAGTAAGTGGATTAGTGAAGGCAAGCACAAATATTATATAAAGAGTGAGATTTTTCAAAATGTATTTGTAATTAAATTTCTATACTGACAGAGCATACATCTGTACACTTATACATACAAACACACTATATAATATGCTACATAAATATCAGCTGTTATAAAGTGCTGCGGTTCACTTTGTCAGGTTGAACCAGTGACAGTGTGCTATGTTTAGAAAAATCTCTTCATTCAGGCTGTATTTTCAGTGACTTTTCAAAAAAAATTCTACAGCAGTGTAAACATGACTTGTGACCTGAAAGCAGTCTGTGTATTTTGATTTAGAAATAGAAGTTAGGGCTCTTTGGAAGGTAAGATTTGAATGTCATTTCCTTCCAACATGCTGAGTATTAAAATTTTCTATCAGTCCTTTTTTATTAATGGAGAGAAAGACTTTTGATCAGAAGTATGTTCTGCTGTTTTTATTTTTCACATTTTAAAGTACTTGAAGCTGTCCGTAGCACACACGCACTGTTTATTCATTTTTGTTTGTTAATTCGTTCACCCATTCAGTGCACAGTGTTCAGACACTGTGTTGGGGGTGGGGGTAGCTGAGATGCAAAGATGAAACACAGAATTCCTGTCCTTCTCAATCTTTGATGCCCCTGAATTTAACAGACCAGCAGAGGACAGGCCGGTCTGAAGTGACTTAAAATGAATATTCCCTATGGGGTATTGATAATTTAGGATTTCTGATTAATGTAAAAGGGAGATTAGGTAGATAATATACTGCTCTTCCTCTTCTAGTCCTTGTCCTGCCTTTTTCTCCAAAGAATTACCTAACATTTGCCTTTTTCTACATATAACCTTAGTTGCTTTAAAGTTACCAATATGTATTCTATGTGTATATGTGTGTGTGTGTATAAACTATGCACACATCTATGTAAATATAGAAATGTTAGGACATAAAGCACAGTGTGTATTTTCTGGTGTGATGTGTGGATGCTCTGTTTTTGCCATGGCCACTGTAGCCTGCCAGGCTCCTCTGTCCACAGGGATTCTTCAGGCAAGAATACCGGAGTGGGTTGCCATGCCCTCCTCCAGGAAATCTTCCCAACCCAGGGACTGAACCCAGGTCTTTCACATTGCAGGCGGATTCCCACCAGGCAATTCCAAGAATACTGGAGAGGGTAGCCTAGCCCTATTTTTGAGCAAGCTTCACAAGTTGATGATGAAGAGGGAAGCCTGGCATGCTGCTCTCCATGGGGTTGCAGAGAGTCGGACATGACTGAGCGACTGAACTGAACTGATCCGTTCTCCAGAGGATCTTCCTGAACCGGGAATCAAACGGGGGTCTCTTGCATTGCAGGCAGATTCTTTACCAGCTGAGCTATCAGGGAAGTCCTTCTTTCTGGTACTGTGGCCATAATCCCCCATTGTCTGTCAGTTTTTCATGGCACCTCCTTCACAGCCTAACCAGCTATCGGGACAATTAACTGGCCTTGAGGAAAGAGTAGACTTGTGAATATAAACCTGTACATGTTCAGAAGGAGGGATCTACTTGCCTTTAAACATTTTTTTTCTTCCAGTTTTTATTTTTACCCTTTTCCCCAGTAGTCCAATTTTCCTAAATGAGAACCAGATGAAAATCAGCGATTAGTTCCTCCAATCTCCTGTCCTCACATGAAGTTTTCTTGGTTCCCATATAGAATTTTTAAGTGTTTGGGGCTGTCCCAGCAGCTCTCCCTTTGGACCCTGCTGTAAACACTGACCATTTTTGATTTATGAGATTCCCAGGCAGGAATGGAGATCAACTTTTCAAACACAATTTACATCCAGGTTTGCCTGTGAGCACAGATAATTCAGCAAGCAGCTTGAAAAGCTGGCTCCTGATCATTTATTCTATTTTCCCAGGACAGACCTGGACAGCAGAGCATGGAAGACTCAGCAGTTAAGCCACATGTATGGCAGAAATGTTGATGCCTTTATCAGTGGTGTCCCCTGGTCTCCTGGGATGGCAGCTAACCTCCAGGGAGACCATCTTGACTTGGCACATCCAAAAATTATTCCTGACATAGCTTATGAGGTCTGAGTCACAGTGATCCAACTCATATGTGACAGACATCTAAATTGGAATTCATTCTCAGGAGCCCTGGGAAGTCATGTCTACGATCAGGACTGGAGAAGGGGCAAGTATAAGCCATCCAGAGGAGCATGGTGGGAAGTCGGGGGCAGGAGGTCAGGTAAACTAAGCCACAGCCCTCAAGGGATAGGTGGGACTCAAGGGTTTCACACCACGTCCTCTTTGTGAGACGTTGGTCAAATAGATAACTTCTCTGAACCTCAGTTTCCTCATCTATACAATGGGGATAATACCTACTAGAGTTGGGGTGGATTAAATTGTGTGATTTCCATGGGGCATTTTGCCCAGTGCCTGGTATATAACATGCTCAATAAGTTGGCTTTTAAAATTTTTTAATTAAAAAATTTTTACAAATTTATACAGTTTTGAAAGGTTGCTTCATTTACAGCTATTTCAGAATATTCTATATTACCTATGTTGTCCAGTGCATCCTTGAGCCTATCTCATCCCCAATAGTTTATACCTCCTGCTCTCCCAACCCCTTTAGTGCCCCCGCCATTGTTAACCACTAGCTCTCTATATCTGTGAGTCAGTTTCTTTTTCATTGTATTCACTACTCTGTTGTGTTTTTTAGATTCTGCACGTAAGTGACACCATACAGTATATATCATTCTTTGTCGGAGTTTTGTCACTGAGCATAGTGTCCTTCAGGTCCATCCACGTTCCTGCAAATGGCAACATGTCACTCCTTTTTATGACTGAGTAATATTCCTTTGTGCGTATGTAACACGTTTTCTTTTTCCATTCATCTGCTGATACACACTTAGGTTGTTTCTACCTCTTGGCAATTGTAAGTCGTGCTGTTGGGAACAGTGCAAGTGAATGTATCTTTTCAGATTACTAAATCAGGGCCCAGTGAGGCCCAGTAAGACATTCCTGCCTCACAGCAGGCCCCTATGCTGGGGAACAGAACCTTGGCAGCCTCCAAGTTCACTGTCTTTCTCTCCACAATGGTGTTGTTCCTATCATTGTTGTTTTTCAGTCTCTAAGTTATGTCTGACTCTTTGCAACCCCATGGACTACAGCATGCCAGGCTCCTCTGTCCTTTTCTATCTCCTGGAGTTTGCCCAAACTCATGTCCATTGAGTTGGTGATGCCATCCAACTATCTCATTCTCCGTTGCCCCCTTTGCCTTCAGTCTTATCCAGCATCAGGGTCTTTTCCAGTGAGCTGTCTCTCCACATCAGGTGGCCAAAGCATTGGAGTTTCAGCTTCAGCATCAGCCCTTCCAGTGAACACCCAGGACTGATCTCTTTTAGGATGGACTGGTTGGATTTCCTTGCAGTCCAAGGGACTCTCAAGAGTCTCCTCCAGCACCACAGTTCAAAAGCATCAATTCTTCAGCTCTCAGCTTTCTTTATAGTCCAACTCTCACATCCATACATGACTACTGGAAAAACTGTAGCTTTGACTAGATGGACCTTTGTCAGCAAAGTAATATCTCTGCTTTTTAATATGCTGCCTAGGTTTGTCATAGCTTTCCTTCCAAGGAGCAAGTGTCTTTTAATTTTGATTTTAATTTTAATTTGACTTACCATGATAAGTCATGAACATCTATCATCTCATTTAGATGCAGTATCAAAGAAACCAAAAAAATATTTCCTTGTGATGAGAACTCAAGTTTTACTCTCTTCACACCTTTCATTTATAATGTACAGCAGTGTTCATCATCTTTATCATGTTGTATAATCACATCCTTAGTACTTGTTTCTTTTATAACAGGTTTGTACCTTTTGACCAACTTCATCTACTCCCCAACCCCCTACACTCTGTCTCTAGTAACCATAACTCTGCTTTCTTTTCCTTTGAGTCTGTTTGTCTTTGAAGTACCATTGACAGAATCCCTCCTTCTGTTTTCATTGATTTGCCAGTTTAACCTGAAGAGTAAACCTTTCTTTCCTTTATCTCTAAGTTCTTAAAGGAGCCCTTCACTGTAGCATGCCCACTGCTGCCTGCGGCCACCAATGTGACCAACTCTATTTGCTTCAGTTTAGTTTAAAAAGATTTGTTGTTTTTTTTTTTTTTTTTTGGCATTTAGTGTTTGGCACATCAACCATACTATGAAGGTTTTGAAACTTTTTCTGGAAGAGGTCGACCAGCTGCGTCAGGGGTACTCGGGTAATTCTCGGAGGTTGGAGAAGGGGTACTTCTCCAGCCTGTGTGTAGACAGTGATACAGGATCGCTCGAGGCCAGTGTGATGGAGAACCAGAGAAATGGGGAGGTCAAGCTCACCTCTGAGTATCAAGTGTTAACACTGCATTTCCCCACGTAAAACATTTACTTTCTCAGATCAGATCACAGGCGTAAGAACTTTAATGTGAACCAACCAACAAACAAAAATGAGTGACTTTACTGGTTTTGTTATTATGGAAAACATGTGATGCCGCTTTTTTAGTAAACAAACTGCAAAAGTCTTGACAAGAGGATTTTTGGAGTCCCAAGGGCTACAGCTCATTTTGTGAACTTACAGTTCAGCTTTACTGAGTCTGAAATGTCCTGTTAGAACTTCTGGTTGTTTTTTTTTTTTTTTTAAGTATTTTTCTTCTGTGTCAAATTTGCTTGGATATCCAAGAAGCTTATTTATTTTACTAGACAAATTGGGAGCACTCGGCCAGGAATCTGATCATCTTGATGAAACCCGGGCTGTGCTGTGTGAGTTTAGGAATTGACCTCGCTAAGCCTCAGTTTGATGTCTATAAAATGGGGATCACCAAGTTTATCCTTTTGTTTAAAGAATGAAAGCAACAATCTGTGTGAGGACTTAGCATAGATCCCGAGACATAATTAGTATCCTGTCAGTGTCAGTTGATGCTGCTGCTATTAATTCAACCAGATTTTTTACCTCCCCCTGTGTGGCAAACACTGAGCAAACACTGGGGTGCGGTGGGGAATGCGGGAGAAGCAGCCTTGGGCCCTGAACGCTTACAGGTTCGTGAGGCAGTGAGATGTTGAATAGGTCCGTCCACAAATAATGAACTGAGCCAGTATTTCTTCTGTATACACGAGAGGAGGAAAGATGTCTTGGTTTGACAAGCCAGGCAAGGCCCACAGGCTGGAGGCACCATCAGCTGCGGGAGTGGCCAGGTTGAGTTTCAGGCTCAGCTGAAGGAGGCACCCCAGGCCCGGGCGAGGCAGAGCTTGTGGCCGGAGACGCTGGCTGAAGGCCAGATGGGAGGCTTGGAGGATGACCTGGCAGCCCACCAAGGCCTGATGAAGGGCAGACCCCAACCGAGCCCCCTGACATCACTGTGTCCTGTGTGCTGAGGGAGGCCGTTGAAAGGCGTAAGCACAGTAGCGACAGAATGCAGTTTGTCCTTTAAAAACGGTACCCTGATTGCTGGGCTGAGAACAGAATGTGAGATGCCACATGTGGGCATCAGAGGCCCAGGAAGATGTGACATAAGCATTGATGGGATTCATCAAGCCCGGGGCCATGAAACCTGAATGAAGTGGAGGAGTTTAAGAATTACCTGGGGGAAGATGACTGACTCCCAGGCTACTTCGATACAGGTGAAGATGCTACGTCTACAAAGCTGTCAGATGACTCAGAAAGCCCCTGAGGATGACAGAAATTTCAAGTAAAAGTGTTTTGTGAGATGTGAGGATGGAAAACACAATATTAATAGTTAATGTATGCAATACATTTTAAATATGTAGCTGAACGAGCAGATTAAATATTGTAAGTAGACAGTTGACTCTGTGTGGATATTTGTTGTTCTGTTGCTAAATCATGTCCGACAGTTTGCGACCTCATGGACTGCAGCACGCCAGGCTTTCCTGTCTTCACTACCTCCCAGAGTTGCTCAAACTCGTGTCCATTGAGTCAGTGATACCATCCAAGCATCTCATCCTCTGTCGCCCCCTTCTCCTGCCCTCAGTCTTTTAGAGCATCAGTGTCTTTTCCAACGAGTTGGCTCTTTGTATCAGGTGTTCAAAGTATTGGAGCTTCAGCTTCAGCATCAGTCCTTCTAATGAATATTCACGGTTGATTTCCTTTAGAATTAACTGGTTTGATCTGCTTGCTGTCCAAGGAACTCTCAGGAGTCTTCTTCAGCACCACAATTTGAAAGCATCTGCCTTCAAATTTGAAAGCAATTTGAAAACAAATTTCACTGCTCAGCCTTCTGTATGGTCCAACTCTCACATCCTTACCTGACTACTGGAAAAACCATTGCTTTGACTAGATGGAGTTTTGTCGGCAAAGTGATGTCTATGCTTTTTAATGTGCTCTCTAGGTTTGCCACAGCTTCCTTCCAAGGAGCAAGCATTTTTTAATTTCATGGTTGCATTCACCGTCTGCAGTGATTTTGGAGCCCAGTGTGTGGAGATATATATATGTATGTGTATATATATATATATATATAATGTATAGAAATACAGATATGAACTCTGTGATAGTCAAATATCCTTTTTATATCTTTTCACTGTGAAAACTGAGAAATCATCTTCTCTTTGGGACTGCCCTTAACCTTTGCAAACATGGGCTTCCTAGCTGTTCCCAGGCTCTTGGGCTTCCTAGCTGTTCCCAGGCTCTTTGCTCCTGAGGGCACATCCCTTTGTCCAGAAATCTAAGACTTCGGTTAAAAAGTCACCCACTTAAAAATGCTGGTCATCATTTGCTCAGTTGAGTCTTGGATGGTGCTGATTTTTTAAAACTATAACCTATGCATTTATATATTTTTATCTTGATCTTTATTCTTACCTCTATAAAATGAGGACAGTTATATTTCCCTGCCATCTCCATGGTTGATGGATGAAAGTTATTTTACGAAGCAGTTGTAGTATTTTATAAGCAATATAATTCTTGCATGATTACCATGACAGGTCATATTTTCCCATTTTTCTTTTATTATTGTGCATAGAATTTTATTTAAAGAGTCAATAAAATGTGTTTTTTTTTTAATACAGCATAGAAGTACATTACCACTCGCGTGAAGCCAAGAAAGTTGGGGAAAATAACAGGCCCTTTGGTGCCTGGAGTTTTTCTCTGTTTTGAGTTTTATCTGGATCAGAAGGAGATAGTTTCTTGGAGCAGCTTCTGCTTCCCCTAAGCAGTGGACAAACCGTCTCGGTCCAACTAGAGCATTTGATCCCGGAGCTGCACTCTATGAGGATGCTCCAAGGTTACTTATTCAAGCATTGTGTGTGTGTGTGTGTGTGTTTGAGAAGACTGGGGTGAGTGTAGCTGACTTCTTGGCCTTAGGACGTCATTGTCTTATGTCATTCCCGCTGGTCTGTCCTTGGAGTGTGGCTGTTGTGCATCAGTGCATTTCGCAGACGCATCGGCGTTAGATGGTCGCTGCCCAGTGAAAGGCAGTCCCATCTGGCAGCACAAACACAGAGCAATACATGCGGAGCTTGGGGAGAGGCTTCAGGCTGAAGCAGGTCAGGGAGTGCTGGGGGCAGGGCCAGGGCATGGACAGCTGCTGAGGGTGGACGAGTGGAGGGTTGAGAGCCACGGAAGTCCCTTCATTATCAGCATCATTACTGTTACTCCCCTTTCCTAGCTGCAGGAACAGTACTTGTTAAGAATAAATATGCTGAAGTGGTACTTAAAGAACCAGGCTCTGTAATCTTGATAACAGCATGAAAAAGATTTCTGGATATATCCACCATCTCCTCATCCCCTCTGGCTCCCACTTAACCTCATCTCCATTACTTTCAGGCCCTCGCATGACTCAGGGCAACTTGTCTTCCAGTTACTCTTATTTCATTTGGTCCCATCTCTTTGTCTCTAACTGAGCGATTGTCTAGGTAAATGAAGTAGCATCCTAGACTCGTAGACCTTCCAGCATGAGGGAGATGGAAGTGAGATTGTCTTCTGGAAAGCAGGCTTTAGGAGAAGAGGTCTGGTCTGGGGCCCGGCTGAATCCCCAGCACCCAGACCCGAGCCTCGCACACAGTGAGTGCTGGGCGCTGGGCGCTGGAGGGCACAATGAATGCAAGGGACCTCCAGGGTCATCGTGTCCATTTTGAAGATGGGGACCCCCAAGAGCAGGGAGGTGTAAACCCTTGCCCAGGTGCAAGTGTTTCAGATAGAGGCGGAGTCGGAGCCTAAACCAAGAGCTCCAGGTGGTGGACCCGGGTGGCGGTGTTCCTGGTAGACTGGAGTTCTTATTCCATGGTTGAAGGGCCTTGGCCCTCTAGCTTTGATGAGTGTCTGTTCATTCATCCAGAAAATATGATTGCTGTGTGTTTGACCTGTGGTTCTGCATCCTGCTTGTACATTGGAGTCATTGAGAGCTTGAAAAAAAGGAAAAGAGTCCCCAAGTTGGGAGGCTGATTTGATTTACTTTGATCTGAACATCAGTGTTCTTAAGTGTCCATGCTGAGTTGACCAGGAGGCAGGGCTGAGGGCTCCTGTGCGGGGAGGACCAGGCTGGGATAAGTCGGCTGTCTCTGGGGAGGACTGACATGAAGGGGCTGCCCCTGGACTAAGCAGAAAGGGCCCCCTAGACCCCTCCAGTGTCCACCTTCGCCTCTGCACTGCTCCTGACCCAGGAAGCCTTTGGACAGTCCATACTGCCTGGATGTGACTCCTGGTGGCAGGGGCAGAGGTGATGCCATCAGTCTCCTGCCCATGTGCCCCCTCATACCCTCCACCCCTGCCCAGACCTTTGCTGCTCTGTGCAGACGCCTCTAGTCTGATCCCTGAGCCACATTTCCTGCATGGTCACTCAACTGTTCCTGGACACAGCCCTTATGGAGCCAGCAGCTTTGCTAGGGAGAAGGGGAAGATGTAGCTTGTGGTCTTGAGGGGCTCTCCCCGCACAAGGGAGACCTTGTCTGAGTGTTCTTTATTCAGACTTGGGCCCTACGGACATCTTTCTTTTCTGCTGGGGTTTCCAGATCAGTTTTTTTCCTGGGAACCTGTGCTGTTTGTTTCCTTAAACTTGTATCTCATGGCCATCACCACCTTATGAATGCTTCTAAAGAGACTGCGAGTGATCTGAGCGGATGGGGTAGGAGGGAGACTGGGGCTGAATGCATCTGTGAACCTGACTCAGGATGCAGTCTGGGATTCTTCCTCACCTGAGGTTATGTCCTGGGGTAGAAGTGAGCTCTCTCTGCTTCCCTAAGGACCATTTCAGTTACCAAGCCTCACAAACCCTCATCGAGTAACTAGGGGAGACCGAGGAACCCCACCAAGAATGCAACAGTCAGCGGTGAGGCTGCCCTGAGCTGGGCTCCAGGTTAGGAACCCCAGGGAGTGAGGCACTGCTGGAGAAGTCAGCAGATGAGCTGAAAAAGGAGCACCCCAAAGCTGTCCAAGGTGATCCCCACTTTTGATGGCAGGAGAGCGGTGCTAGGAGGGCGTTGCCCCCCAAATGCCATCATGCCCAGAATGCATGTGCTCTGAGCCTCCAGAGAGGGGGCCAGGGTCAGGGAGGGGGTTACCTCTATTACAGTGTTATCCCAGAGGCATAGTTTTGAGGTCCATTGGCTTGATCTCATTTCTGCTCATGTGAGAAAATGCCCACCAGGAAAGCGTGGCTCCTGGACATGTCAACAGACCTGGCAGCTCAGGGGACACCTGAGGATGTGACAGCAGACCAGCCGGTGGTCCTGTCCCATGGGAGCTGGTAGCTCCTGTATACCCGCCATTGGAATCCTAGGGCTGGAGTGATGGCCTAGGATCTCAGAGAGTCTGAGATCCACAGTGAGTAACAGGACTGCACGTGGTGGACCCAGCGAGCAAGGTGAGAAGGGGAAGGCAGGAGGCAAGAAAGTCCCTAGGGAGAGCTGAGCCCCCAGATTGAGAAGAAGCTTGTCGCCCCTCTCAGGAGTGGGAACCGCTGCCAGGTCAAGCACCTATGTGCGCTGCAGGTTGGCCCTGGAGCTGAAGGGTTATGGGAACAGCAGGCGTGGTTGGAGCATGAATCCATGCTAAGCATTTTCATCCACGTTGCTGTGTTTCTCCTGACACTGCCCCTGTGAGCTGTGTGTGGTCACCTGTGCCTGTTTTACAGGCATGAAAAGGGAGGCACAGCATCTGACCGGGGAGGGAGCTGGGATGCAGACCCTGGCGGGCAGCCTGCGGGGTCCAGGCTGGTCCTGTGATCTCATGACCCCACCTCCTCTGGGTCTCCAAGGGAAGGGAGAGGCCGGGCAATAAACAGTCCTGGGGCAGGGAGGGAGCCTTGGAGAAGCAACCAGATGGTTCCACCTGCAAGAGAAAGAGAGAGAGCAGGGCCAGGGGAGAGGCTATGACTTCCCTTTCTGGCGCTCTGACCCTCAGCATCTGGCTATGCCTTGTCATCGCTCAACTCCACGCGCAAGATGGGGCCTGGTGGATCTGCTGGAGACAAAGTCGGGCAAGGCTGGGGACCCGCCTCAGTGTTTGTGTGTGAGGCTCTGCTCACACCCTGTGCGAGCTGAGGCCACGTGCGAACCGCTGCTTGGTATCTTGCTTATCCCAATCCCACCTTCACACAGTGCCCTGGGCCCAGGAGCTCCTCCAAAGCCATGTGTTGGGTGACACACGAAGACCGCCACCATCCTTCCCCCCAAGATACACTAATGCCAAGTGAGTCCACGAGCTATCAGAGGGGCGGGAGCTCCCCCAGCTGATCCAGTTCTCCACAGTCGACAGTGAGCAGATGCATGCGGCCTCCCACTGGGGTCATTTATAGACAGAGCCATTAGCCGGTTTGCTAAACACAGAAAGTCTGCTGGTTAGTGGTGATTCCTCCGTGGACTGAGCTGCCTCACAGAGCAGCTTCCCCCGGAGGAGGAGGAAACGATAAGCCAACATAAATCAGGCCAGGGGGAGTGAGTCTTCGTCGGGAGTCGTTAGGACACATGACACACTGGCAAGCAGATGAAAACCCTTTGATGAAGACCAGTTGTGAAAGCACAAGCTAATGCCCGAGAAATGCATCGCGATGACTCAAGGGTGTAATGTATGCATTTCCCCGCTCCCCTCTCTCCTCTTTCATTTTTTAAAAACATTTGCAGTTGATGTCAAGAATGGTGAAGCAACATTTCCTGTGTGGGACCCTGGGGGGAGAGGTTCAGGGAAGGGCGGATTGGAAAGGATCCTTTTAATCAGCGAGTGCTAAGCGCGGTCTGCTGCAGTCACCCCGTAATGGCAGCAGGGCCATGAATCACAGCCCTACGCAGGCATGTCTGGCCACGAGAGAGTAGCCGTAACAGAATGTCTGCTTGGAGACTTACTGCACATATCAGACTGGCTGAACTTACCATTCGGAGATGTTCGGGGAAGGAAACCAGGTCGCAGATGCCCGCTGTGTTGTGTCTCTGGTCCTATGAGCATCGAGCATCGCCTCTGCAAACAGGCCAGCTGTTCCGCATCCTTGCCCCTTCTCAGCCGTGTGCCCTGGAGCAGCTCCCTGACTTCCGCAGACATGCTTCCTCGTCTCAAGACATAATCACAGCGCCCACTACCTCGATGGGTTTCTTTGACTGCAGGCAAGAGACACAGACTCTGTTGACTTCAGCAGAAAGGGGGTCTATAGGAAGCACATGGAGTGGCTGGCAGAACCAGAGAAGAGTACAGGGAACCCGATCTCAGACAGGACAAAGACCAGGGCCCTTGGATCTTGTTGGGAGGACCTGTGGGCAGGCTTGTCAGGATGTGGTAAGTCTGGCTCTTGTGTCAGGATCATATTCCAGAAACCATATCTTTCAGGGCCATTAAGTCACTTCCCTGCCTCTAGGCCAGAGAAGGAGAAGGCATTTGAGTTGACCAGTGGAGGAGGCAGAGCTCCTAGTACCAGAAGAAGGAGGCAAGAAGGTTATGGGGATTTATTTACACGGTGCCCGTGAGGTGTTTGGCACCCTGCCTGCTGCACTGTAAAGAGCTGACAAATCAACATTCGTGCGTGAACAATTTTAAGTTGGAATGACTGGTAGCAGATCAGTCATGTTATCTGGGCTTCCCCGGGGGCTCAGTGTTAAAGAATCTGCCTGCAGTGTAGAAGACATGGCTTTGATCCCTGGGTTGGGAAGATTCCCTGGAGCAGGAAATGGCAACCAACTCTAGTGTGCTTGGCTGGAAAACCCCAGGGACAGAGGGGCCTGGCAGGCTACACTCCATGGGGATAGAAGGAGTCAGACATGACTTAACAACCAAACAACAACAATAGAAGCTACGCTAAATAACTAGTGATGTACACACGCAGATGAGTATAATTAAAATTGGAAATCTATATGTCAGTGGAGTCTATTATGTCCTGATTTTGATGTAATATTAGAGTTTTGCAAAGATGTTGCCGTTAGGGTAAACTGCGCAAAATATACAGATATACAGAGGCTCTCTCTGTATTGTTGCTTGACAGTTGCGTGTGATCACATACAATAAAAATTTTAGTTTGGTTAAAACAAAAAACAAAACCTAGTGATGACTCCAAAATCCCAAGAAGCTTTTTTTGTCCCTATTAGACTTCATTGTTTCAATTCATCACCCTCTCAAAGAAATCATCAGAAAAATGCTGTTTAAATATTAAATAGAGTCCCAGTAAGGACTGACTCTATCGCACAGGAAACGATACTCAATATTCTTTATAATAACCTATATTGGGCTTCCAGGAAGATGGTAAAGAATCTGCCTGCAATGCTGGAGACTCAGGTTCAATCCCTGGTCGGGAAATTCCCTGGAGAAGGGAATGGCTACCTGTTCCAGTATTCTTGCCTGAGAATTCCATGAGCAGGGCAGCCCGAGACTAAACTATGGTGGAAGTAATGAAGATAATGGTGACCTTCTCCAAAAGGTCCCAGGCATGCACTGCCACACTCAGTCCCCAACCCAGAAGAAAGCCTCCACCGACCCACACTTCTGCCGGAGACTCCTGGACACTCACAGGCAAGTCTGGGTGAGCCTCTTATGGGGTCACTGATCCTTTCTCCTGAGTCCTGGTGCACACAAGGTTGGGGGTTTTTTTGTGTCCTGCAAGAGTCTGTTTCCCCAGTTCTGTGTAAGTTCTGGTGGTTCTATGGTGGGGTGGATGGCGACCTCCTCTAAGAAGGCTTACACCACACCAGATTACCACGATGGTGTGATCACTCACCTAGAGCCAGACATCCTGGAATGCAAAGTCAAGTGAACCTTAGGAAGCATGACTACAAACAAAGCAAGTGGAGGTGATGAAATTACAGTTGAGCTATTCCAAATCCTAAAAGATGATGCTGTGAAAGTGCTGCACTCAATATGCCAGCAAGTCTGGAAACCTCAGCAGTGGCCACAGGATTGGAAAAGGTCAGTTTACACTCCAATCCCAAAGAAAGGCAATGCCAAAGAATGTTCAAACTACTGCACAATTGCACTCATCTCATACGCTAGCAAAGTAATGCTCAAGTCCTCCAAGCCAGGCTTCAGCAATACGTGAACCGTGCGCTTCCAGAGATTCAAGCTGGTTTTAGAAAAGGCAGAGGAACTAGAGATCAAATTGCCAACATCCATTGGAGCATCAAAAAAGCAAGAACATTCCAGAAAAACACCTACTGCTTTATTGACTATGTCAAAGCCTTTGTGTGGATCACAACAAACTGTGGAAAATTCTTCAAGAGATGGGAATACCAAAACAACTTACCTGTCTCCTAAGAAATCTGTATGCAGGTCAAGAAGCAACAGTTAGAACTGGACATGGAACAACAGACTGGTTCCAAATTGGAAAAGGAGTAGGTCAAAGCTGCATATTGTCACCCTGCTTATTTAACTTACATGCAGAGTACATCATGTGAAATGCTGGGTTGGATGAAACACAAGCTGGAATCAAGATTACTGATTGAAATATCAATAACCTCAGATCCGCAGATGACACCACCCTTATGGCAGAAAGCGAAGAAGAAGTGAGCCTCTTGATGAAAGTGAAAGAGCAGAGTGAAAAGGCCAGCTTAAAACTCAACATTCAGGAAACTAAGATCATGCATCTGGTCCCATCACTTCATGACAAATAGATGAGGAAACAATGGACACAGTGAGAGACTTTGTTTTTTGGGGCTCCAAAATCACTGCAGATGGTGACTGCAGCCATGAAGTGAAAAGACGCTTGCTCCTTGGAAGAAAAGCTATGACCAACCTAGACAGCATATTAAAAAGGAGAGACATTACTTTGCCAGCAAAGATCCACCCAGTCAAAGCTATGGTTGTTCAACGGATGTGATAGTTGGACTATAAAGAAAACTGAGTGCCAAAGAATTGATGCTTTTGAACTGTGGTGTTGGAGAAGACTCTTGAGAGTCCCTTGGACTGCAAGGAGATCCAACCAGTCCATCCTAAAGGAGATCAGTCCTGGGTGTTCATTGGAAGACTGATGCTGAAGCTGAAGCTCCAATACTTTGGCCACCTGATTCGAAGAGCTGAGACATTTGAAAAGACCCTGATGCTGGGAAAGATTGAAAGCGGGAGGAGAAGGGGACAACAGAGAATGAGATAGTTGGATGGCATCACCAACTCGAAGGACATGAGTTTGAGCAAGCTCCAGGAGTTGGTGATGGGCAGGGAAGCCTGGCGTGCTGCAGTCCATGGGGTCGCATAAGTCGGATACGACTGAGCTACTGAACTGAACTGAACTGGAGGGAGTCTGGTGGGCTACAGTCCATGGGGTCGAAAAGAGTCAGACATGACTGAATGACTAGCACTTTCACTTTCCACATATTGGAAAAGAATCTGAAAGAGTACATATACACCTATATACGTATATGTATGTATCGCTGAACCACTCTGCTGGACACCTGAAACTAGCACAGCACTGTAAATCCTCTAGACTTCAATTAAGAAAAATGAATGGTCAATCAATCAATAAAAGAATCCTGCAGGATTAAACATTCATTTTAAACATTTGCCAGAAACATATGACACAATAGAAGAACACCTTTCTAAAAATCATTATTGGACATTTGATGAAACTGAACCAGACCCACTGATAACCCACCCCACAAATGTGAGCAGAGTGCCAGCCTGCACTGCCCCAGGGGTCTCTGTCAGGGAGAGCTGTTTGCTCTCAGGTCAGATCTCCAAAATGCTGGTTCCTTTAAGTTAAGACGGGCCCTGGTAAGTGGCAGTTTGTGAAGGATGTATACTATTTAGGTTTACTGGGTCCTTGGGTCCGTGTTTGTACACTCTAGGGTTATCCCTGGGAGAAGAAACCTTGTCCAAGGACTTAGAAGAGCGTGTGGGCAGGGTGCTCGACTTCTGTCACTCCGCACGGTGGGAGGTGGGATCTGGCCACACTCCAGATTTTTGCTCATTCATTTTCCCCTTTCTGGTTCTTCTTGTTCATGTTATCTTCTTGTGCACACCCCACGAGTCTCTGTGCTAAGCAGAGACCTACCTTTGAGGAAGTTATAGTTGAATGGGGGACCATGACATGCGCCCCAAATGTCACAGTCAAAGCAGGGGCTCCATATGTCCCGGGCGCAAAACAAAATGCTCAGCGAATTCACGAGGAAGAAGATGAATTCAGCCATGTAAGCATTTAGTGCTCCTGAAGTTTAATGATCTTGTAGGCAAGGGCTCCTTGCTGGCATTGACTTCCCAAAGCACTCTTACAAGCGAAGTCTTCCATTTCTTCATGCAGACTTCAACACACCCCCACCCCTCTGGGGGTGGTGAGGAGTAGGGCGAGATTTGACTCCATTAACTGGCAGGAGTGGCTAGATTTTAGGAGGGGACATTGATTACAGAGGAAGAAAATCTCTTCCAGAGCCTATTGGGAAGCAAGAACAGGAATATTTTTGCTTAAAGAAGATAAGACCTAGGAGAAACGCAAGCTGTGTGGTTTCTGGCAGATTACTTAACTGCTCTGTGTCTCTGTTTGCTCAAACTGTCAACTAGGGGGTGGTAATTGGACCCTGTGAGTGGTTCTGGGAATAAAATAGGCAAATACCTGGGAAGCTGTAAGAGCAGTGCCTCACTCGTGACACACTTGATAATTGTCAAAAGCACTGGAACATCTTTAAATATTGATGAGCCTATGAGAGGGCAGAGATGTCTTCAGATTGGCCACTGAGGATGGCAGTGGACCAGCTTGTGGAAAATACCAAGTATAAGCAGAGGAATCAAGGGATGGACTTGCAATTACAGCTCCAGAAACAGAAGTGAGCCATCTCCGGGGAGGGCCCGGAGATGGTGCAGCAGCGTCTGTGTGTCCTGCTTCAGAGCTGGAGACAGAACCAGAGACAGAAAGGGTCATTTATGATGCACCCGCCTCTGTGGTATCGCGTGGGGAGTGTTTTCAGTTTTGTTCATTTCTGAGTCTCACTGCCTCAATGAAAGCCTGGCGCATAGACTAAGCCTCATTCTAAAAAGAATATGTGAAAAACAGTAACTCAGAAGAACATATGGACGCCAGTGTTCACAGCAGCATTATGTACAATCACCAAGATATGGAAACAACTAGGTATCTGTCAACTAGATGAATGAAAAAGAAAATGTGGTATACATATATATTTAATAATATGGCATCACAGTGCAAGACCTGGTAAGAGTTGCTTTCTCTTTATTCAGGAATAACTATGGTCAATTTCATTACTGTGCCAGGCTCACTGATTAATGTCAAGAATCAAAGTGTAGTCGAGTAAAGCCAGTACCCACACTCAACAACATTGTAGTTTGCTTTTAGTTACAAAATTGTTAGAGTTTTGTAGAATATACGCATACACTTAAGGGAATATTGCTTAAACATAAGCACAAAAGAGGCACAAAATTTTGCCGCTTGCCACGACATGGATGGGCTTGAAGGATTTCATGTAAAGTGAAGTAAATTGATCAGAGAAAGAAAAATACTGCATGATATCATTTATAAGTGAAATCTAAAAACATGCAATAAACTAGTGACTGTAGCGTAAAAGAAGCAGGCTCACAGACACGGAGAACAAGCTAGCGGTTACCAGTGAGGGAGGCAGAATGGGGCCGGAGAGAGGGAGGTATAAACTATTGGCTGTAAGATGGGCTGTAAGGATGTGTTGTGCAACAGGGGGACTATTGCCAATACTTTGTAATAACCGTAAGTGGAGTGTAGCCTTTAAACAGTGTATAAGAATAACAGTAAAATAGTGTGTGAGTGGTGACATTTGATCCTTTCCATAACACAGTGATGTGCAAGAGCCACCACCGAGAATGAAATACAAAGAAGTTTCCGTGACGAGCAGCAGTGGGTAGGGAGGGCCTGGGACTTGAACCCACGTCTGATGCGTTCTCCTGCAGTCCCACACCAGGGCCTGCTGCCTTCATGACCCTCAGAGACTCTCCCTTTTCTCAAGTCTCTGGGTTGAAGAAATTACAGAGTTCAAAGAGCCTGCCCTGAGTGCTGGGTCACAGTGCAGGCCCAGGGAGCAGGCTTCGTTTTTATTTCTTTGAGTTTTAGGGGATGACTAGACAGAAAGGGAGGTGAAGTTTTGGCCATGGTGAGCTGACTGTATGATCTGTCTGTTGCCTCCAGGCTGATTGGAGAAGTATTTTTATCATCACAGGCTCGTTATTCACACTTGACGTTTTTACTAGCATTAAATGTTTTACTATCTATGGTTTTACTATCTAACCAAAAACTGGATAAGAGCAAAGAATTCCTGGTTGGTGACTTATTCTCAAGGTTGGCACTCCGACTTGTCGTAAATAATTCACTTTCCTCTTTGGCCCTGGAATGCCATCAGTTCCTGATGACTGGGGCCAGAGAACGCATGTGTTTCTCAGGACCAACTCGGATGTTGGGGTTACCCATGTGTCACTGGAAAGCTCTCTCCTTAGTATCTGACGGTGACTATTGAGTCGATCAGGGCTTCCAAGTTCCTACTGCTGCTATGATGTGTGAGCAAAATTTGGTTAGTGTCTCAGTTGCTGTGAAATTTTTCTCATTGCTGGTTTGGTTAACGTTGTACTTGAGTGGAATCCAAGCTATTTTGTATAGGGAAGAGAGTGAGAAGAGTTAATATTATACACGAATATTTTATACAGTGATATTTTAAAATCATCTCCAAAGCCAGTGATGCCTAAATGAAGCAGGCGCTCGATTCCTTTCAAACGTCTTGGCATTCCAACTCTGGATACAGTGAAGTTGAGTTGAGATCAAAGGTCTGAGGTTGACCCAGAAAGGACTTTCTGAAGAACCACTTTCAGATCTTTTAAAGGATAACTGGCATCATTTTCCAGAGAGAAATGAGATTTTATGGTTTTGAAATGATTTTCTTTTAAACATCGAGTGACATTTCTTCTTTATTTTGGGAAAATAAGAACTTAAATATGTACCTGCATGAATGGATGGCTACTAGCAGAGCATACTTGGGTCAACCATGGATATTTACTTGAAGCTAGAACTATTGAATCTGCGATGTTTTGTAACAGGTTCAATATAAAGTGGGGAGTTAAGTAACTACTCTCAACTTTACACAAATAGTTTGCCATCCCTATGGATGTCTTTTCATCTTTTTCTCCATTTCAGAGAAAGAGGGCTACTATTTTGTCTCTTGGACCTTTTTTTTTTTTTTTTTTTTTGCCTTGTCCTCCTCCAGAACTCCAAGATTTCGTGTCTATGTTTATTTTCTTTGTTTTGACTGTCTTTCCAAATCCCTTCTCCATTTACTCCTTCCATTCTACTTCTACATATGCTCTGATAGTTCCACTGTTAGAGAAAAGTCCATATCCATCCATCCATCCCCAGCCAGTTTGTTCTTCTTTACCTTGTAGCCAAACTATGGGATCTTCTACCCTCCCTCTTCTCCATCTATTTCCTTTCTCTCCACCTTCAGAGTTCCCGAAGGCGGGACCATTTCCTTGAAATCCGACACCTTTTTCTCAGTCTGCTCTTCTTCTGTCCTCACCGTCATCCTCTCCTTGCGGGCACCCCTACTCTGACTTCCGAGACCATCTTTTTCCCCTACGTGTCCCATTACTAGTTCTCTTTACCAGGCTCTCTTTCTCTCTGAGTCTCTAAGTGTGGACAGTGGCCAAGGCACCTTGTTCTCAGCCATGGGGTCTTAATTCGTAGGCTTTCTCTGGGACCTGGTTCCCCATGCCATAGATTTCAGAGCGAGTGCTCAGTCCTGACCTACCATTCACCTTCCAGTCATTCAGCGATGTCCCATCCGTCTCTCAAAGGCATCCCCTGCAAACGTGGTCTCCGAGTCACCTCTCCTTAGCGGACTTCCATTCCCAGCTGTACTCCCTTCTTCACAGGCTGCAGGAACTTTTCTTCCACCCTCTAGATCTGGTCTCAGTGCTCACATTTCTCCCTTGAGAGTCTCACTTGAGTGTGTCCTTCCTCATCCTTGCCCTGCTCCACATTTGCATCCTGCGCACTTGGGTTTCAGCAGTCTCTTTGCATGGGTCCCCACCTCTGGGCTATGAACCAGTACCTCCTGTCAGATCAGCGGTGGCATTAGATTAGAAATAAAGTGCTTAATAAATGTAATGCACTTGAATAATCACCAAGCCATCCCCCTCCCACCCCAGCCTGTGGAAAAATTGTCTTCCATGAAACTGATCCCTGGTGCCAAAAAGGGAAATTTCCAGAAATTTCCTGCCCCTGATTTCTCTTATAAAGATGTCAGACTTTAGAATCCTAGACTTGTCGTGTTCCTGGGTCTGTCTTCTCGCTGCCAGCCGAGTGTTTTCTCCAGGCACCGAGCATCACTGTTCTGCCCGGTCGCCTCTGATGGTCCCCCGCTTCTGGGAGGGGATCCTGGTTCCCTAGGACAGCTCCTAAGTCCCTTAGTTTCACAAGAGACTCCAGGCTCCCTGGAGGTATGTCTCTCCTTCCCAAACTCTTCCTTGTCAGGGCAACCCCCGCTTGGATCACACACCCTCAGTCTCACCCAAGTGGAATTACCCCTCATTTTCAGATGTGCCTGGATGTTGACACCTCTGTGTCTCTGCTCATCCGGCTCTCTTGTCTAGAATGCAGCTCTCACCACCTATGCCTGGAGAATTAGTGTCCACTCATTTTTTTAAGGTACATCTTCAATGTAACCTTTAAAAGCTTTCCCTGTTCAATCGCTCATTATTAGAGAAATGCAAATCAAAACTACATTGAGACACCACCGCACACTGAATAGTCAGAATAGCCATCATCAAAACAAATCTACAAACCATAAATGCTAGACAGGGTGTGGAGAAATGCTAGAGAGGGTGGGAATGTAAATCGATACAGCCACAGTGGAGAACAGTACGGAGATGCCTTAAAAAATTAGGAACAAAACCACCATATGCCCCAACAATCCCACTACTGGACATATACTCTGAGGAAACCGTAATTGAAAAAGACACATGTAACCTCAGTGTTCACTGCAGCACTATTGGCAATAGCTAGGACACGAAAGCTACCTGGATGTCCAACTACAGAGGAATGGATGAAGAACCTGGGGTACATATATGCAATGGAATATTACTCAGCCATAAAAAGGAATTCGTTTGAATCAATTGTAATGAAGTTGATGAAGCTAGAACCTATTATATAAAGTAAGTGAGAAAAACAAATGTCATATATTAACACATATGTATAGAATCTAGAAAGATGAACCTGTTTGCAAGGCAGCAGTGGAGATGCTGGTGGCTCAGACAGTTAAGAATCTGCCTGCAGTGTAGGGGACCTCGGTTCAGTCCCTGGGTCAGGAAGATCCTCTAGAGAAGGGAATGACAACCCACTCCAGTATTCTTGCCTGGAGAATCCCTTGGACAGAGGAGCCTGGCGGGCTGCAGTCCATGGGGCTGCAAAGAGGCGGACACGACTGAGTGACTATCACTTTCACATGCTTTCACACAATTGGAGACCCAGACAGAGAACAGATTTGACACAGGAAGGGAAGGAGAGGATGGGACGAATTGAGAGAGTAGCCTTGAAACATATACATTAGCATATATAAAATAGATTGCCAGTGGGGATTTGCTGTATGACACAGGGAGCTCCTCAACAACCTAGAGGGATGGGGTGGGAGGTGGGAGGCGGATTCAAACGGGAGGGGACAGATTTATGCTTGTGGCTGATTCATGTTGATGTATGGCAGAAACCAACACGGTATTTATTGTAAAGCAATTATCCTCCAATTAAAAGTAAATAAATTAATTTTAAAAAAGAAAACATGCTTTCCCAATCAGCAGTCTCCCCACCCCTGCCCCGGCTCAGGGAGAACTTTTCCTCTCCTTTTTATCCACACATCTTCATCGTGGCATGTGGATTTTATTAAACTATTAATAGATCTGCTTATACTCATGGAATATGAGCTACATGGGATCTGACATATAGTGCCTTCCCTTTGAATCCTCAGCATGAGACCTGTAAATTAATAAATGCCAATGAACACTGACTGAATTAAATGTTCAGTGACACTGTCCTGCTGAAGAAACAGGGTTGGGTCCCTAGGAACTGGCTTATCCAGTCCCAACTTTCTACCGTATTTACTGTAATTCTGCAGTACGTAGTCAGCCCAAGTTTCCCAGAAAACCCTGGACCCGTTCCCACACGTGTGGGTTCCTGCTGGCCTTTCTTCTCTGACTCTAGAGTTGTCCTCTTTAACCATCTGCAGCCTCTCCCTCTTCCATGCTGTCTGCAGTCACCGTTCCATTCCAGTCGGTACCTGGCCTCATTAGGACCGTGCCCATGCCGTCCAGCTGTTGCTCCCGATTTGTCTTATCTCCCAGGATTTTGTATAAGCTGAAGGAAGACAGAGGCCACGCTGGACAGTTTTGAATTCTACCAGTGGATCCATGGTATGCGCATAGTTGTAGATCTCATTCTTGATGAGTTGTTTAGATATCTCATACTTCGTTCCAAGAACTCAAGACCATCAGAGCCACAGTTTTAAGGCTGAACCCTTGGGCTCTAATCACAGAGTTGCCAAAACATGAGTAGGAGTCTGGAAATGACTAGAATTTGAACAACAGAAACCTTCTGCCCCCAGCCTGATCCAGTTGGTACTGTGCCTTTCACCAGATTTTCATAAAGCTACAAATCTCTTCTCAGCTAGTTTATTCTAGGATTTAAAAGAGCTTGTTTGTAGAGGACAGTCACTCAGGCTGAGTCTTAAATAGCCCAGGATCGATGTCTACCATCTCGGGGCAGTCTGAAGCCCTCCCAGCTCTGCAAAATAGCCCGTGGTCTGATTTTAGAGCAAAAGGTGATAGAGGCTGCTTGCACTTGGCTGTTTATCCAAAATGCCTAAGTTGCACCTAAGTGTCTAAAAGGCAGAGTGTGTTTTCTCGTTAGTATTCTGTTCATAAAGTGTGCATGTGGGTGCTAAGTTGCTTCAGTCATGTCCAACTCCTTGCACCCCCGTGGACTGTAACCCACCAGACTCCGCTGTCCATGGGATTCTCCAGGCAGGAATACTGGAGTGGGTTGCCGTGCCCTCCTCCAGGGAATCTTCCCAGCCCAGGGACTGAAGCTATGTCTCATATCTCCTGCACTGGCAGGAGTATTCTTTACCACTAGCGCCACTTGTAAAAATCCCACTCTTGCCCCTTAAGTCAATAAAAATATATTTACTTGGAAAGTAAAACAAACGCATCCCATAAATGTTTTAATTTTGCCCAAGTACATGTACACAGACAGAGTTGCTCCCCACGGGTCCACACAGAGAATAATATTCTCAGAGGAAGCCAAGAGAATTAAATGAGTTGATGTATGAAGGGAGCTCAACACAGTGCTGGATGCAGAGTAAGAAATCAATAAAGGTTCTCTCTGCTTGAAATTGCATGCTCAGGATGGCAATCCATTATTATTAATGCTATCAATTTTACTTTTATGCTGCTTGAACATCTAAGAGTTGCTCTGAGACCTCTGATAAGGGTTTGACAGAGGGTGGCATCAGCTCCTCAGGGTGGGCTCCTCATGCCGGGGTCTCCCATATGGAGGGCAGTCTCAGTTCTGCAGGCTCAGCAGCTGGGGGTCCAGCGGTGCGGCTGAGCCGGCCGCCTCCCTGTGGTCACGATGAAGCCACTGCAGCTGCTCTGAGCTTGCAGATGGGATGAATGAGGCTGAGGGAAAAAGCTAAAGGATGACGTCATTCAGGTCCCACACGGGTGGACAGGGAAACCACCGCCTGAGCTTGCTAGTCGTTGTCTCAGTGCCACGGCCTTGGCTGGGTCAGGGCCCTTTCAGAGGACAGCTTTAGTGCGGAGGACAGAGGAGCGTGCCCTTCCCCGGATCCTCAAAGCCCACTGCGCTTAGTGATGTCGAAACAAGACATCAGAGGGAGCCGACAAGCGCTGTTTCTCTCCATGTCTAAGCCCACGTCTAAGGGGCTTCCCTGGGGGTTCAAATGGTGAAGAATCTGCCCGCAGTGCAGGCAACCTGGATTTGATCCCTTGGAGAAGGGAACAGCAACCCACTCCAGTATGCTGGCCTGGAGAATCCCATGGACAGAGGAGCCTGGCGCCTACAGTCCATGGGGTCACAAAGAGTCAAACATGACTGAGAGACTATCGCTTTCTAAGCCCAGAGCTGGGGGGGCTCCTTCTTTCTGCCCAGATGTAGGCATTGTGGGATCCTGGGGATACTGGGACCCCAGCCACGGCTTTGTTGTTTGTGTAGAAAATAGAGAGAGCACTTCTGTACCTATTTCAAATAAAGCTGAAAGTGTCTTCATTAAAGAGGTTTGCTCAGTGTGTGGTCAGAGGGTCTGTTGGGGGGGACCCCCTGCGGACAGTGAGGGGGAGTCCTGTGATTTACAGATGGCTGTGTTCACACCGCCTCATGAGGGGGACGGCCCTCCCCATTCCCGGTCCTATGCCAGGACTGCTTGCATCGTACTTAATTTTGCATTATTTTGCCTTGACTTTGAAAGTCTCTGGGGAATTTCAATGGAAAATAAGCAAGCCTGTTCAGTGTTGACGGGCGAACCAGAAATCCAGCTCAATCCCCTGATTGTAGAAAGAACCTTCGAAGTAAAAGTTGAATCTTAAGGAATAGGTGAGTGGGGGGGTTCCTTCAAACGTCAAGGGTATTTTAAAGTGTGTTTTTACAACTTGACAGAGTCTGGGGAGAAAAGAGGCTTAAAACTGAAGTGTTTGGAGCTGCTGCCAATTGAAAATGAATCACAAATGAAGATAAATCACCCCTGAGCATATAATGTGAAACAATGGGAAAATATTATCAGAATCGTAAAAATTTGATTTGCATGCAACTTTTCAGAAACAGCTTTACAAGCATGAATTGAAGCAAACAGACAGACTCACGTAATGGGGGGAAAAATCGGTCTACGGTTCCAAACGTGTATGTCAAGAGACGATTATTGGATTTGAAAAAAACTATGCTGGGTTTTAGAGACTATACCCCACCAACTCTGTCTTTGCCATGAGAGATTTCAAAGCGTGTTTACACTGCGGAGTGTATCAATAGACGACTAAGAACGACTTACTACTGCGTATCTGTTGCTTATTTTTATTCTGTAAATGCTTGCATGCGGGCTCAGTTCGTCCGACTCTGCAACTCCATGAGCTGTATGTAGCCTGCCGGGCTCCTCTGTCTGTGGGATTTCCCAGGCAAGAATGCTGGAGTGGGTTGCCACTTCCTTCTCCAGGGTATCGTCCTGACCCAGGGATCACAACTGTCCCTCCTTCATTAGCAGGCGGATTCTTTACTCCTGAGCCACCTGGGAAGCCCCTATTCTGTGCGTATGTTGTCACTAAGCTGAGTAGGAATCTCGTAAGCCTTCTTGCTCCATTTTATAGATGAGGCTATTCAGAATGTTCACAGCTTGCCCCAGGCTGCACAACCGATGAGTAAGTCGGGCTTCAGACTCGGTTTACCCTGGATTTAAACACATCTGCTTCTCCTTGGACTTGCTAGGCCCTCCCAGACCAGTGTGGGACAGGAAGGAGCCCCTTCCCATCATGGCTGCTGTGCACCTTCCAGCGAGTAGACCGAACCTTGACCCGATAGATGCACGTTTGTCAGGAGGAAGAGATGTGGGCCCAGGTAGACACGCTGCAGCCTTCAACAGAGTCATGTTTCTAAGAGAAGGGAGGACACCATTTCCTGAAGGACATTTTTTCCGATGACAGTTTTACTTCCTAGTTATGATTTTTCTAATTGAGGTGTAATTCACATCATATAAGATTCACCATCACGTACAGTGTCAGCGGTTTTTACTACATTCACAGCGCGGTACACCCATTACTGTGATTACTGCCAGTACATTTCCATCCCCCTACAGAAAGCCATGCCTATTAGAGTCACTTCCTGTTTCCCCTCCTCCCATCCCCTCACCCTTTGGCAAGCACTCAGCTTTGTGTCTCTGAATATGCCTCTTCTGGACGTTCCCTCTAAACGAAACCGTACGCTGAGTGGCCCTTTGCGTCTGGCTCGTTTCACTCCACTGTTTTCAAGCTCCGTCCTTGTCGCAGCGAGTGTCAGAATGCCATTCCTTTTTAAGGCTGAATAATATTCCACTCATGGAGACAGCACTTTCTGTTTATCCGTCCATCAGTGACTGGAGGATGTCTGGAGGCCACTCTGAATTTTGTGCCAAAGAGTTGGGCGTAAGCCCAAGCAAACTCGCAAAGTGAGGTCTTTTGCTCAGAAAGAGAGGCACAGCTATGACCTAGCAGCAGCTGCAGCGAGGTAAGCAGCGGCTGCCCATTGCTGGTGAAGTAGCGCTGAAGAGCCTGACCGTGGCTCCAGCCTGGAGCCCTGCTGCCGGCCGCTCGCTCACTGGGCTCCAGCTGCTCTTCTCTCAGTTCTCAAACATGCGTCCTTTCTACCTCAGGGTCTGCCCTCTGACCAGGAAGCTCTGCCTCCAGCACTGCCTTCTCCTTGGCCCTCTGTTGTCAGCCTGAATGTAGAGAAAACAGGTGCCTATGGTGTCGCAAACAGGCCACCTCCCGCCTTATTCTTTCCTCCTGCTCCCCCTCCTTTCCCTTTACAGCAATCTCATCGTTTATAATTGTGTGTCTCTTCATTTTATGTCTTTCTCCTCCACTGCCTGTAATCGCCATTGACAGCACAATTTCTTCTGCTGTTACTTTATCACTCGGGCCCAGTGGGGTGAATATGTGGGCTCATTTGATAGCCACATGGGCACCTGTATCTAGGACACTGGTCCCCAGAGTGTGTTCCCCAGACCAGTAGCATCAGCATCACCTGGGATCTCATTGGAAATGCCAGTCCTTGGGCCCCACCTCCAACCTCCTGAATCAGAAAGTCTGAGGATGGGTCAGGGGAAGAAATCTGAGATTTAACAAGCCCGTCAGGTCATTCTGATGCACACTCAAATCTGAAAAGCACCGATGTAGAAAATAGCCCCAAATTCACTCTTATTACTGCCCATGGTGTTAGAACCTACCCCTCTAGGTCCATTTTTTAGGACCAAAAAATATGTGGCCCAGAGAAGCAAGAGAGATTCCAAAGACACACAGAGAAAATGGAAACAAATATGCCCTATACCTGCCACAGAGTGTGGAGCTTCCTCTAGAACCCAAATGGGGCCCACCGTTCCTAGGAAATAAGTTCATCAGTAGACTTTTGCTATCAGCCACCCCCGAGGCTGGGGAGTTCAGGCTCTTCAGCTGGGACAGCATCTTCAGGGCAACTGTTGGATGTTGGCTGTTATCTAGAAAGGCTTAGAGAGTGGGTAGAGGCGGGCAATGGGGATGCTAACTGTGGTCCCTTCATTGTGTACACCTGCCCTTCAAAAGTGAAGCGACACTGTGTCAAATATAGGGAAGAAACCAAAGCTCACTTAGCCCCAAGATGTCAAGTCCTTCCCAAAGTTCCTTCCAGGTGTGGCTGATGTCGGTTTTGGACCTGAGTCAGCCCAGCCTCCAGGAGAGGGCACTGCCTCCCATGGGGTCACTCTGGGGTCTCAAGCAAGGACATGGCCCCCCTCGACCCAGCTGTAGTGGGCTGTCTCTATGTCACAGCTCTGAGGTCTCTGACACTCCCTTCAGAGACTTCCTGAGGTCAGCAGCTCTGTTTAAATCACAAGCATCTTAACGTACCCATGAAAGAACTGCTCACAGAGTTTCTCTCTCCTCCTGGAGGCCAGCACGCTGCCCACGATCCATCACCTGCACCCACAGTGTCCATTGCTGAGGAGCTGAATGAGTGTTTACAAAGGGGATATGTGACTCGATCATGTATTTTTCTGCAACAAGTGAAGAGTCCTCAGAAGTGGACACCCCAGGCTTTGCGTGTATGTGCTCAGTTGTCCATTCGTATCTGACTCTGAGACCCTGTGGACTGTAGCTAGGTCATGGAATTCTCTTCATGGAATTTTCCAGGCAAGAATACTGGAGTGAGTTGCTACTCCCTTCTCCAGGGGATCTTCCTGACCCAGGGATCGAACCTGAGTCTCTTGAGTCTCCTGAATTGGGAGACAGATTCTTTACCCACTGCACCACCCGGGAAGCCTGGGCTTTGGCTGAGTGGGAGACAAAGGAAGTGCTGAGCCAGGACTCTGCCCTCAGGGTGATCACTCCAGAGCAGGGTGGCCACATGCTAGAGCAGACCTGGCACGAGGCCGTGAGCCTGCTCAGGGCAGAAGCCAGGGCATCTGTTTTGGCGACATGCCATTTGGGCTTAGGAGGGTGAAGGAGGAGGACAGGGTTGTTGTTCAGTCACTCAGTCGTGTCTGACTCTTTGCAACCCCGTGGACTGCAGCACGCCAGGCTTCCCTGTCCTTCACCATCTCCCAGAGTTTGCACAAACTGATATCCATCAAGTCGGTGATGCCATCCAACCATCTCATCCTCTGTCATCCCCTTCTCCTCCTGCCTTCAATCTTTCCCAACATCAGGGTCTGTTCCAGTGAGTCAGCTCTTTGCATCAGATGGCTAAAGTATTGGAGCTTCAGCTTCAGCATCTGTTCTTCCATTGAATATTCAGGGCTGATTTCCTTTAGGATTGCCTGGTTTGATCTCCTTGCTGTCCAAGGAGATCCTGGAGTCTTCTCCAGCCCCACACTTTGAAAGCATCAGTTCAAAAGGACAACAGTTTGAAAGGACTAAATGGGAAGCACCAAGCACAACAGGGAACACCAGCAACTGAGTGTAAAATCTTGACCTGGAATCCACCCCACATAGAAACCACCTTGCTCCACCCACACAGTCTCCTGCCCATCTGGAGTGGGGTTGCCATCCTTTCTTTAGAAATGGACCTGATTCTTATTCCTATTAAAAAATCAGGGGGAAGAGATGGACTTGGAGTTTGGGGTTGGTAGATGCAAACTATTACATATAGAATGGATAAACAACAAGGTCCTGCTGCAGAGCACAGAGAACTGTATCCAGTCTCCTGGGATAAACCGTAATGGAGTCGCTTTGCTGTACAACGGAAATTACGCAGCACTGTAAATCAGTTTTTAAAAATGATTTTTTTAAAAAGAAAATCACTAATATATAATCAGTCTCAGGTGAAGTAAATGTTTTCTTCAGCCTCACAAGGTTTCAAGAGCCTGATATGGAGATCAAAAGTTGCAACCATGAACTTCATTTTCTTTGGATCCATGGGGAAGAATTCTATTATATGTCTTCCTTTCTAAAATGACCTTTGTTTCCTCATGGAGAAAATACAGAACTAAATAGATACTGTATGCTTTAAACTAACTTCTGAAAAGCACACATCACACCCTACAGCCATTATCTATGGGATTCGGTCAGTGTGAACAGAAGCTTCTAAGTTCCCCATTGAGCTGAACATCCCAATTACTCCAGAAGATGGATGGTTAGAAATCCAAAGACAGATTTTGCCAGTATGGTGAGAGGTGGGTTGCTGAGCCCGCTGATGACATTTACAGATTTTGCCAGTATGGTGAGAGGTGGGTTCCTGAGCCCGCTGATGACATTTTCAGTGGTGCTTCACTGTTCCCTTATGTTTTATGGAAAAAGCTGTTACCTACACATGCCTTATTTGTGAGATGCTATATCACAGATTCATAGAAAATGGTATTTTTCCTATGCAACTTCTATTTCTCTGTGTGTGTGTTTGTGTGTGTATTTGCACGCATGCGTGCGCACACGCACGCGCTCAGTTGCCAAGTTGTGTCTGAATCTTTGCAACCCCATTGACTGAAGCTTGCTAGGCTCCTCTGTCCATGGGATTTTCCCAGCAAGAATACTAGAGTGGGTTGCCATATCCTCCTCCAGGTGGTCTTGCTGACCCAGGGAGTTTCATTGTTTCACTTTGTCTTATAGGAAAAGCTGTATCTACACATGCCTTGTCTATGGATCCCATTGTATCACAAATTCATGGAAAATGACATTTTTCGTATGCAACTTCTACTTTGGTAGTTTTCCTATTGCACCTCTAGCTAGAAAACAATGTTAAATTATGTGTGCAAGCAATGCTACTTGAAATGCCAAGCAAAGTCTTTCAACTGACACTGTTGCCAGGAGTGGTTCTCCCCTACTCCCACCAAAAAATAATTTTGAAAAATGTTGACACAGTTTTTACGTCTTAATTTTGGTTTATGTAAGCTCCCAAGGTGCCCACTTAGTCCATGTGATCAAATTCATAAAACCTGAGGCCTTGATATTTTAGTCCCGGAAACCTTCTGTTTTATCTCTTTGTCTATGAATAATTCATTTGTCTGTATGGCCTCTGAAGCAGATCATCTTCATGAGAGAAAAGGGAGAGGCATGGAGGGCAGAATGAATGCCAGTGAAATTTCAAGAGTGCCCTCGGAAACCAAGTTAAGATTTTTAGGGAGTGTCTATGTTTTGTGACTTGCTACCAAGAAGGTAGACTTTGCTGGTGGCTCAGACGGCAAGCATCTGCCTACAATGCAAGAGACCTGGGTTTGATCCCTGAGTCAGGAAGATCCCCTGGAAAAGGAAATGGCAACCCACTCCAGCATTCTTGCCTCAAAAATCTGATGGATGGTGGAGCCTAGTAGGCTACAGTCCATGGGGTCGCAAAGAGCTGGACATGCTCTTTGGACATGCAAAGAGCAACTTCACTTCATTTCACCAAGAAGATAAGTACAGATTTTTTTTTAATGAGCCATTGACTAGTAGAAGTAATGACATCAATATTTAAGCATAATGCCACACAAATTCCTATTCTAGAGAGTAAATTCCATGTTCTCAGGTTCATTTCTAGAATGTTTGATGTATTTTTTTTTGGATTTATATCTTCAACTTTAGAATATGGCTTAATATACTGTGGTAGCAAGAATTTTGAAAGATCCCTCACAGACTATATGGACGCCTGAAAAAGAATGAAAGTTGAATTCGTACAAATACAACCATCCTAATAATTTTTTTAACAGAAATGCTTCGGAGGGTTCTTTTGTGTAGCTGACTTTGTCCTTGCAGACCAACGGACCAGTAAAAAATACCCATAGGCTTCTAATAGCCAAGGCAAAGAAGAAAACAGTGGCTTCCCCATTTCTCATAGTCCAAAGAAGCAAAAAAAAAAAAAAGTGCTTTTAAAGAAAATCTCCAAATTAAATACACCAAGTAGGTATTTGTCTGAAGCGTGGTGGGAGAGATCTCCCTGGTGGTCCAGTGCTGAAGACTCTAGCTCCCAGTGCAGTGCTCATGAGTTCAATCCCTGGTCGGAAACTAACATCCCACATGCTGTGTGGTACAGCCAACCAATAAAAAATAAATAAAAATATATTATCCTCCTTATAATTATTTAAAAAAAAAAAAAAGGAGTGCTGGGAAATGCGTCAGGAAGTGCAGTGGTCAGTGGGGTCCAGGGCAAAGGGCCTGGGAGGGGCTCACGGGGCCGACCGTGACCCTGCTGGAATGTCCAAGGCAGGCTGTAGTGAGAAGCGGATCGGTTCTGATCAGTTTGAATTGTTTTCAATTCTCTGCAGACAGTGCCCGCTATTGCCTGCCCCAAGGCTGGTGCTCCCACAGCATCCAGCCCTGGAGGGCCCCTTCCCTGAGCCTGCATGGTGCCTCCCCCAGTAGTTGGCTCCCTCCTCTGTGATGACGTCTCCCTAGACCCTCCCACAGCTCCTCTCAGCTGGTGAGCTTCCCTTTCTATGCTTTTCCATGTGACACACAGACCTGTGTCTCCAGCTCCCATTTCTGTGGAGTTCCATATCCATCCAGAAATGTCTAGAAACCAGATTATCCATACTCAGCTCTTTCATAGGCTCTCTGACTCTGTAAATGCAAAACTTCACCCCCCCTTTACCCCTGGGGCACCCACCTTTATCCCTGGGGCACCCCACCTCAGGCTCCGGCATCTGCATCCACTTGTGGTCCAAGATGGGCGTTCCAGAGTCAGACGAATCAGGCCTTGCCTTGCCCCCATGCACCCAGTCCAGCGGATGCCACCGTGGGCACATCTCTTGATTCCCTCCTGTCTCTACTGCCACTCACCTGGTCCAGCTGCCGCATCCCTGCCAGGGAGCTCGGCCACAGCCTGCAGGCATTGTCTGCTTCGGAGTCACAGGTGTGACCTCCAGCCTCCCTCAGGGATGCCTCCTCCCTAAACCCCAGGCCTGAGCTCAGCCTGCCCCAGCCTCTCGCCCACTAGCCCAGCTCCGTCTCCCTGCCTGCCTGACCCTGGGCTGCCCTTGCGCCTGCTGTTCTCTGCTGCCCCATGGGTCTGGCCACCTCCTGCCAGCAGGCAGGTCAGCCATTGCCTCCCCCTTCCTGTGCCCCTCCCCTTCATCCCACAGGTTGCCAGGTTCTGGCATCTGACCCTCAGGTTCCTGGCGCCACTGCCGTTATTGAACAGCTCCATCATTTTTAGGTCAACTAGTTGACTTTGAACATTTCTTAAAACAATATGGGGAGGGAGGTGGAAGGGGGTTCAGGATGGGGACACATGTACACCCACGGCTGATCCATGTCAATGTATGGCAAAAACCACTACCTCCAATTAAAATAAATTTTAAAAAACAAATAAATAAACATTTCTTAAAACAATAGAGATGTTTCCTATGAATGAAACCCAGGGCAGAAAGTGGGAGGTGAGCAGAAATGGACAGTGAGGCTGGACAAGGTAATGGCTGAATCATTACAACGTGTATCGAGCAGGAACTAAGCTGGGCCGGGCTCTGCACTGTCACTGGGCCTCCCCTCTCCGATGTCCACAACCCCAAGAGGTCATTCAGTCTCATCTCACAGATGAGGACACACTCCTTCGGGAAGTTTAAATACCATGAGGAAGGTCGAGAAACCCGTGTGGGCAGAGCCTGGGCTCACAGCCACGTGGGCCGACCTCGAGCTCCCGGGCTCACCCCTTTCCTGTGCTAGGTCAACAAGCCCTTGCCGGATGCTTCTTGCATCTTGAGCTAGTCCTATTTCCCTCCTGATGGCTTTTCTCTCGCCTTGGATTGGCCACATTTGTGCTGCTCTTGCGTCATTCCCTGGAGGCGATGACTTCCTCAGGCTCACCCTGAGCTGTGACCCATGGACCCCCCAGTGGCTGGGCTGGTGCTCTGTGGCCCTGGCGAGGGACAGGGTCTCTGATCCTTTCTGTCTCTGCCTCAAGCACCTTGCAGACGCTTCCTGTCTCCTCCCATGTCCATCCGGTCTTGATCACCGGCCACTCTGCCTCAACTTCCCACCCACAGCCTGATGCCTTCTCAAGGTCGTGTTGTGGACCACCTTAGTGGACCGATCCCCATGCTTCTGCAGCTCTGAGTGGAGGGACTTCCTCTTGGCACTGAAACCATCATCTGGTGACCTATGGACACACTACCCCTGGTTATTTCCTGGAGTAAACATTGGCATCATCACCCCTCCTGCTTCGGGGAGTTATTCCTGTTTTCCAGAGCTAGCTGACCTGCCACCATACTTGGGTCTCCCTCCTCTTTACTTTCAGATGTGGAGAAAAACACAAATCTATGCTTAAATGCTCAGCATCCCAATGGGCCAACAGATGCACGAGCAACCAAGCATGTCTCTGTTCCCCCAGGCTGGGCATGTCTTGAATTTTGATTCTGTTTGCACCATATTTTGGAGCTTCCCCAGTGACTGACACAGTGGTAAAGAATCTGTCTGCAATGCAGGAGACAACTGGTTCAATCCCTGGGTCAGGAAGATCCCCTGGAGAAGGAAATGGCAACCCACTCCAGTGTTTCTGCCTGGAGAATCCCATGGACAGAGGAGCCTGGTGGGCTACAGTCCATGGGGTCGCAGAGTCGGACACGACTGAGTGACTGAGTGCCCATATACAGTATTCTCCTTCATGCACTTCACAGCACTCAGCCTTTACTTGGTACCCACTGGCTACTTAGGTTATGAAAGTCATGTTATTGAACTATAAATAGCATAATTCAATATGGTTTGTAAGCCTTTATATGTTGGATCCTGTGGTTTATATTCTATGAAATAACAGAAAAGATCTGTGTTGGTCTCTGTCCCGTGGTTACTGACACAGGTCTCCTAAATCTTCTATAATTTACAAAGTGATAAGGCCCTGGCAGCATCTTTTGTTCTGATGTTTGGTCTTTGACTCCAGTTCCTTAAGCAGAGTTCCTAAATCCCATGGGATTTTCAAGGTGCTAGCAATATCTTTTGTTTTGAATGCGGCCATTCTGAGTGGATTCCTGGAGGGGGTCTAGTCACGGGAAGGTCCAGGCTGTGATTAGAGGCTTGGAACTTTCAGTTCCTTGCTCATGTGGAGGGAATAGGGGCTAGAAATGGAATTAATGATTGATCAGGCCTATGTGATGAAATCCTTTCGAACTGTGGGGCTGGAGAAGACCCTTGGGAATCTCTTGGACAAAAGGAGATCAAACCTAAAGGAAATCAACCCTCAATATTCATTGGAAGGACTGATGCCAAAACTCCCAATATTTTGGCCATCTGTTGTGAAGAACCAACTCATTAGAAAGACCCTGATGCTGGAAACATTGAAGGCAGGAGAAGGGGACGACAGAGGATGAGATGGTTGGATGGCATCACCGACTCGATGGACATGAGCTTCAGCACACTCTGGGAGATGGTGATGGACAGAGAAGCCTGGTGTATTGTAGCCCATTGGGTTGCAGAGAATTAGACACAACTTAGCAACTGAACAACAAAAAACACGATGAAGTCTCCATAAAAATGCCAATAGAGGGAGGTTCAGAGAGCCACCGGGTTGGTGAATCCATCCATGTACTGAGAGGTTACATCTCAACTCCCCAGGGATAGCACTTCCTATACTCAGGGACCTATGGACCTGACCCTGTGTGTCTCTTCATCTGACTGTCTGTCTGTACCCTTGATCATACCCTTTATTATAAAATGAGCTCGTAGATGTGTTTCCCTGAGTCCTGTGAGATCGTCTAGCAATTAAACCCAAAGACGGGAGGTCGTGGGCACCTCCGATCTGTAGCCAAGTGGGATAGAAGCACTGGCGCCTGTGAGTGGCATTTTGTTGGGGGTGGGTTTGGGACACTGAGCCCTTCATCTGAGGGGTCTGAGGTAGCTCTGTTACTGTCAGAGTTGAATTGAATCATCGGACACCCAGCTGGTGTCACAGAGAATCACCTGGTTGGGGAAAAGCCCTCTACAGCTGCTGTCAGAGCGCTACGTGTCCAGTCGTGTGAGAGGAGAAACAAGCGTGTTGTTCCCTCATATGGGGAAATGTTTTTATAGATTATCCCCACCCTACAGTGCCTTTGTGTATCTGAGAATTGGCAGCAGCAGTTGAACTAACTTTCAAACAAAATCACACAACCCCTTAATGTGTGATTACAGAACAGTTTTAACTTTATTGACGTGCATTTTCTTGTAATTGCTGTTATTTTTTCTTGCTGAAAACGCATCTCATGATAATGGTGTATAATATAGAAAACATGAGCAAGCAAAAAGAAGAAAAAAAAAGGAATGGTACAAAATCTCATCGCATGTCAGCACATTTCCTTCCAGTCTTTTTTCTATGACTTGCTGCAGTTTGTAACTGTGGTTCGCCTTGCATGGGAAGAGTATAAGTGATGACTGGCTGGGGAGTTTCTGTAGTCAGCCTGCTCTGTGTTATCAGCTCCTTCATCAGCTCTGTCAGGAGAGCTTGCTACCCCTGGCTTATACTTTCTGTACGGTAAAATAGGTGTGTGTTTATTTTCTCATCTTGCACCTACAAAGATAACAATGATATATTGCTCCTTGCTTAATCTCTCCTCGTTTCTTTTATGGAACCTTTGGGGATACAAAATTATGTATATGAACAATCATAAAATACCAAGCATGGTGCATAAATACAGTTGCCACTTACCTCTTTATCTGTGGTCATAAATCAAATACTGTTTCACTGCAGAATAAATGCAGTTCCAATGCAGGCAGGGTTCACCTTAAGCTATGCTAGGGAGGGGAGCCCCCGGTTGGAAACATTTGACTCCCAGGTATTCAATACTTACAGACTGTTCTCCTTTCTTTGGACTTTTGGGCCTCCTGGAGGGCCAGGCTTCATTGTTCTCGAGTCTCCTTTGAACTGGGTCTGACTCCTGGGTCTCCACCCTCTCCCTCCTTCCCAGCTCCCAGGTAGCATGTGAACTATGCCTTGAAAGCACGTCTCCTTTTTCCCCCACCCACACGAACCATGTGGGTCCCCAGCGCCTCTTCACTGGTCTCCTGCGTCTCTCTCCTTCCCTTCTCCTCTGCATCTACCATCAGCCTCTGTCTCTTCTCCTGTTCACACGACCCCCCACCCCCCGCACATTCACCGTGACCTTTTCTGCACCCTCTGCCTTTGCAACAGTCCCTGTTTCTCCTCCCTTACTGCCTCTCCTCACCTCATCCTATAACCTGGGGCTTTCCCCTACCCTCTGATCACCCTCAGGGCCTTTTGCTGCCTGCTCCTCATCTGATTCTCCCTCTCCCAGGTCTGAAATGAGGGATCCCTGGCATCTGCCTGGGCTATATGCTTCCTACTCCCTGCCCTGCCCCTGGGGACCCCTTCTCTGTCATGAGAACACCCACCTCTTCACTGGTGAAGCCCAGGTCACACTCTGCCTCACATCTGTCCCAAACGTTCAACCCCAGGCTCCTTGAATGGGATGTTGGAGGTCTCTGCCCAGGTGATGTCCACGCACACCTTGGATGCAGCAGGAAGGTCCGGATACCCACCCCCCAGTCTTTGCCCTGCAGGCTTCCTCTCCTGTTTCTCTGGCTCTGTGGGTCATCCAGCACCTCTGCCCACCCACTTGGCCCTCTGACCCCACCATTTCCCAAAGTCCTATGGATTTTACATCATAAGTAATTCTTACGTCCTTTTCCCTCTGTCTTACTACTGTTACCTAGTTCCAACCTTAGCTGTTTTTCGTCTGGGCCACAGGAGTAGCTCTCTGGCTCTAGGAGCAGTTCTAAGATGACTGACCTGTTTCACCTTAAGTGTGTCAGCTGATGACCTATTAGATGTGCAACATGAGGGACAAAATTAATGTGCGGCTAAAAAAATTAAAGACTGTCACCTATGTTTATGACTGATCAAACCAGTCAGTCAAGTCAACCCTGAATGTTCACTAGAAGGACTGATGCTGACGCTGAAGTTCCAATACTTTGGCCGCCTGATGCGAAGAACTGACTCACTGGAAATGACCCTGGTGCTGGGAAAGATTGAAGGCAAAAGGAGAGGAGGGTGACAGGATGAGATGGCTGGATGGCATCACCCATTCAATGGACATGAATTTGAGCATACTCCAGGAGACAGTGAAGGACAGGGAAGCCTAGCATGCTGCAGTCCATGGGTTGCAAAGAGTTGGATACAACTTAGTGACTGAACAACTATGTTTTCTATACCTAGATGACTATACCTAATGACTATACATATGTTTTTGGAATCTGGAGCTGCTAGCGAAGGAGACAAGGAGGGAGCAGTGTTTGGTCTGGTTTGGTTGCAGTGGGATGGGTAAATTTGTTTCCTATTGGCAGCTTGAATAAATTATCATAGACGCAGAGGCTCCTGGGGGCTGTATGAGAGAATCCTTGCCTTTTCCAGCTTTAGAGGTTGCCCAAATTCCTTAACTCTTGGCCCCGTCCTCCCTCTTCAAAGCCAGCAGAGTATCATCTAATCTCTCTGACTCTGACCTCCTGCCTGTCTCTTGTAAAGACCCTTTGTGATTACATGGAACCATCCAGATAATCCAGGATAATTTCTTGCCTTAAGATCCTGAATTAAATCTCATTAGCAAAGTCCCTTTGTCAGGTAAAATAGCAAATCACGCTCAGTCACTCAGTCCTATCTGACTCTTTGTGACCCTGTGAACTGTAGCCCACGTGGCTCCTCTGTTCATGAGATTTCCCTGCCAAGAATACTGGTGTGGGTTACCATTTCCTCCTCCAGGGGAGGGATCAAACTCATGTCTCCAGCATCTCCTACATTGGCAGGCAGATTCTTAACCATTGAGCCACCTGGGAATCCCCATAAAATAGCATATAGGTTGTAGTAACTAGGACGTGGACATCTTGAGGGGGAAAGCTTTATTTAGCCTGTGATAGGGTAATGAGGTAAGGGGATAATAATATCAAAAACTGTATGAATTCTGCAATGTCTGCTAGACAAATTAAAAGGCACCTGGATATAAGTTTGAAATTCAAACTGGGGAAAAAAATTGGGGATCAAAAGAACATAATTTGGCTCATAGATTGGGTCACCTGAAGAGAGAAAATATGGAATAAAAGGAGATCAAAGACCAAGCCCTTGTATCCCTCTGTTTCCCTAGCATGTTGAGATGGAAAAGAGGAGGATCCCGTGAAGAAGAAGGATAAGGAGATGCTTGGAGGTGGGAAGGAAATCTGGACCCTGGCAGGGCCTGTTGCAAGAAAAGAAAGGGGGGTGTCCTCGGCACCTGGGGGTAATCGGTCACCTTGATACCCTGGGAGTGGGGCCAGGTGTCCCCTTGCAGCAGGCGAGGAGGGGCGAAGGACAAGGAAGTCAACTTGAGAGACAGCTCTGAGAGGAGAGATGCCAGTTGTGGGCTGGGTGCCAGCCCTGGAGACAGGCCTGTCCAGAAGAGGGATGTTATGGAAGCATATCTGTATAATGGGGAGGACCCCTCAGCTTGGGTTGTGTGCTTCTACTGATATCTTATTTCTGTTCCCTTTATTTCCTCCCTCCTAAGATTTTTACATTTCTAGAAAAGCATCACTGTTATGGAAATGCTGAGAGAAGGTCCAGTGTTCCAACACAGAGAAAGTAACCCTAGCAAACTTTCGGTAACCTCAGCTTAGTGGAGTAGAATGCCCTATTCTAACAAACCCCAACCTCTAGGAGGTTGAGGTAATACCATTGTTTAAACTTAAGCTACTAAGGTGCAAGAATATGCAGATAGATTGTGTATGGCAGGCAAAAGTCAGAAGAGGACTCATGGAGGATTCTTCCATTAATAAAGGAATGCACCAAAGAATTCTTTTTTAATTATATCATACAGTCTATCCTTTTTAAGATTGTTTCTTTTCTTAGTTTCCTTTCTTTTTAAGTTTTTTTTTCAATTGAAGCATAATTGATTTATAATGCTTTGTTAGTTTCAGGTGTACAGCAAAGTAATTCAGTTATACATATATATTTATTCTTTTTCAGATTCTTTTCCCTTATAGATTATTACAAAGTACTGAGTAGGGTTCCCTGTGCTATACAGTAGGTCCTGATCAGTTATCTGTTTCATATAGAGTAGTGTGTATCTGTTAATCCCAAACTCCCATTTTACCTCCTCCCTTCCCACTTTCCCCTTTGGCGACCATCAGTCTGTTTTCTGTGTCTATGAGTCTGCTTCTGATTTGTATATAAATTCATTTGTTTCATTTTTTAAGACTCCGCATATAAGCAATATCTTAATATAATGTTTTTGATTGCTTAAAGTCAACTAACAACCTTTTAAAGTGCAATCCTTTGCAATTTACGTAGGGCCCACGCCTCTTAGATTTTATGTATGTCCTTCCTCAACATAAAGTTAAAGAAAAAAAAGACAACTCTAAAGGATATGAGTGCAGTATTGAATTAAATAGCAATTTAAAGCTTAAAGACATTAATATATATGAAATTATTAGTAATTTTACATGTTATAAATTATAATAGTTTTATAATATGAAATTTTTATATATTCTTGTATACTAATAAAAATTAAGAGCAAAGAGCAAATGGTACAGTGGAAAAAGTATTATCAGCATAAATATAGTCAATCTATAGAGAACTTTGAAAATCAAGAGAGTAGTCACACTGAAATAAAACTTGGCTTAAGACAATCACAAAAAGCACAAATGATGAGTGAATATGTGGGGAACCGTTGAAATTTATTTATGCTTGAATGCATATTCAAATGAGGGGCTTGTTTGATTTATCACATAGGCAAAGATGAAAAAGACTCCTATTCAGTGTTGATGAGGTTTCAGGAGAGTAGGTGGACTCCAGCATAAACTGGAAGAATGGAAATTAGGCACCCTTTGGTAGGGCAGTTTGGCAATGAGTATTGACACCCTGAAGCATATTTATACCTATTGGTTCAGCAATTATACATCAGGGACTTATTTTTAAGGAAAGTAGCTACTGTATTTCAAGATGTATGCAAAAGGATATCCACTGCAGTGTGGTTGTGATATTCACTAAAGGTGTATCTGTTGACTGTCAACAAAGAGTCAAGAGCAGTGTTGGGTGCAGAGGAGGTAATGGGTGAGGGGTGAGGGGAGACTTATCTGCCCTGAATTCCTGTCCTCTGCACCCTGCGTATGAGGTACAGACGTATGAAGGGGCCATAACGATGCAGTGCTAATGCTAGATGATCGCAGAGAGGCCCCTGACACCGCCCGGGGCCTAGAGGGACAGGACCAGACAGGGCCCAGTGACGGCGTCCTAGAAGTTACGTCTCAGCCAAGATGGAGAGAGTCAGTGAGAGCTGGCCACGTGTGAAGGAGAGTTGGGTCTTCCCCGGTCCAGCTTCTGCATTGCAGAAGACGCAGGAGACACAGGTTCAGTCGCTAGGTCAGGAAGATCCCCCAGAGGAGGGCATGGCAACCCACTCCAGTGTTCTTGCCTGGAAAGGCCCATGGACAGAGGAGCCTGGCGGGCCACAGCCCTTGAGGTCACAAAGAGCCAGACACGAGGGAAGTGACTGAGCACACACACGCAAAGGAGAGCTGGAATTGGCCGGGCCCGGGGATGCCCACTGGCCCACTAGGGAGGAATATGATGCTCGAGAAGCACCGTCCCTGGGCCCCGTGCACGTGGACCTTGGGGTGTGAGCCAGCAGCGGGTCATGGAAGTCTTGGAAGGCCTGCTTTCACTCTTCAACAGTGAGAACCAAAGAGTGAAATCAGCAAGAGATAGAAATCTCATCTCAGAGCGTTTCCTAGACTAGAAAGCAGATTTCATCTGCGCCTCAGGCAGGAGCATGAGAAGGGGCAGGGTTGCTAAGGAAAATGTGACATTTGCAACTGGAAGAAGAGAGGGTGAGGGGAAGGGGGGATGAGGTAGAGAAAGAATGCACACATGGGGGAAAGTTGAAAACATCTCTACGATGCTGATTAATCTTCTCCCAAGTGTATTACTGGGGACTTGAAGTGTCTGCTCTATAACTTTTCTCTATTTAATATATATTACTTTTGCAATTCTAAAAAGCATTGAAAAACTACTATGTATGAAGTCATTACATAGTAATGAGTAAAAAGTCTTAGTACACCTAACAAAACATACCCTTCAGCTTGTTGAGAAGGAACAGCACCTATCAAACCCAAAACTGAGCCGAGTAGCCACGGGAACCAAAGGAGACATGGATTTGGTTTCTACACATGTTTTCTCCAAAGGAAAACTAAGAACCTACATATCCGTTCAGAGTGTTTGCCCCTCACCATCCTTCTCTGTCTGTCTGTCCCCAGTCCCTGCCTGCATCCAGGGCTGGAGGATGCTCAGAAAGCATCCATGCTTGGTGGTCCCTGGAATAAGGAAACCCCTGGGCTCCATGTTTCATGAATATGGTTATCTCAGGGGGTTGTTTTTTTCCTGGGCAAACAGGGGAATCACAGAAAGGTCCTGGATTTTTCCTTCTTTGTGCATTGATTTTGAATGGCCTCCAACAACCCTTGTATTCACTGCCGATAAGATTTTTGGTCTTAAAACTATTCTATAAAGTCACACTCTGCATAATCACTGGACTTACAAATAGATTTATTATGTACTTGCAAAGAAGACAGTCTTTTTCATTTAAAGAACAGAAGTGGCTTGTGCCAGCAGAAGAGCCATGTACGAGTGGGTGGGCTGGCCTGTCTTTACTGTGGATCGCAATTTATGGGCAGAAAAATGAGCTCCAAGCCCACCATTCCTCCTGATAATCCCAACTTGAAAACACCAGGAGGAAGGACAAATATGTGTAACTAAGTATTTCATTTAGTATGAAATTGCCCCACATTTCTAGAGTGTAGAAATACCCCACCAGAAACACGATGTCTAATTATCTGGTTTCATTCTCGTACGAAATACACTCAAGAGGAGGGTGTTTCCATTTAAGTATTTCTAAAAAACATGTGTTTGAAAAATGTGAATAAACCTTCTTAGGGCTTTTTAAAAATTAAATCCAAGCCCCACTTCATTCATTTGAAGTTACTTTTCAGAAATCTGTTTTGCTTCTGTTCCTTCAGCTGCCAGGTCTTGGGTTTGAATGGAATGATCTCTCAGACTCATGCATTTAATGGAAGTTGAATGGAGGAAAAATCTTGGGTTGCATTTAATGGAGCAAAAACTCTCATGTTCCAAGTGTCAAGTCTTCATGGATGCTAATTGCCATAAATTGGGACATTCTTTAGACTTTGGAAACTTTCAGTCAGTAATCTTTTGCCTTTGAGAACTCTCAAGTGGTCCATGGGCTGGCTTCCCCTATTAACCATCTTCTCTCTGCCTTTCAAGGGGTGCTGGGGGAGTCTGGGGGTGTTCTCAGCCCCTTCTTCCTCCCTTGGCTTGTGGCAGCTCCTCCCTTCCCAGACCACAGGCCCTGACTCAGGGATGTCATCACAGGGAGGCATCCGCCCACACCTCCCCCAAGGGCCTCAGGACTCAGAGAAATGTGAAGGGTGGGTCTCTGCAGAGCTGCCAGCCCTCTGTCCAGGACTGTCTTCCTTCTTCCCTCCTCCCTGTTTCCAGCTCTCTTTCATCCTCACAGAAGTATCACGATCTTTGGTTTTCTCCCTCTTTCCTTCCTAGTGTCATGAGGTTGTCAGGAGGATTAGTCAGTGGGTACCTGGGAAGGAAGTGTGAAAGAGACTGGAGGGTGATGGGAGACTCACTCCAAACGAGTCACTTTGCACCAAGAAACAGCTGCTGCTGTAAGCTGTTGCTTCTCAAACCTGAACTTGCCTGCATATTACTGGGGATGTTGTGAAAATGCAGATTTTGAGTCAATAGGGCTGCAGCTATTGTGTTTCTGTGTTTAGAAACACACAATTGAGAAACACAGTTATTGAGAATCTGTATTTCTGACAAGCTCCCAGGTGGTACCCAGCCTGCTGGCCCATGCTTTGAATAGCAAGGGTACTGCTTACAAAGGATGCTCTGCTTGAAACTCAATGAGATGATCTCTGCGAAGGGCTCAGCTGAGGTCCTGGTATGGAGTATGTACCTAATAATGTACTTGAAGATAGCAATGGAGATTATCATAATGGTGGGGATGGTGCTGGTAAAGATGATGGTGGTGAAGGTGATGATAGTGATGATGGTGAAAATGATGGTGATAGTGATGATGATGGCGATGATGGTAAAGGTAATGGTGGTGGTGATGGTGAAGATGATGGTGGTGGTGATGGTGATGATGGTGAAAATGATGGTGGTGATGATGATGGTGAAGGTGATGATAATGATGGTGAAGATGATTTTGATGATGCAGAAGGTGATGGTGATGATGGTTTTTTGATGATGGTGATGATGGTGAAGGTGATGATGGTGCTGGTGAAGATGATGGTGATGATGGTGAAGGTAATGCTGCTGACGATGCTGGTGATGATGTTGCTGATGGTGATGGTGGTGATGATGATGGTGATGGTGATGATAATGATGATGAAGATGATGATGATGTAGTGATAATGGTGAAGTTGATGGGGATGATGATGTTGCTGATGGTGATGGTGATAGTGGTGATGATGATTGTGACGGTGATGATGGTGAAATTGATGGTGGTGATGATGATGGTGATGATGGTGCTGATGTTGAAGATGATGATGATGTTGGTGATGATGAGGATGATGGTAGTAAGGGTAGTGGAGGTAGTCATTGGTGATAACAGATAATAATGGGAAACATTTATCCCTATAAAAATATCATCAAAGAGTAATCCTTTGGTCAACATTGGCTACTGTTTTCATTTGCTGAGCACTTATTATATGCCAAGCACCCTATATGCTTTTTCTCATTTAACCTTCACAGCAGTCTTGGGGGGTGTGATTATTAATCCCATTTTACAGATACAGAAACTGTCTTGCCCAAGGTCACTCAGTGAGAGGGGATAGTGGAATTCATCCTCAGGTCCACCAGGTTCCACCACGCAGAGTGTGGCAGTCTGCTGGAGAGACCCTCAAACTCTCCATCCACGTGTCAGCGGACAGGGCAGCTGCTAGGTGGTGTCTTCCTCTCCGCACAGAAGCTCCCCCGAGGCGAGCAGAGCACTCACCAGCCACGTCCACTTGCACCTCTGTCCTTTCGCTCCCACTCCTGTTCCTGGACTCATCCGTCCTTCCCACATGGCTCTGATTCCGTCCTGCAGAGATGTGGTCAGGCAGACGTCCAGGGGCTAAATAACAGCACTGGACCCGTGGGAGTCACACGGAGCTCATTGTTCCAACATCCAGCCTCCATCTCTAACCAAACTTTGCCACATGTACACAGACCCTGCTCCTTGCTTGTAAGCGCTGCCCATGCCAGGCTCCCAGGTCTGCAACTGGTCCCCATGAGATGCCCATTCCCACTGCCCTCCAAGGGTGCCCGCACTGAACCCTCACTGCCAAGTTCAGGTTTCAGGGGGAACTTCACTCCACACCCTTGTTTCTGTTACAGTTATGAAAAGCTTCCTCTTCGTTCCACGTGGGAGGTAGGCTAGGGTTACTGTGCAGTGGACGCTTACATCCTGTTGTTATGTTGTTGGAACGGTCGCTTTGGGACCCCGGGAATTCCTCACTGTGATTCCAGAGAGCTCAGAGAGGAGCAGGGCTTCCAGCCTCATTTCCATGAGCTGTGGTTTTTAGGAAGTCTTTTGCTGATTTTGGTGGTAAAAGCCGAAAATGTACAGAAGTCCCAGCTGTTACTGGGCTGGCGGATAAGACCAGCCTGCTTTGTGAAGGGGGCTCCCCCACCATCATTTTGCACCCTGAATATGGGCTTGCTTCCACCCCATGTGTGAGATGCACAGGCCTCCACCCACTTACTCAGAGAAGCCTGGCTTCCACTGAAAAGTCAGAGCCAACTGATTCCCCAAATATTAATAATCAGGCAAATAAAACAAGGATCAGGCACATTCTTGCCCTGACCTTGCACCCCCTTTGCTGTGTGATATTGAACAGGTTCCTTACGTCTCTGGGCTTGTTTCCTCACATATAAAATGAGAAGATTGCAGAGATCAGTCAACTTTGCAACTCTGTGACTGCCAGGACATGCTCACTGAGTGTGTGACATATTTTTAAATAATTCCTCTCTTATTATTTCACCTCCACCTTCTGGCTTTGAAATCTCAGGATGCAACAGCATATAATCGGGACATGGTGCTTGAACACAGGCAACCAGCTCTCATCCTCCATCTCCAGGGTGCTTGGGTCAATAGAGTGAGATCTGAACAACTAGGAGCTTCCCTCATCCCCAGAGGAGCATCCTCTTCTCCACCACCGGGATAGCATCTCCTGAGAGCAGTGGGGACAGTGGGATCAGAGGGCTGCCCTCATCCGTCTCCTATCAGACCTCTCTGTATGGCAGCAGCTGTGGACAGTGACCCTGAGATCACCCAGAGGCCCGCTGGGAAGCTGCCCTCCCACACCCCAGGAGTTGGGATGTCCAGAGCCTAAGCTGGGGTGGGGTCATGAGGTCTGCTCTGAGGTCGCCGAGCTGGGTTCACATCCAGGCTCCAGACTGACAGCCAGCCTCCCCGTGGGGCATTTCTCATCAATAGAACTGAGCATCTCCCCACGGGATGCTCTGAGGGCTCTCGGAGGTCCCACTGTCAGCTCTGGCCTCCTGTGGATTGGGGGCCCAGGCACCCCAGTTGTTATCATCACACCCAAAGGAGCCACTTCACCCCACTCTCAGCTCTCCTCTCCCTCCAGCCTCTGGAGCTCACACCAGCCTTAGTTACTTTGACCAAAGGCCCTGGCACGCACGTGTGCTGGGTCTGTCTTTGCCACCCTCTGACCGTGTAGGGTGATGTGCGAGGGAGCCTGTGGACCGCTTCTCCCACCGTGTGGGATGCACGCTTGGGGTGCAGCTGAGGGCATGCTCCTAGCACTGCCTGCTTTTACCATTCTCTCTCAAATTTGAGTCGTGCCCTTTTAGAAATTGTATATACACACCCTATAGGTTCTCAACTCAGACAGTCAAGGACGTTTAAAATGGAAAGTTATTCTCCACTTTACCGCAGATAGTATGTTTGCCAAAGACAGACCACGGAGGGATTTCCATGGAGAAATAACACCCATTCCCAATTAGTATTCGTTTTCTCAGTACTGATAAGCTCAGCTGATTTGCAAGAACAGAAGAATGTGACCAGCAGAGGCTGAAATGTGAGAAAATCTTCCTTGCAACCGAGTTTTGAATCTACATCAGAGCATTCTACTTTAAACTTATTAAGGAAGCAAGAATTACTAGATTACATCGTACAAGGTTATTTGGAATCACATGCTTTATAGGCAAACGACCTCCCCCCAGATTGTATCCGATCTAATTGGTAGGACTTGTGAAAACGTCTGAACCATAAATTGATTGGAAAACTGGCAGAGGGAAAATGAAGAATTTTTTTTTTGTTTGAATAAAGCATTTGCAGTAGATTTGCCAGAGCTGCATTTTCTGCATCTCTAGGGAACAGAGGAACAATTAGTAAGTATGATGGATCAGCTGACAAAGGCTTTTTTTCCTTGGCTCTGTGTGAAACGATGGAAAATTTCTTATTGCAAGTCTAATTTCCCAAGAAATCAGAGTATGTATTGAATAAAGGCTGAGGTCTCTAAGGAGAGTCACAAAGCAGTGCGGAATAGGAGAATGAGTACATGCAGACAGGAAGGCTGCCTGCTTTTATCATCTGCCTCTCACGCTATGAAAGTGTGAAATTACAGATGCTCAGCAATCTCTGCTATCACTGACCGTTCCTGAAAACTGAAGTCCCTACTGTGATGTCTCTCCCCTTTATGGTTAGGAAACAACCCATCAGTGCAGGGTGAGAGCCCAGAGTAGAAGCAGGAGGTGAGTGTCTGAGTCAGCACGCTGGTCAGAAGCATGGAAGCCTCCAGCCATCCCCTGGAGGAGGTCATGGCAACCCACTCCCGTATTCTCCCCTGGGAAATCCCATGGACAGAGGAGCCTGGTGGGCCATGGTCCAGGGGATCGCAAAAGAGTCAGACACGATTTAGCAACTAAACAATGACAAACTGTTTCTAACCTTGTAATATGTTTATATCACGGGCTTCCCTGGTGGCTCAGTGGGAAAGAACCTGTCTGCCAATGCAGGAGACTTAGGTTCGATCCCTGGGTCTGGAAGATTCCCCGGGAGAAGGAAATGGCAACCCAGTCCAGTATTCTTGCCCGGAAAACCCCACAGATGGAAGGAGTCTGGCAAACACCAGCCTGCTCTGTGGCTGTGGGGCCCTGGGAACGGCTCTCTGCAGGAGACATTGTAAGCTTGTGCTCTGAGCACTTACTGGGAGTCAGGACTGCGCTCAGCTCTTTCTCTGACAACCCAATGGGATACGCACCTCATTTTTAGATGAGGAAATTGATGCTAAGGGGTTTGCCCAAGGACACACAGCTGGGAGCAGAGCCCCGCTTTAGACGCCTGTCAATTCAATCTCATGTGAGAACTCAGAGGCAAATTGCCCTGGACATGATGGTGCTTTTTTAGCAGGGATAACGGCGTGCTGCCTGGCACCTCTCAGCAAACAAACAGTTTATGCAGAAGCCCAGAATATACCATCGATGATCCCAGAGGTGAGGCGCCGATGAGCTGTCTCTCTGATTGAATGTGCCCACCTTGTTTCAAGAATGACAGTGGCCGCCATTTCATGTAATACATGCATCGGCAAATGCCAAGCAGCAAGCATCGCGGCTCAAGAGGCTAAACTCAACTTCTGAGGGCCTCAGGAGATAGCCCTCCAGAGAGGGGGCCTCTGATGGACTCCTAGTGGCCACCCCCTGGGTGACTTCTCGAGGCCCAGTCAGGCTTCCTGGTTCTGAGGCTCTCCGTGTGTTCACTGACTCAGAGATCAACACTGGCATCAAGAATAGTGGAGGCGCTCCCATTTTCCACTTTGGGTTTGTGACCACTGGGTGATCGGCTCTCTTTTCGCTGATAGTTAACTCTCTTTAGCAAGATGGTTTCATAGCACCCAGCCCAGCCTGCTTGCCCTTTGGGAAGAATGAGGACCATCTAATCCCCAGGCCAAGAGGAGATGAGATTAAAGATGAGATTCGAGGCCTTTGCCTTTCACACCTGCCTCCCCCTCCCCCGGGACAGATGGCCGCCCCACTCCCCGCTCTGTGTTGTACGTGAAGGATGAGCAGCAACTCGCAGGCCAAATTCCTTTTCCTTAAGTGAGAGAGAAAAGACAGATGGTGAAGAGTTTATTTTGGGTATTTTAACCTTGTTTTCGCATTATAAAAAAAGAGTAGAAACCGGCACATATTAAAAATCACCCATAATCCAATAACTTGAGCATAACCACAGCCTCTAATGCCTGAGAACTAGTTCATTGAGCACATTTGCCATCTCTTTTGAGCCATTCTTCTATTACTGGGCATCTACTGTGTCTGATTTTTGTTAATATAAACTCTACTGGGATGAGGGCTTCCCTGGCAGCTCAGCGGTAAAGAACCCGCCTGCCAATGCAGGAGACTCGAGTTCGATCCTTGAGTCAGAAGAATCCCCTGGAGAAGGAGATGGCAACCCAGCCCAGCATTCTTGCCTGGCAAATCCCATGGACAGAGGAGCCTGGCAGGCTACAGTCCACAAGGCCACAAAAAATCTGGTCATGACTGATTGACTAAACAATAGCATACTGGGATGAACACTGCTGGTACACATGCCCTGAAGGACAGCTCAATGTTATCCCGAGACAGAGTCACAGGTTGTACATTGTCAGATTGCTTTCCACGGGCTGTGTGAGCTATACCCTGCTGATGTGGATGGCTTGTGTGTCACTGCATCAAGGTGTAGGATCCGAATGTCTTCCCGAAGCCTCTGGGCCTCAGAGACCTGCTGGAGAAGTGTGATCAGAGCTGCTGCTTTCCCTGCCCTGAGGCACTGATCACAGGAAGTCTCACCCAGGAACCAGCAGGTGCCTCCAGGCAAGGGCCTCGGGGTGCTCTCAAGGCGGATGCTGCCAGACTTGCCGCGGCTATCTACCTCCTTCATGACTGCTCGGGTCGCGTAAGGCTTTCAAAGCCAGCTGAAACAGTCATGACTTTGGGACAGTCCTGAGCGTCACGGAGGAAGGACAGATAGTAAAGGCTGCTGGGTTTAGCAAGTACGAATACGGACACACATGTAAATGTGAACGTCAAGAACAGGCTGATACATGTGTGCTCAGACACTCGGTTGTGTCCGACTCTTTGCAACCCCATGGGCTGTAGCCCACCAGTCCATGGAATGCTCCCGGCAAGAATACTGGAGTTAGGTGCCATTTCCTCCCCAAGGAGATCTTCTCAACCCAGAAGTCGAACCCTCTTCTTGTCTCTTATGACTCTGGCATTGGCAGGCAGATTCTTTATCACTAGCACCGTCCAGGAGGAAGCCTGGTGGGCTACAGTCCAAGGGGTCGCAAAGAATCAGTCGCGACTGAAGTGATTCAGCTTGCATGCATACAATGCTGTTACAGTCTCAAAAAGGGGAACCCAGTTCTTTAATGGACTCCAGGTGGATTTCAAGTTGCTCTTTAGAGAGAGTCTGTTTTCTCTGAAGGATAGAAGATCGCTTGTAGTTGACTGAGTCTGTGAGCATCCCCAGAGGAGACCTATTAGGCCTGAGCACAGGCATGGTCTCTTTCAAGGTTTGCTGTGTATTACTGTGTAATACTGTGTATTACTGTGTATTACTGTGGAGACTTCCAGATTTACCCAGTGCCTGTCTCTCCACTGTTCACCTTATTTCCAATTCCCAGTGGCCTCGTTTTGACAAACGTGATCCAGGTCAATGAAAAACCCCTATTACCTACTTTCCCCACAAAGTGACAAAAATTTTTCAATTATGCAGAGTTGTCTGGTAATAGCAAAGAAAAGAATCTATAAAATAATGTCTTTCAATATGTGGAGTTAATGTATCAAACCTGTTAAATTGATGATTAAATGGACGTTACCAAAATTTACTGATCATCTCACAGAACTCAAAACTCCCTGAGAAAAGGTGATTTCTAGACAATAGCAGTGTGTCTATTTCTGTCACAAGCAACTCTATTAGATGAAGCCCATGCAGGTATAAGGATTTTCACCAGACTCCTCTGAGTTGTTAAAATATAGTATCACAGTAACACTTACGTTGGATTGATGGACACCTCTTTTCTTTATAAAGTGTGGGCATTTTCTAGCTCTGTCAATCTTAAGAAACAGAAAGAAAAAGGGAAAGACCATTGTCTCTATCCTTCATGAAGCTAAAGAGATGAGTGTCCATCCAGATTAACGAGGGCCCCAGGCTGCCCTGGGGAGCAGGGGGATGGGTGTGGGTACCTGTCCAGTGGTTGCCATCCGAGCAGCTTCCCAAAGGAGTCAGTGGAACGGCCATGTAGGGCCTGCAGACAGGACACAGGCCCTGAGCTCAAAGGCGCAAGGTCATCACAGCATGGCATTTGAGTAAAGAAATCCTCTGGAGGCTTGAGGACATGGCTTGGCTTTTGGTTTTGTATTTCTTCATTGAAGGGCGACCCCCAGTAGGCTAAGCCATGTGGGTGGCACAGCTATGGAGGAAAGTGCTTGGGTTCTGGGGTTTCCATGCTGGCCACCACATCTTGGCCCCATTGCTGACCACCTCCATCCTCTGCAGCTTGTTTTCCTTCCTTGTATATTTCGGGGTAGCATTTCCTGCAGGATTGGAAGGACTGCACATGATGTCTGTAAAGTGTCAGCACAGGGCAGGTGTGGAACAAGTGTGCACCGATGGGAGGCACTGATGTCCATATTTACTGCTGTTGTTGTTTAGTCTCTAAGTCATGTCTGATTCTTTGTGACCCCATGGACTGCAGCACGCCAGGCTCCTCTGTCCTCCACTATCTCCCACAGTTTGCACAGATTCATGTCCGTTGAGTCGGTGATGCTATCTAACCATCTCACCCTCTATCACCCCCTTCTCCTCCTGCCTTGAGTCTTTCCCAGCATCAGGGTCTTTTCCCATGAGTTGGCTCTTTGCATCAGGTGGCCAAAGTATTGGAGCTTCAGTTTCAGCATCAGTCCTTCTAATGAATATTCAGGGTTGATTTCTTTTTATTGCAAATATCCAAACTACTCACTGTTGTTCATAACCCCCAAACAGCCCTACAGATCCTCATCCAACAGTTGCCATGAGTGTCCTAATGACACAAAGAGAAATGGGATCGCTTTGAAGGGTTTGTTCCTGAGGTTGGCTTTTGAGTTCAGTCACACCTTGGATAAGGGTATTGTTTGAACAGAGGAGAACAAAACAGATCCAGGGCAGTGGGCTGAATGGGCGAGGGCTCCAGCGAGGCAGCCCGGCTGCCCTATGGCCTTCATGCCCCACTGCCTCTAGAACTCATTCCTGGACCCTTTCACAGAGCCTGGGAGTGTTCTCATCTGTTCTGCCTTGGCCCTTATAATAGACCCAGAACACCAAGACACCACCGTGAGCCTCTTATGTGGCCGGGAGTCTGCCCAGAAGAGCCCATGCTTCAGAATCAGTTCTAAGACCAGCTCTTCTGTTGATTGGCCAGGTGACCTTGAAGGAGCCTCTGTTTTCCTGTGTGTGAGACTGGGTTGAGGACACCCGCCTCGGCAGGCAGATGTGGAGTTAGGTGGATGACATCATTACGGGGACTATATGTCCAGGTTTGCCTGGTACAGCCTGGGATGTGTCTATTGTCAGGTTACATTTACTGACAAGTGTCCCTTTTCAGCATCCACGGTGCCCCACTGTGGATGATGGCCATCCTGAATAGCCAGACACCCAACAATTGTGGCTGCTTTGCTTGTTAATGACTGATGGTGATATCCTAATAGTGTCACTGTGACTGCTGGTAGCTCAGTTGGATTATATTACATAAAACAAACAAACAAAAAATTCTTACCTTATTCAGTTCACTTCAGTTCAGTCACTCAGTCGTGTCCGACTCTTTGCGACCCCATGAACACGCCAAGCCTCCCTGTCCATCACCAACTCCTGGAGTCCACCCAAACCCATGGCCATTGAGTTGGTGATGCCATCCAACCATCTCATCCTCTGTCCTCCCCTTCTCCCATCTTCAATCTTTTCCAGCATCAGGGTCTTTTCAAAGGAGTCAGCTCTTCGAATCAGGTGGCCAAAGTAGTGGAGTTTCAGCTTTGACATCAGTCCTTCCAATGAACATTCAGGACTGATCTCCTTTAGGATGGACTGGTTGGATCTCCTTGCAGTCCAAGGGACTCTCAAGAGTCTTCTCCAACACCGCAGTTCAAAAGCATCAAATCTTCTGCGCTCAGCTTTCTTTATAGTCCAAGTCTCACATCCATACATGACTACTGGAAAAGCCATAGCCTTGACTAGACGGACCTTTGTTGGCAAAGTAATGTCTGTGCTTTTTAATATGCTGTCTAGGTTGGTCATAACTTTTCTTCCAAGGAGTAAGCATCTTTAATTTCATGGCTGCAATCACTATCTGCAGTGATTTTGGAGCCCAAAAAATAAAGTCAGCCACTATTTCCACTGTTTCCCCATCTATTTGCCGTAAAATGATGGGACCAGATGCCATGATCTTAGTTTTCTGAATGTTGAGCTTTAAGCCAACTTTTTCACTCTCCTCTTTCACTTTCAGCAAGAGGCTTTTTCGTTTTTCTTCACTTTCTGCCATAAGGGTGGTGTCGTCTGCATATTTGAAGTTATTGATATTTCTCCCAGCAATCTTGATTCCAGCTTGTGTTTCCTCCAGCCCAGCATTTCTCATGATGTACTCTGCATATAAGTTAAAATAGCAGGGTGACAATATCCAGCCTTGACATACTCCTTTTCCTATTTGGAACCAGTCTGTTTTTCCATGTCCAGTTCTAACTGTTGCTTCCTGACCTGCACACAGGTTTCTCAAGAGGCTTATGTTTCCACGCAATTGAAAACTTTTCATTTTTCTTACTAGAAAATGTCATAATTTATATGTATCAAAAATGTACCAAATACATAAGCTTTTCCTGTTCCCCCCATTGGCTTTATAGATTTGGGGTGTTTTTCTTCCTGTAGAAACCTATGGGATCGATTATTTTTTCTCAGTAATCTTTACCCTCTCCTGGATAAACTTTCATTCTTCTTTTCAAAGATCACATGCATTTAAGATGTTCATTAGATAACTAAAGTTTAGCTTCTTAATAGTCATTATTGCAAAAGTGGACTTTCTAGATAATGCTAGTAATGAAGACCCTGCCTGCCAGTCTAGGAGATAAAAGAGACTCGGGTTCGACCCCTGGGTCTGGAAGATCCCCTGGTGAAGGGACTGGCAACCTACTCTGGTATTCTTGCCTGAGAATCCTGTGGACAGAGGATCCAGGTGGGCTATAGTCCATAGGGTTGCAACGAGTCGGACATGCCTGAAAAGAGTTAGCAGGCACACAGGCAATATAAAAGTACATTCATCTTACTCAGCCTTCTCCATTGTAAAAGATATTTTGATTTACTCTCATTATGTTATTAATTAAGCTTCTCTAACGTATAAGGGTTTTGCTTGCTACTATCCCTGATTCTTGAGCTCAGAGTGAAAGTTGAGCATTGAAAGAAAAGAAAAATCTCAGTTGTCACATGGGATTTCAGGCAAAACTGCAGTCTATGGGAAGTTCCACAGACAAGTCACCAGGGACTGAAAGTTCAAGGCAGGGATACGGATGCAGATCTGGACCTTGCTTTGGGAGCTTCTCTTGGATCGTCTTTCAAAATCTGGAATTCTCTCTTTGGCTCTAGGCAGTGTCCTCGGGCAGCCTGGCTGGGTTCCAGCCAGGCGAGAGGCTGTCTCCCTGTCCTGCGGAGCCCTTTGGTTTTTTGATATATGTTCACCATTCTGAATGGTCAAAACCAAAGGCATCGTTAATAAAGGATGAGTCTGAAGTAACATTTGAAGTGGTGTGATACATTTCACATTACGGTAGAAAGAGGAGATTTATCATCTTGGAGGATAAGCCCTTTTCCTGGAGTTACTCAGGCCTAACAGTTTCTGGAGGCTGAAACAAAAGGTCCATCAGAAGCTGTGATTTATGTAGAAAGCTCTGATAGAATACATCTTGTTAGGGGTGAAATTGAGAGCTTTCAACTTTGGTCTAGTTACAGAACAAATGGCTCAGCCTCTGCAAGCTGACTGCTGTGTGCGTGGAGTTTTGTGTTTTTTTTTTTTTTTTTTTTAATCTTTTTGGGAACTCTTTTAACTTTCAAGTGAGTTTTACAGTTACAGAAAAGGCCGTCACCAGTCCTCATTGAGTAGAGCCAAGTTTCGTCTCCCCAGCTCTGTCGAACGCTGGGGGCCCGGAGTGAAGATTGAACTTCAAATCTTCACTTCAAACCCCGAGTGAAGATTGAACTCCTTGGCAGGACGAATGAAGACACATCTGGACAGGACACATCAGGATATCATTTGGGGGCTTTCATCATCGTCTCTCTAATCATTCAAACCATTTTAAAAGAAGCAAGCTGTGAGCAGACATCCTTAACACCAAGTGGCAAAGCAAGACTGCAAAAGGCCACAGGAAAGGATGAAATCCATTGACCTGGGTGATGCGCTCGCTGTGCCTGAGGACCCAGGGGCCACGCTGAAGGCGGTAACGCACACGTCCAGAAGGCTCGGCAGCGGGAGGCCTGTAGCCAGAGAACCAGGGCCGTTCTCGCACGTTCCCCCATGTTCATGGGTCCAGTGACCCATGGTCAACACACCGCATTTCTGTAGAGTTTTCACAAGACTCTGAGCTGTGCTTGTGCCGAGGTGGGCTAGCATGTCACTAGCACACACTCGGCCTTTGAGAAATGGGCTACTTTTCACTGGGAGCGGGAGTCTCACTTGGTGCCACGTTCCTGTCACCTTCCCCGTTGAGTCCTGCCCTCCTCGGGCAGCTTGGTGCCTTCTGACAGGCGTCCTTCTCTATCCTCTCACACCTGTCCAGGTGGCTCCTGCCCTCAGTTTATCTGCTGTGTGTCTGCTCTACCTCAGGCCTCCCTCAAAGGCCCCGGCTCTTTCATCGACCACCTCTCCCCACTAATTCCCTGCAGATCCCAGAAACTGAGCCCCAACACCAATGACAGCATTCTGTGCTGGGATTTCAGGTGGCCCTGGACTGAACTGCACACCCCTTGGATAAGGGCCCTGCCCTGGGACCTCCTCACGAAGCTAACGTAGACTTAAACCTAGAGCCGTCAGAAGGAGAAGGGAAGGGGCAAGAGGAAGGAGAAACCCACTGCCTGGTTGTCCCAGAGCCAGGATGCTCCAGGCCCCTCCTACTCCTGCCAGCGGTCCCCATGGTGGTATTACCCCTGTGTCCCCCTGGGAAGTCTGAGGACCAGAAAAGGGGAGGGCGCTTGTCCTGGTCGGACACCAGCACTGCCAGTGGCAGAGTGACATTTGGACACTAGTGGCCTAGACGCATAGCTGAGTGCCACTCGGCAGGAGCTGGGAGCCCAGGTATCCCCGAGTGTGGCCTGAGCCGGCCCGTTTCCAAAGATCGGTGGTGGCAGCTAAGTCACTTCAGTCGTGTCCAGCTCTGTATGACTCCATAGACAGCAGCCTACCAGGCTCCCTCCGTCCCTGGGATTCTCCAGGCAAGAACACTGGGATGGGTTGCCATTTCCCTCTCCAATGCATGAAAGTGAAAAGTGAAAGGGAAGTTTCTCAGTCCTGTCTGACTCTTCACGACCCCATGGACTGCAGCCCACCAGGCTCCTCCATCCATGGGATTTTCCAGGCAAGAGTACTGGAGTTGGGTGCCAGTGCCTTCTCCTTCCAAAGATCAGGGCCCATCAAGGTGGAGGGGTGGGGTGTGGTCAGACCAGCTGGAGGACCTCCGAGGCCAGGTCTGTGAGTTTGGAGCAGGCACCAGGGGATAGAAGAGTTTTGACCAGGAAAATGGCCCTGTGACTTCCAGGCCACTCGGCACACACAGACGAGAGTTATCAAGATGAGGGAAGGGTAAGAAGTGGAGAGCCAGGCAGCCAGGGCCGGAGCAGTGCCCTCAGCCACGTAGCGGTCGTGGAAAGGGAAGCTTTTCAAAATATGGATTATCAAGCACAATAATAATTAGTGTTAGCTACATGGAGATTCAATATTAAGAATAAACATTCAGTGTTATGTTGGAGGGTAATTTAGTCTGTGCGTATGTTATGTGATTCTGCATTAATAAAAGCATTAAGGAAAATAAGTTACACATGTGCTATTTTTAGTAGAATATCCCTCAGTGAAGTTGAATGCTCACTAGGATAATCAACTGTGTTTTGATTTTCCACGGGTCCAGACCCTTAAATCTGTTGAATCACATGTTCTCCTATTGAGCTTAATGCTAATTGGACTGTGAGCCATAGTAAAGAGAAGATATAAAGCTTCGTGTTTTATTAAATCTCTTTCTGGGATCCTCTATGGCTTAAAGCCTTTATCCAGTGTAACAATGTAGTCTTTGCTTTGTCATCCTCTTCCTGCAAACTTCTTGAATAGCTCTTGACAGAATGCAGCTGAAATATCTGGATTAGTTTGATAATCACATAAGCACTGTTTCAAATTCTACAGTTAATAAAATCTGACCATTGCATTTGTCACCATCAAAGCATGACAGCATCATCATATCATGAAGACAAATCCTAATAAATTGTCCATGACAATAGGGGACCCCAGTCATTTATTTTATTACCATCAATCGCGCTTATGAATTCTAAAGAACAGTTACCGCCCAGGACAGTTTCTGTCTTTTGTGCCAAGACAAGAGTGGGAATAGCACTGTCAATCAGGTGATTTTTATTCATTTTTATCAGTTTGAAACCATTTACATGTCCAACAGAGTGTTATAGAGGTGTCTAAAGAAATTTACACCCTGAGAGATTACCAGAATAAAGATTTCAGAAGTGGCATTATCTTTTCAGCCTCTTCATCAAGGTGTGAATGGTCTACACTCTCTGGAAGTAACCACGAAAAGCAATTAAAGCATGAAAAATGTACCTCCTGTGTTGATAGGATTTGGGTTCTTTGCCAGAATTCTCAACTGTGAACTGACAATGTTCCTGCCTTCAGAATTCTGGCTTTCATTGCTCTCATTTTTGATAGAGTATAATGAGTAATAGAAAAATCTCATTAATTCTTGAAAAGAAACATCTGTCATTTGACAATTCTCAGAGAATATTCTTATGACAAAAAGTTGGCACATAATTGAGAAAAAGCTCACTTGGTATCGGCTAGGGGATGTGATCGCCAAAGAGTCATGGGAAGTAACATGAAAAATATCTCTACTTTTTCTTCCCCTTCTAAGCTGCATCACAAGAGTGTCTGATAGATATGATTCAAAGTTTATTTACCCATTGGGTTTCGTAGTCTTTCCTTGCTAGGATCAAAAGACTGTTCTAACCAGGATGCTTAGACTGCCCAGACCTTTATCTGCCCAGTTTTCTTAGGTTGTGAGCTGCTGGTTCCTTCCAACTATATCTTGAGGTGTTGGTTTTGTCCTGTAATAAATATGTGAAATATTTCCTGATGGCTAGGGCAGGGCAACCCACTCTGGTATTCTTGCCTGGAGAATCCCATGGACAGAGGAGCCTGGAAGTCTGTAGTCCGTGGGGCCACAAAGAGTCAGACATGACTAAAGTGACTTAGCATTGACACGCACGCATTTACCCATCACTGAAAAGCAAAATTAAATCCTATTTGATTTCCTTGCCTTTTTCTTACCTTCTTTAAGAACCCTCTCGAGGTGTGTCTTTCCCCTGTCTCCCACTCCCATGTGTTTGGACACAGTTGGATGTGAATCTTCAGGAGCTTCGAGAACCATCCAGGCTGACAAGGCTAGAACAGGTTTCTGAACCTCAGCACTATTGATTTTTGCAAAAAGAAGACGATCCTTTGCTGAGATGGACTGTCCTGTGCATTGCGGGTTGTTTAGCAGCATTCCTGGCCTCTACCCTCAATCTGCTCTTGAATTTGTGACAACCAGAAATGTCTCCAAATGCAGTTGACCCTTGAACAAGATGGGGCTTCAGGGCACCGACCCCCATGCAGTTGAATATTCAAGTATAACTTTACAGCGAGCCCTCTATATCCATAGTTGATGCTGTCTAACTGTAGGGCTGGAGAAAACTGCTGGGAGTCCCTTGGATAGCAAGGAGATCAAGGCAGTCAATCCTAAAGGAAATCAACCCTAAATACTCATTGGAAGGACTGATGCTAAAGCCGAAGCTCCACTATACTTCGGCCACCTAATGCTAAGAGCCAACTCATTGGAAAAGACCCTGATGCTAGGTAAGATTGAGGGCAGGAGGAGAAGGGTGTGGTGATACAGGATGAGATGGCTGGATGGCATCATCAACCCAACGGAAATGAGTTTGAGCACACTCTGGAACATAGTGAAGGACAGGGAAGCCTGGCATTCTACAGTCCATGGGGTTGCAAAGAGTCAGTCACAACTTAGCAACTGAACAATAACAAAATCCATGATTACACAGCCATGGATTTAACTACCTGTGGATCGTACAGTGCTATGGTCCACATTTATTGAAAAAGAATCCGCATGTAAGTGGACCCACAGTTCAAACTCACGTTATTTGTATTTCCATTGCCGTCTGTGGGGTAAAATCACTCCCAATTGAGCACTGGTGACTTAAAGTAAGGAACTTTGGGACTTTCCTGGTTGCCTAGTGGTTAAAACTTTGCCTTCTACACAGGGGGTGAGCGTTCAGTCCCTGGTCGGGGAACGAAGATCCCACATGCCTCCTGCCAAAATAAACAAGAAACGTTTTTTTAAAAAAATCCCAGAAGCAACATTGTAACAAATGCAATAGAGACTTTAAAAATGGTCCACATCAAAAAATCTTTCAAAAAATAAAAATTTAAATAAAGTGAGGGAACATTTATGGCAGCTTCTTCAAATTCTCCAAGAATTTCCCTCCCTTATCTTTGTCACTAGAAGTATTTCTTCATTAGAGCAACATACCAAGAAGCCCAAAGCTTGCAGACCTACATAATCTCATCCACAAGATGCAATTATGTGAATAACAGCTATCTTTATTTAAAAATACATTATCAGGAAAAATTTACAGAGAAATTGAAATACATTATTTACTTGGAAGACCAGCTATCCACGATTTTTCCTTTTACTGTTATTTATGTTAAAACATGTAAAGGTTTCTGTATGTTTTTGTATTCTTATCTAACAAGATATTTTGAAATTTGATCTTTAATTCCTGAGGGATGATGATAAGGAGATGAGTGAACCAAGAATCTGGAAAAATATGAGTGTTTGAGTAACCATTTAAAAAACAGCAGTTTTAATCTTCTTATCAGTAAGTAATCTAGGGTAATATAAACTTTGAAAGTTTTACAAAAATGTTAGCAAGCCATAAAAAAAACATTATATTTTAGTAACCAGTTGCTATGTGAGTCAGTATTATTAGTGTGGAAGCAAACATATTTTATGTTGAGTTTATTAGTGGTGGACAGGAGCCTGGAAAAAATTCTCAATATCAATAGCATCTCAAATCTGAGAAAACTATATCTCAAGTGCACAGCTGTGCGTTGATCTCTTCTTTGAGAATTGTCTCTTAAGTGATCATGTTAATATTGTTTCACAATAAAATATCTGACCTCAAACTGAGTTATGATAATTGGCATAATCTGTGCTGTAACGTGGTTCAAATTAGAAGTCATAATGAGTCATTGTTTCTTACTTAGGAAATCTAAAGCATGTCAGCTCTGCTAATAGTCTTGAAATCATGCAGTATTCCCTTCTGCAGGGAAAGAGGCTTACTAACCCCGTCTCCTTTTTCCATGTCCTTTCTCCCCACACCTCTCTTTCTCCAAGCTGTCTAATTCAAGGTCACAAAAAGGCCTTCTCAAGTGGCTCCCAGCTTATGTGCTTAATCTTGTTTCCCTTCTTTCCTATCTGCAGAGACTTGTAAAGCCTTCAGGAGAAAGAGAACCCCCATCTGTAACACACTTAGAACTGAACGTGATTCTTGCTTTTTCAATTTTCTTTAAATGGTGGCATTAGCCAGATAATCTTGTCATTATCTAGTATTTGGTCTTAGCAGATACAGAGAAACGTTCTGTAATAGAAAACAGTATTTTCTGACAGGAGACAATTAGTGTCTTTGTCAATATTTGGTGTGAATACATGTGTTCTGGAAGCACAAGAATGTTTCTCTTTATTCACGTGTGATGTTGTGATTAACTTAATTCCCTGGCGGAATGTTAAGGAGTCAACTGTTCCTTTAATGCTTGTGTTTGAAAATTCTTTTCAAAGTTGAATTAGTCCTTATCCCAAGGCTAGGCAGGAGAATGTCCCCACTGAGTATAATTTAATGACATGTTGCAGTTTGGAATTTAGGGTCTCGGAATCTGTTAGGGTCAGCATCTCCAGTGTTTACGGCAAGTGTGCTTTGAAAGAGGTAAGAAAGAAATTCAGGGTCCATGGACTAGTTCCAGAGACCAGTGGTCTTCACTTGCAGGGTGACCTTGTTTTCTTACAGTCTGTTTTCCCTGATAAAGATAATTTAACAACAACACACTGTCAGAAGTTTCTGAGGTCCAGTTATTTGAGATCAGTTTAGACCCAGCTTTGCTGTATTCAAGGTAACATGTTCCAATGTTGCTGGGGGGGAAAAAGAGGCATTTCTCCAGACTCATGAAGCCTTGCTGGGAAGGCTGGATTATAGCATTCCCCAAAAGATTTTTAGACTATGATGTGTTATTTTTTTTTCATTGTGGATGAGTTTATGTATTAGTGTACATTATTGGCATTTACCCAGATCCCAGAGAATTTTTTGTTCATTAAATCGATCATCTGGTGACCAGACTATCTCAATTTTTTAAAAAGCATCAACCACAATAAAAAGATTATTACCATAATACACTGATCAGCATTTCCCAGTAATAATCAGCATATCCCAGCAGTAATACATGGTGCATTCTCCAGGACTGCCATGGAGAGTCGTAAAGTGATGGGAGGGCAGATACAAGGAGTTTACAAAATCTGAGACAGGCTATCCTAACCTGGGTTTGGCCTTCATTTCTGGAAAATACAGCGTGAGTTTGCATCTCACCTACCCGATACCAGGTATTCACTTGATCTATGGATGCCTGTCTCTTGCAAAAGGACTTTCTTTGTGAAAAACATGTTGAGCAAATGTACTGATCCTGAATGTATGGATTGCACCTAGCTTCAAGAAACGGTAATCATGTCAATGGATGTGGGTGGTCTCATTCACTACAGGTTTTTTTTTTTTTTTAAACTCTCCAAATGAAAAATTTTTAATTTTTTTACATTCAGGGCTTATTTAAATTTACACACACATTTTTTTAACCCATTTTGCTTAGCAGTTCTTCTTATTCCCATTCACTCCTTAATTTAATTTCCCCTTATTATATAGTATTTCTCATTCTTTGTTGATCTTAATATTTATTTATTTGTCTTTTTTTTTTTATTGTTTTTGCCATACATTGTCATGATATCACCATGGGTTTGCATATGCTTCCCCTCCGGAACCCCCCTCCCCCCCCCCCCCCCCCCGGGAAATCTCGCTGCACCAGTCCCGAGCATCAATCCTGGGCTGGCGATTGATTAGACATATGATAATTAACATGTTTCAATGCCCTTCTCCCATATCATCCCACCCTTACCCTCATCCACAAAGTCCATGAGTCTATTCTATACATCTGCGTTCCTTTTGTTGTCTCCCATGTTGGGTTCTCGTTACTGTCTTTCTAAATTCCATATATATGCGTTAATATACTGTATTGTTGTTTTTGCTTCTGGCTTACTTCACTCTGGATAATGGGCTCCAGTTTCGTCCATCTGAGTAGAATTGCTTCAAATGAATTTTTTTTTAATGCTGAGTAATATTCCATTGTGTATATGTACCACAGCTTTCTTATCCATTCATCAGTTGATGGGTATCTAGGTTGTTTCCATGTCTTGGCTATTGTAAACAATGCAGCGATGAACATTGGGGTACACGTGGCTCTTTCAATTCTGGTTTCCTCGGAGTATATGCCCAGCAGTGGGATTGCTGGGTCATATGGCAGGTCTATTTGCAGCTTTTATAGCTTTTACAAACGTTAAATCTTTACCCATCCTATATAAACTGGGTTCCTGTAACTAAACTGATTAAATTTAAGAGGAAGAAAGTTGGCTCAAAGTAAGTAAGTACATACAGGTTTTTTTTCCTGTAGAGTCAGAAGTTTTCTGGTTGTAAGTTAACAGAAAACTATCTCAACCCACTTTTTAAAAAAAGAAAAATTTTTGCACCATATAGCTGGGAAGCAAGGTACGACTTGCTTCAGGAACCAAGGGCTCAGAGTATCACCAGGTTCCTGCTTCTCTGGCTGCCGCCTGGACAGGCTGTCTTGCCATGATGCTCATGAAGGCCACTGGTATTCTCAGACTCAAGGTCTCAGCTTCAGAAGTGCACGTGAAAGACACCATCTTCCGGAGTAGCCAACAGCAAAGGCTTGCACTGGAGTTCATTTGGCCTGGCTCTTAGCCTGTGCTTGTCTCTGAACCAGGAAACCTGGGCTGCTCTGGACCGACTTGGTTTTCATGCCAGTTCTTTTAACGATGAGTGGGGTCAGACCTACCTGATCCACTTAGTCCAGAGTGTACGTAGGAGTGTGGGTTATGTTACCAGCAGAAGGGGGAAAGATTGATGGAGGAGGAAAAGAGGATGACTAGAGCAAAGGTGGTGGAAGAATCTGGGTCAGACACATCTAAAACATATTCAACGAGAATTTATTTAAAGTAATACAGAGGCTCTTTCCTAGGAAGTCTGGAAGATACCAGAGGTATAAGAAATAGCTCCTATCTCTTGTGAGCTTGCATGCTAGTGAGTTCACTTAGCGAATGTGTATGGGGTCACTGTGATTCATTTCTATTTCTGAACGCATATTTAACCATAAGAGGTACCGTGCTAGGTGCTGGTTATCCAGTGGTGGTGAGTGAAACAGGCCATCCATCTCTGTCTGCATGGAATTTGGACTCCTTCCGAAGGGCTTGTCCAGGCATATTGGATGACAGTGACACCCTACCGCTGCGCCCATTCTCACAAAATGCTCAGCGATCCCCACGCACATTAAAGATGAGGAGGCTCCGCTCTAGATCGGTGGTTGGCCAGCAAGGGCCCCATGGCCAAATTCACTTGTTAAAAGTTTTATTGTTGTTAACTTACCATGTTGTCTTAGTTCCCAGTGCACAGTAAAGTGATTCAGTATACACACATATTTATATATACATATTAATTTTCAGATTCTTTTCCATTATCAGTTATTATAAGATAATTAGTATAGTTCCCTGTGCTATACATTAGGTCCTTGTTGTTTACCTATTTTATATATAGTAGCATTTATATGTTAGTCTGAAACTCCCTAATTTCTCCCTCCCCCCACATTCTCCCCTTTGGTAATCATAAGTTTGTTTCCTATGTTTGTGAGTCTGTTTCTGTTTTGAAAATAGGGTTTATTTGTACCATTTTTTTTAGATCCCATATGTAGGTGTATTATATGATATTTGTCTTTCTCTGACTTACCTCACTTAATATGATCCTCTCTAGGTCCATCCATGTTGCTGCAGTTGGCATTATTTCATTCTTTTTCATGGATGAGTAATATTCCATTGTATATATGCGCTGCATCTTCTTTATCCATTTGTCTGTTGATGGACATTTGGTTGCTTCCATATCTTTGCCCTCTCAAGTAGTGCTGCTGTGAACATCGGAGTGCATGAGTCTTTGCAAATTAGAGTTTATCCTGATACATGCCCAGGACTGGAGCCTATATCATATATCACGTGGTAACCCTGTTTTTAGTTCTTTAAGGAATCCTTACTGTTTTATTGAAATCCAGCCGTGTCCATTCACTTATATACTGAGCGTGGCTGCTTTGACCCAACTCAGGGCGAGTGGAGCAGGCATGACAAAGCCTCACATATTGGCTACTGGCCATTTACAGAGAAGATTTACTGAGCTCTGTTCTTACAGATAAGACACACTTGTCAGCAGGACCAACCTCTGGGTGTGCCAGCCGAGGGTCACATAGGCCCCACCCTGGTTTAAGGCTCTGATGTCATGGTCTAGAAATTGTTAATAATCTGGGAACACAGGGCACCATCTTTTCCTTTGCCCTGGGAACCACATGTAGCTGGCCCTGCCAGGAAGCAAAATTCATGTTGGCACAGGACGCCAGGGAAGGAGTGACTGGCCTGGGCAGGGGCTCGGATGAGCCTCTTTCCAGTTTTGCTCATTAACTCAGCCTTGAGGGGTGAGAGGAATTTTCCAGAGCGCCCTGGCCCGTGAAGACAGAACATGAAGCAGTTATGTGCTTTCCAGTGTGGATAATCAAATGCCCAACCCGCCGTGGCCTAGACAGTGAGGATCGGGTAAACAGCCCCGCAGAGATGGGTCTTCCAGGCCCTGCTCTCTCAGCATCTGCACACCACCCGGGCGCCGGGGCTCCCCTGGTGGTCACGGGTGATATTGCACACACCTGTGCATCTCGTCGTCACCCCAAGGCGCCTTCAGAAACCAGTCTGGGCCTTCCCTGGGGCTCAGTGGCGAAGAGTCTGCCTGCCAAGGCAGGAAACGCAGGTTCGATCCCTGCTCGGGGAGGATCCCACGTGCCACGGAGCAACTAATCCCGTGTGCCACAGCTACTGAGCCTGTGCTCTAGAGCCCAGGAGCCACAGCTAATGAAACCCGTGGGCCTTAGAGGCTGCGCTCGGCCACAAGAAAAGCCACTGACGTGAGAAGCCACTCATGCAACCAGAATGTAGCCCTGCTCTTCACAGCTAGAGAAAAGCTCACACAGCAGTGAAGGCCCAGCACAGCCAAAAATAATTTTTAAAGGGGCGGGGGGGGGGGGGGGCCTGTTTTCTTCCCTGCATTGTTCTATCCATTAGGGATGAAAACCTTTCCAGAAAGTTCCCCAGAAGACCCACTGACCAGACTCGCGTCACCGGGGCAGGAAGACCGCCCATATCCAGCCTCAATGACCGGAGGTCGCCAGACGGGCTGGGACAGCTAGAGGCTGGGCAACCAAGCCGTCCCCCTCCAGCTGCTTGACAGTGGTTACTTTTCTTGCAAAAAGAAAGAAAAAATCTCTTTGGAGAATTTCTTCACCTCCTGAGTAAACTCCTTGGGCCATTGAAAATATAATTTGTTGCATCAAGATCTGGCTTACTCAATTTTCTAATAACAGGTCTACCACAGAAGGAAGGTCCCTCAGGAACAGCGAGGCTCCCAAGAGAGGGGCAGGGCAGGGCTCAGCAGATCCCACCCTTCTGTTGCCCAGAGTTATGCAGCTCCTTTTTTCAGGGCTGCTGAACCATTTCTGCAGAATCTGTGCAAGTAGGTGGGGAAACCTAGAAAGATGCTTGGTCAAATCCTGCCAGATCAGTAAACGGTCTTCAGTGTACATTTGTGAGACATGATCTCTTGTCTAAAGATTGAATGGCTCTTCAGTGAAATGGTATTTGATGCTTTGATAGAGTTGATGCCCAAATCATTTTTCTCACTGACTTCCGTGTTTCCGCATGTTTATGTTTCTATATTTGTTCAAAAAAGAACGTCTGAAATCTGTAAAACATAATTTTTCTTGGCTGAATCACCTACATTCCATACAGGAATTCCACTATACTTGCTTTTTATAAAATAAAGTTAAAACGTCTGTTGCGGTATTTACCTTAAGTATGATTTTAGTTACAATTGAACCAAGTTTTTTTCCCCCTCAATCTGTAATTCCTTCAGATAGAAGTTGGTAAGATGGCATACAACATTAATATACATATCAGAGAAAGAATGCTTTCTGATTCCTTACAGACAATCACTACTGTGATTCCTCCAGATTAAATAAAATTCATGCTCTTGTTAGGTATTAAGGTAAGAAACTTCCAATTTAGAAGTGGATGTTCTACATGATTTTTTACCAGAATAACACCCCACTTGTAAATATCTCCATACTTCTACTCTCCTTGTGAACACCTCCCTTGATTGAAATTATGTGCTGTTGAACATCGCAACTGTTGCCGAAAATTCTATTCGAAGATGTCACAATTAAAAACAGTTCAACTAAGATGTTCGGAAGTTATAATTTTCTGTGGCACATTTTAAAGGAACCAGTACAAAAGTTTATACACAATTCCCCTATATTCTGTCATCTGCAACCACATGAAATCAAAGAACAATGTCTTGAATGGAGACATGTTATTCTTTTCAGTGGTTTGAGGATTAAGTCTCAATTTGACCCTCAAAAAGAATGTCAGAATAGCATTTCAGAGACACCTAGGTATGCCAGCCTCCAGTAATTTGGGAACCTTATGAAGCCACTTGGATTCCGTGGATGCTCAGAGTTGATGAGAATTCAGCTGAAGCAAAGTGCTTTCTGCCCCTTGGCCACAGCCAAATTGCACGTTGTGAGCAGTTTGTATTTTTAGTTGAAGGTTTTGCCTTGGAGTTCAACTGCAATTTTACTTTCATTGTCATCTTAAATCTGTAATTTTGTGAGAAAGTTTTAAAAAATATCTTCTCTCCTCTCCAGCAATTATTCTGACAGGAGAGTGACCTTTATTCCCTTCTGGTTAAAAAAGAGAGAGAAAGAGAGAAGAAATAGATGACTTTGGGGTTTTTCAGGTCCTCCGATTATGGGGTGGGACACCTCAAAATGAAAAAGGGAGATTTTTCAGGCTTTGTAATGTCATTGGATAGTCATTAAATTTATACCAAATTACAGTTCAGTGAGCTTAAGGGTGGACCCAACGAGGCAAAAGTGGAAATAATCAGAAAGTCCAAAATCTGGAATCAGTCAACTGAAAACAAATTAACCGACAATTATGGCTTGCCTTGTTTATTTTTCTAAAAATCTTGAAACAAAGCACAAGTTCTCCACAGGTACTAATAGCTGTAAACCCATATGAGTGCATTTTGGAGCCTAATTTCCCCCCTTGGGGTAGATCTCTAGCCACAGTGAGAGAAGGGCTCAGCCAAGCCGTGTGGAAGTTGGGATTTACACTGGCGTGTCTCATGAGAGGGCAAGGACACGGAGGAGTCCAGGAGGCCTGGTGACTCGTCCACGTCTCTGCTGGACCAGGCCTGTTCTTACAACACAGTCTGCCACCCTTCTCCGCCTGGACGTCCGACGGGTTGATTACGTAATTGCTAAACCGACACACCGCTTCTGTACCTAGTCTACCCAGGGCCCCAGCCCAGTCCCCAGATGCATCCTCCCTCCTATCTTTACACCGGTGGGAGCCCTGGGCCCTCTGTGTCTTTTCTGTCCCCCTTCTTTTTCTCCACACCAGCTGCTAAGCCTCCTGGTTGATTTGCTGTGAGCAGGGTTTCTCAGCTCTGCCCTCTGTCGCTGCCACCATCATCTCGGGTTATTATGTCCAGTCCCCTGTTCTGCTCCACCATGCACAGCCCCACAATTATTCCTTTCCCAGGGCTGGCATGACAAAGCACCACAAAATTGGTACTTTGCTAAAAATAACAGAAATTTATTCTCTCAGCGTTCAGGAGGCCAGCAGTCTACAATCAAGGTCTTCTGATTTCCGGGAGGCTGTGCTCCTCTGAAGGCTGCGAGGAAGAATCCTTGCCAGCCTCTTCCTGCTTCTGGGGGTTGCTGGTAACCCTTCATGTTCTTTGGCTTGCAGACACGGCCCTCCTGTCTGCTCCATTGGCACACAGCTTTGTTCCCCCACGTCTCTGTTTTTCTACATGATTCTCCTCTGCGTGTCTGCTGCACCCAAATCTCCCTCTCTTTGTAAAGGTATCAGTCACTGGGTCGGGCAACCCTCCTCCATGTAACCTCATTCTACCTTGATTATATCTGTGAAGTTGTTGTTCAGTCGCCAAGTCATGTCCGACTCTTCGGGACGTCATGGGCTGCAACACACCAGGCTTCCCTGTCGTTCACCATCTCCCGGAGTTTGCCAAGTTCATGTCCATTGAATCAGTGAAGCCATCCAGTCATCTCATCCTCTGTCACCTCTCTTCTCCTTCTGCCTTCAATCTTTCCCAACTTCAGGGTCTTTTCCAGTGAGTCAGCTGTTCAAGTCAGGTAGCCAAATATTGGAGCTTCAGCTTTAGCATCAGTCCTTCCAAAGAGTATTCACTGTTGATTTCCTTTAAGATTGACTGGTTTGATCTCCTTGCTCTCCAAGGGACTCTCAAACAGGACTGCAAAGACCCTGTTCCAGCAATATCACAAGCCCCAGTACAGAGGGTTAGGACTTGAATACATCTCTTTTTTTGGTGAGGGGGACACAATTCCACTTACAACATCATGTGGTTCTTTCTCAAAATTCCTGTTTCCCATCATCCCATTGCTCAGAAACCTCTTCTGTGGGAGAAATTCTGACCACTCTAGTTGGATGCTCATATTCTTGCCCAGGCTGGCCACGCCTACCTTTCTAGTCTTGCCTTCCCATCAACCCACATTTAAGAGCCCTGTACCCTGCCCAGACCCACCGACTTATTGTCTCCAGAACATTCTATGTGCATCTGCAGGAGCTGTGTTTCTGCTCACAGCATCCCTTTTGCCTTGAGTTAACTGCTACCACTATCCTTCCTGCTTTAGACGGATTGTGTACGTCATGACACGTGTGGAAGAGCCCAGCCAGGTAGCATATGTGGCCCCACCAAGTCCCCACATTTACTGCTGGATGAGCTAGTGAAACTTCTGTATTTATTAGCCAGTTGTTGGACCAAAAAGTGTTATTTGATCAGTCACTGCCTATGTTTGTTGACAGAACAAACCTTGGTTCTTGTTTCATGATCAGGCACAATCTCAATTAGCTACAGTGAGAGGGATATGACTTATTGTAAAAGAATGCATTCTTTTTCTATTGTATTTTATTTTAATTTTTGACTGCAAGATCTTAGTTGTGACACTCAGGATCTTTCCTTGCAGTACACAGGCTCCAGAGCACATGGGATTAGTTGCGGGGCATGTGGGGTCTTAGTTCCAGACCTAGAACGAACCCTAGTCCCCTGCATTGGAAGGAGATTCTTAGCAAATGGACTACCAAAGGAGTGCCAAGAAGGCATTCTTACTGGGTTCTGTTATCACGAAATATTACTGACATGTAGGAAAACTTAATGTGCTTTTTAAAATTTTATTTATAATTTAAAATAATCATTTTTTTATTGTTTTTGCCATACAATGACATGATATCACCATGGGTTTACATATGCTTCCCCTCCAGAACCCCCTTCCCTCCTCCCTCCCCCCCGGGAAATCTCGCTGCACCAGCCCCGAGCATCAATCCTGGGCTGACGATTGATTAGACATATGATAATTAACATGTTTCAATGCCCTTCTCCCATATCATCCCACCCTTACCCTCATCCACAAAGTCCACGAGTCTATTCTATACATCTGCGTTCCTTTTGTTGTCTCCCATGTTGGGTTCTCGTTACCGTCTTTCTAAATTCCATATATATGCGTTAATATACTGTATTGTTGTTTTTGCTTCTGGCTTACTTCACTCTGGATAATGGGCTCCAGTTTCGTCCATCTGAGTAGAATTGCTTCAAATGAATTTTTTTTTAATGCTGAGTAATATTCCATTGTGTATATGTACCACAGCTTTCTTATCCATTTGTCAGTTGATGGGCATCTAGGTTGCTTCCATGTCCTGGCTATTGTAAACAATGCAGCGATGAACATTGGGGTACACGTGGCTCTTTCAATTCTGGTTTCCTCGGTGTATATGCCCAGCAGTGGGATTGCTGGGTCATATGGCAGGTCTATTTGCACCTTTTTAAGGAACCTCCACACTGTTTTCCATAGTGGCTGTACTAGTTTGCATTCCCACCAACAGTGTAAGAGGGTTCCCTTTTCTCCACATCCTCTCCAGCATTTATTGCTTGTAGACTTTCGGATGGCAGCCATTCTGACTGGTGTAAAGTGGTACCTCACTGTGGTTTTGATTTGCATTTCTCTGATAATGAGTGATGTTGAACATCTTTTCATGTGTTTGTTAGCCATTTTTATAAAATAATCATTTTTTAATTTAATGAAAAAAAACCTCTCTGAAGTCTAAAAATAAGCACTTGGTTTTGTTTAGCTACATTGACCACATCAAAAGGCCTTAGTACACTTGTGAAGCTGTATTTCAGCAAAGGGTCAGTTCAGTCGCTTAGTCATGTCCGACTCTTTGCAACCCATTGAAGCACAGCACACCAGGCCCCACTGTCCATCACCAACTCCTGGAGTCCACCCAAACCCATGTCCATCGAGTCGGTGATGCCATCCAGCCATCTCATCCTCTGCCATCCCCTTCTCCTCCTGCCTTCAATCTTTCCCAGCATCAAGGTCTTTTCAAATGAGTCACCTCTTCACATCAGGTGGCCAAAGTATTGGAGTTTCAGCTTCAACATCAGTCCTACCAATGAACACCCAGGACTGATTTCCTTTAGGATGGACTGGTTGGATCTCCTTGCAGTCCAAGGGACTCTCAAGAGTCTTCTCCAACACCGCACTTCAAAAGCATCAATTCATCAGCCATAAGGGTGGTGTCATCTGCATATCTGAGGTTATTGATATTTCTCCTGGCAATCTTGATTCTAGCTTGTGCTTCTTCCAGCCCAGCATTTCTCATGATGTACTCTGCATATAATTTAAACAAGCAGGGTGACAATATACAGCCTTAACGTACTCCTTTTCCTATTTTGAACCAGTCTGTTGTTCCATGTCCAGTTCTAACTGTTGCTTCCTGACCTGCATACAGATTTCTCAGGAGGCAGGTCAGGTAGTCTGGTCAGCAAAGGTAGCTTAGCTGATACTTAAGACACATTTTGCTGGTAAGAGCCTCCAACAGAGGTTTTCTTTCTTTCTTTTTAAAAGTGAATTATAGTTGCTTTACAGTGTTTGTTAATTTCAGGTGCATACCAAAATGGTTCAGTTATATATGTATTGGGTTGGACAAAAAGTTCATTTGGGTTTTTTCATATCATCTTATTTGCTGGGCTGGATAAAGCACAAGCTGGAATTAACATTTCCAGAAGAAATATCAATAACCTCAGATAATGCCGATGACACCATCCTTATGGCAGAAAGTGAAGAAGAACAAAATAGCCTCTTGATGAAAGGGAAAGAGGAGAGTGAAAAAGTTGGCTTAAAACTCAACATTCATAAAACTAAGATTATGGCATCCGTCCTATCACTTCATGGCAAATAGATGGGGAAACAATGGAAACAGTGAGAGACTTTATTTTGGGGGGCTTCAGAATCACTGCAGATGGTGATTGCAGCCATGAAATTAAAAGACATTTGCTCTTTGAAAGAAAATCTATGACCAATCTAGATAGCATATTGAAAAGCAGAGACATTATTTTGCCAACAAAGGTCTATCTAGTCAAAGCTATGGTTTTTCCAGTGGTCTTGTATGGATGTGAGAGTTGGACTATAAAGAAAGCTGAGCGCCAAAGAATTGATGCTTTTGAACTGTGATGTTGGAGAAGACTTGAGAGTCCCTTGGACTGCAAGGAGATCAAACAGATCAAATCAGTCCATCCTAAAGGAGATCAGTCCTGAATATTCATTGGAAGGACTGATGCTGAAACTAAAACTCTAATACTCTGGCTACCTGATGCGAAGAATTGACTCACTGAAAAATCCTCTGATATGGGGAAAGATTGAAGGCAGGAGAAGAAGGGGGAGACAGAGGATGAGATGTTTGGATGGCATCACTTGACTCGATGGACATGAGTCTGAGGAAGCTCCAGGAGTTGGCAGTGGACAGGGAGGCCTGGCGTGTTGCATTCCATGGGGTTGCAAAGAGTCAGACATGACTGAGCGAATGAACTGAACTGAACTGGAATATATATATTCTTTTCAAATTGTTTTCCCCAGCAGGTTATTACAAAATATTGAGTATAGGTCTTTGTGCTGTACAATAAGTAGGTCCTCGTTGACTATTGTATGTATATTGTTATTGTTCAGTCACTAAGTTGTAGCTGACTCTTTGTGACCCCATGGACTGTAGTCAACCAGAATCCTCTGTCCCTGGGATTTCCCAGGCAAGAATACTGTAATGGGTTGTTATTTTCTACTACAGGGGATCTTCCCAACCCAGGGATCAAACCCACAACTCCTGCTTTGGAAGATGGGTTCTTTACTGCCAAGCCACTGGGGAAGCCCATAGATGTTAATCTCAAACTCCCAAATTATCCCTCCCCCGTTTCCCCAGAAGAGAGATTTTCTGTGGTGGGTGGTGGGAATGGGGTGTGAGCAGGACTTAAGTGGACCTTCCCTGACATCCAGTGGGCACCGGAGAAATGATAGCAGTATACTACCTTATTCACTGGAAGCCAGAGAGGGCTGTTAACAGGGCAGTTCATCATGCCCTGGATGGTCATTAAGGATGGACTGGTCAACCTCAAACCTACAACAACTCAGGTACAGCACATCTGATACTGGAGTGACTCTGACCTGGGTCATTTCAGCAGCTCAATCGCTTCTCCTTTTCTCAATGGCCATGGTGAGAGCTCGCCTTTACCAGTGTCACTAGATTTCCTGCCTCACCTCCCCAACGTCATCCAAGACCCTGAAATCACTTTTTCTTTCAGTAATGAATCATCCAGATAATTACCCCAAACCAAGCCTCCATGTGGTTAGTCTGAGTCCCTGAGGGCCCTCAACCTGGGAAGGGGTTTTACAAGTGAGACTGCCTAACACCCCATCTCCCTAAAGCAGGAAGTTTCGAGAGCTCACCCTGAAGAGGGGCAGGCTCCCCTTCAGGAAAAGTTTAGAGACCTTCTCTCCAAGCCTCCTGCTTTGCCCTTTGATATCAGATATGTGGTCATAAAATGGACGTCTTTTTGACCGATTGAGAAAAGCCATTTCTTCGCCTCTTGAAAAATGTGCTCCTCTTTTCTCACCACAGCTGGGAGTTTCAAATGTGACTAAATCGCCAGGAATTTGGCAGTAACGGGATATTCATAAATACACATGAAATTTGGTGGGGTTTGGATAAAAATGAAATTGAAAGAGCACATTGTCAGGTTTAAGCCCAGACGTACCTTGAAACGAAAGACGAGTTTGTTTCTTAAGGTTGTTCATTTGCTTTGCAAGGATGGATGCCAGACGCTCAGCCCTAAGAGACACGGGCACTCACAACCTCGGGGCGGCATGTTCTCAGTCTCAGGCCCCAAAACAGAAGCCGCAGGGCAAACATTCAGCAAAGAAGCTGGGCCCTGGTTGCACAGTTCATGTCCACGGTTGTTGTTGTTCAGTCGCTAAGTCATGTCCAGCTCTGCAACTCCAGCATGCCAGGCTCCTCTGTCCTTCACCACCTCCCGGAGTCAGCTCAGATTCGTATCTGTTGAGTTGGTGATGCCATCTAACCACCTGATCCTCTGCCACCCTCTTCTCCTGCCTTCAATCTTTCCCATCACCAGGGTCTTTTCCAGTGAGTTGGCTCTTTGTATCAGGTGGCCTAAGTATTAGAGCTTCAGCATCAGTCCTTCCAATGAATATTCAGGGTTTATTTCCTTTAAGATTGACTGTTTTGATCTCCTTGCCGTCCAAAGAACTCTCAAGAGTCTTCTCCAGCAACATAATTCGAAAGCATCAGTTTTTCGATGCTCAGCCATCTTTATGGTTCAAACTTCACATCCATACATGACTATAAGAAAAACCATAGCTTTGAGTATATGGACCTTTATTGGCAAAGTGATGTCTCTGCTTTTCAGTATGCTGTCTAGGTTTGTCCAGGTGGCAGATATTCCCTTGTAGGAACCAGTGAAACCCAGAAACATTGGGCCCCTCATGATGGCTCCCTTTCAGGAACTGAAAACAGACCAGCCTGTGGGACACAGAACTCACTGGGACCCTTCTGGTCCTTCTCCTGTTAAGATAAGTTCTGTCATCTGACACATCATTAGACCTCACTCCAGAGAGTGTGACTTCTCTGCTGTGCCAGGGTGGAGGTGGCGATTAAATATTTGAGACCTATCTCTTGTCACTGGACATGATGTGGCATCTACTGTGATACAACCCTCTCCTGTCCCCGTATGCACCTTCTACGAGCAGGGAACTTGCCCAGGAGGCTGCAGACCCATCTCAGGAGACCCATTCCCCTCACTGCCGTCAGGCCATCTGTCCTGCATGGGGATGCTCTGTTTGCGTCTTCACATTTCTTGTGAATCAGTGATGTCATATGTGAACCTGTGGCATGCTGAGACTGTCATGAACTCTGTGTTGAACCTCCAGCCCCTCCTTCGTCCCCTCATGGAAGGTGACATCACCTGACGCATGACAGAGAACTTGGGGGCTGTCCAGGTGCCCACCCTGCTCCTAGTGCTCAAGCTCAAGAAGGCTTTTCCTCTGCTTCATCCTTCCTGCCTTGGCAGATGTTCCCACCACGCGGCCTCTCCCCCGTCTGCCTCCAAGTGTGCAGGTGTCACCCCTTCCCTTACGCCACCCCCACCCCTGGCACCTGCCCCTCTCTGGAAGCTGCCCACCTTTAGGCTGCTCATCAGCAGCATTGCCCTATCCACCCATTTCAAGTGAACCTGAGAGCCGCTGGCCGCTGTGCTGTGTCTCCCCGCTCCTCTCACACTCCTCTTGGCTCAGACTTGCACAAATCTGGCTGCTGGTTTTCCCCATGCTCGGTGTGCTCTGTCATCAAGTCATGTTCGATTCTCTGTGTCCCCGTGGACTGTGGCCCACCAGGTTCCTCTGTCCATGGCATTTCCAAGGCAAGAATACTGGAGCTTGGTTGCCATTTCCTTCTCCGGGGATCTTCCTGACCCAAGGATCGAGCCAGCATCTCCTGCGTCGGCGGGCAGATTCCTTACCACCAAGCCACATGGGAAGCCCTGCCTGTGTCCATATGGACCCCGTCCTCTCTCACCTGCGCCAGATCGTGGATCCTACAGTTCCCCCCAGCCTCCCCAGTATCATCGGCATTCTGTCCTGGGAAACTCTCAGTCAATAAGGCTCTGAAACCCCTCATCTTAAGAGATGAAACCTCGGGACTTCCCTGGTGGTTTAGTGACTAAGACTCCATGCTCCCAACGTGGGGGGCCTGAGTTCGATCCCTGGTCAGGGAACTAGATCCCACACGCTGCAACTAAGAGTTCACACATGGCAATTAAGGGTCTTGAGGGCCGCAACTAGGACCCAGCTCAGCTAAATTACAGAGAGAGAGAGAGGAAATGTTCCTGTGACAAGGACCTATGGCCTAGAGGACCTATGGCCAATGGCCTATAATGGAGGAGGCTCTGAAAAAGAGTAGATACACCCAGAACACTGTACATCAAGTCTATTTCAATGGCTCAGATGATAAAAACTCTGCTTACCACGTGGGCAACCCAGGTTCGGAAGATCTGCTGAGAAGGGAATGGCTACCCCTTCCAGTATTCTTGGCTGGAGAATCCCATGGACACAGGAGCCTGGTGGGTTACAGGCCATGGGGTCATAATGAGTCAGCCACGACTGAGCAACTGACACTAACTTGACGTTGTCAGTTCCTTTCTTCCTGTTCTCTTTTTGTGCCCACCTTACTAGGTCAGTAAGATGACCAAAACAGCTCTTACTAGGTCACCAATGACCTCTGAGTGCCTAAATCCAAAGCTCAGTCCTGACATTAGGAAGCTGGGTCCTGACCACAATAACCGTGTTTCAAAAACTTTTCCACTTGACATCTTGCTTCACTGCCTGCCTCCTTGGCCACTCATTCTCAGACCCTCATTCATTCTTCCTGCTCTCCTAGGCCCCACCCCGTGTTGGGGCATCCCAGAGCTCAGTCCCCAGGCCTGTCCTCCTTGGTTCATATGCTCCCTCCTCCTTCACTCACAACCCATACCTTCAGCTATAAACCTCACTCTCAAGTTGACAGTGGCCCGCTGGGCATTCCCACTTGTACCAGTAAAATGCATCTCTAACTCCATGTGTCCAAGATGGAATTCTTCTTTTCTCACTTCTTTCCATCTCAGTAAAAAGCAATTCTCTTTGTCTAGTGACCAATGCCAACATTTTGGAAGCATTCTTGACTTGTGTGTGTTCCTTTCACACCCCATGGACAGTCCAGCAGTGAATTGCATCACTCTGATCTTAAATGTCTATATCCAGGACCTGAAGCCATCTCTCCAGTGGTTCCACACCCTTCCTGGTCCAAGCCACCATCCTCTCTCACCTGGATCAGGAATGTTCTCCAGCCAGGCCTCTCAGACTCTGCCCAGCACTGCAGCCGGCATGACCCTGAGGAATGAAAGTCGCCCTTCTGGCCTCTGCTCTCAGCTCTGCCATGACCCCCCACATCATTCAGTGCAAACCACTAGTTTTAATGAGATCCACATAGCTTATTTGTTTGTTCTTGGCCAGAGTCACTCTGATGGAGAGACCATCCCTAATCCCACTGGTTAAAGAGCAACTCAGACCCTGCGGCCAGGGCTCCCCTTGCCCCGCAGCTTTCCTTTCCTCCCTGACACTGACTGCCTTTGATTTACTGCAGACTCTGTATATGATTGTCTATCTCCCCAGCTGCAGTGGACACTCTGTGAGCATCATGACCTCACTCTTGTGTCCCCTGATATATCCCCCGGCCCAGAACCACGCCCAGGACATAGGAGATGCTCAACAGCTGTCTTTTAAATAAATGAGCCATTATCCATGTTCATTGATGGAGTATTTGTCGGACACCAGCAATGAATGAATGCCACGGTTCCCTTCATGCCAATGCTTTCTGTGTCCTGGGAGGTTCAGTAGACCAGGCTTTTATTTTTTTGTTTGTTTGTTTGTTTATATGTTTTGGCTGTGCTGAGTCTTTGTCACTGTTCGGGCTTTTTTCTATTGTGGCGAGCAAGGGCTACTCTCTTGTGGAGGTGCACGGGCTTCTCCTGCAGTGGCTTCTCTTGTGGCAGAGCATGGGCTCCAGGGCACACGGGCTCAGTAATCGTGACTCCCTGTCTCTAGAGCACAGGCTCAATAGTTGTGGCTCACTGCCTTACCGGACCAGGAATCAAACCCCGTGTCTCCTGCACTGGCAGGTGGATTCTTTACCACTGAGCCCCCAGGGAAGCCCAAACAAATAAGGTATGTTGAAATACACATTTCAGAAAGTTAACAGCATGACTCAAGTACAAATATGTTCTGAGTACCTGGTGTCAAAGTCATTCCCTCCTTGACTTTATTTCCCACCTCCATTAAGGAGGGCACCAACAGGATGACAGAGTAGCTAGCTCAAAGGGGAGTAAAAGGAAGTGGGGTAAGAGTGTGAGCTTAGCTATTAGGCTGGTTAATGTCATTCAGGGCACTAAAATCGTAACTTAGCAGTTACCTTTTCTACCCAACAGAAATCACTTGCAATTTATCAATCTTCTACAAGTTAGCATCTAACTTTACAGAATCTGGTTCCTAACCAGTAGCAAACAGTAAATCAATCCAAATAGCATTCTCTAGATTAAGGGTCTTTTCCAGCACCTCGATTCAAGAAGACTCTTGAGAGTCCCTTGGACTGTAGGAAGATCAAACCAGTTAGTCCTAAAGGAAGTCAACCCTGAATATTCATTGGAAGGACTGATGCTAAAGCTGAAGCTCCAATACTTTGGCCACCTGATGGGAAGAACTGACTCATGGGGAAAGACCCAGATGCTGGGAAAGATTGAAGGCAGGAGGAGAAAGGGGTGAGAGGATGGGATGGTTGGAGGGCATCACACAATGAATTTGAGCAAACTCTGGGAGATGGTGAAGGGCAGGGAAGCCTGGTGTGCTACAGTCCATGGGGTCGCAAAGAGTTGGATGTGACTTAGCGACTGAGCAACAGCAACAAGATTAAGGGTCAGCAAGCTTTTTCTGCAATGGGCCAGATATTAAATATCTTAGGTTTTGCAGGCTACAGTCTCTGTTACAATTACTCAGCAATACTGTAGTAGTACAAGGCTTCTATAAGTAACATGTACATGACTGTATTTCTATAGCTACTTTATTTACAAAAACCAGGCTACCAGTGGCAGTGTGCTGACCCCTGCCCCAGTTATAGTCAGATGAAGCCCAGCCAGACTTGTTAGATGGAGCTCTGGTTTGACTCGGAAAACACACATAGGGAGCTCTCTGCCTTTCTCTCATTTTAGACCCCTTTCTTAACAATTTCATGGACCCTCATCTTTTAGATTCCAATTCCCAGGGGTTTATTGTTTATGAATAGGATAATAGTAAAAATAAAATGAAAAATGTTTCCCAGGACTCCAGTGATGTTTAAGACCGGTACAGAATTAATGCAGATTTTTTTTTTATACTGTAATTACATTGCCTTGGCTTCAAATAACAAGATGATCAGATTCTACCTCACTGACAGACACATGCAAGGACTACTTACTGGCAGAATTTCAAAGTCACAGGAGGTCTGATTATCTAGCCAGACAGATGAAGCTCCAAAGATTTGTGTACCATTCTGTATCCCGTAAGCATGTAAACAGCCATTATGTGGAAGAATATTATTAAAATCAAATAGAATGCTATGTTTAAAAGGGATAACCAACAAAGACCTACTGAACAGCACAGGGAGTTCTGCTCAGCGTCACGTGGCAGCCGGGGTGGGAGGGGAGTTTGGGGGAGAGTGGGTACATGTGTATGTGTAGCTGAGTCCCTTTGCTGATCACCTGCATTGTTAACCAGCTATACCCCAATACAAAATAAAAAGTTTAATATAAAAAAATCAACTATAGAAACATTCAATGTAGAACCAGAAAAGGGGTTACTTTTTTTCTTAATTCAATGGGAGAAATTTTATTTCAATGAAACCACATTATTCTAGGTTTTGGATTAATATCATTCACTTGAGTGTTCTCAGGTGAGTAGTTTGGTTAGTATTCTGCGTATACATCTGTCTTGGGTGGGTTGAGTGCTATAAGCAAACTTTAATACTGTGTTTTTTCCTTGTATACATTTGAATAATATAAGAAAAAAAATCATCTGAATCAACATCAGAGGTCTCTGAAAACTGGAGACTCTTTCTCTGTGTCTGAGAAAGGCTGCATGAGACTCACGTTGTATCTGGCTCAGCAAAAAGACCTGTGTCTGCTCCCCTATAAATGGGGAGGTGTCTATTTCCTTTTTTCTCCTCTGCCTTTGATTTGCCTCCAACAGCTGAAAGCATTCCTCTCTGGTCTTCACGCAGATGGGCTGACAGCTTCCAGAAAGCTTTTTTTTTACAAGCCTGGGAGCTTATTAGGTGTCAGTGACTGCTGGCAAAAGACAGAGGCACCCAGGATACTGCCTTGTTTGAAACTGGGTCCCTCCAAAGTTCGAGTCAGCAATTGCTCACATCACACTCTGTATTTGGAGTCTTCTTTCTTTTTCCTTTCATCTTCTCCAGATAAGCACCTAGCGTGTTTATTAATAGCATTCTCCTCAATTCACAAATGTAAATTCTCCAGGAAGACAAGCACTGATTCTAAAGGATTTCAAGCTGTTCAAGAGCGGTCTCCACCCCATCCACCCCTCCCCCAACAATTGCCAGATCAACTTCTCAACACGGGTTTCTCATTCCTGGCCTCTCTCACTCACCTTAGAGATGTTAAAGCCATTGTTTCCGCTTTATCTTTTGAAAAAACAAAAAAAACCCTTCTGTTTCTGGGTGTCATGGCTGGGTCTTACTCGGATCTCCAAGTCTCACTGTGCAGTGGGCACGTTTCTCTAATGGTTTGACCTGTGGCAGAATCTGTAGACTTTTTCTCCTCCAGTGCCATCAGATTACAGCGACTTTGCAAGTTAAGCAAAACCTTTTATCACGTTGCTTACCTGAGTTCATTGTCTCCTGGAATCATTTGCTTAGTCAAGCTCAGCGCCTACATTTTGCCTCCTTTTTTTGCAACAAATCATGACAATAAATCCTTTAGGAGGAGGCGGGGTGTTTTTGCCTCTTGCAGGATTCCATGGTGAAACCTCACAGCTCTATATCAGCCACTGGAGGAGGACCCAGTAGTCCCAAAATGAACAGTCCTTTGTACAAAATGCCGCTGGACTCTGCTTACATTTGATCTTTTACAGCACTTCGTAATTACTTCTGAAGTCACATGATCAACAGCTGGTGTGGGGCATTTTAAGAGTGGCTGCAAAGAGAATCACATCTGCTGAAACACAAAGTGGAGGTTTCAAACAGTAAATTAACAAGTGAGAGAGATGGGTAGACAGACATCTTCATAGAGTCAATTCTCTTGGCATGTTTCTGTTGGAATCCTGTTATTCTTCTTTGTCTGTAATAAGTGGCCATTGGCTATAAAATGATCATTGAAGGTGTATCGTATGTTCCAGGGTGTGGGTGTTACCCCAGTAGAACATGAACCCCTAGAAGGTAGAGCTGATGTCCACCAGAGGGATGGGGCCTCAAGCAGAGGCTTGCTTCCTTGTTTGTTAATCATAGTAAAGGCTTTCATTTGTTGGGTTGCAGTTCTTATTATGGACCAGACACCTGTGTTCTAACACCTTCTATGTTTATTAACTTGTGCAGTTTTCATAAGGACCACAAAAAGACATCAAATATAAGAGAAATGCTTAGAGATGCCTGTGATGGACCAAGGTCCCTGAAATAGAACTTGGGACATAAGAATGTTCTGGAGCACTGACATGCAGGTCACATGCAGACAAGGCTCGTGTGCTTTTTCTGGCCAGCAGAACGCCTGACCTGACACATAGTAGGGTTAAACTAACCCCACATGATGGACGGACAGACAGACTGATCTGAGACGCTCCACTCGGTGAGTTTGGATGAGAAGAAATCTCGATGTGTGTTCTGTGGAGGGCAGCTCTGGGAGACCTTGCTCGATCCTAAAGGCCTTTGTCAGCAGTGATGTGACCAAGAAAATGAGGACGCGCCCAGTGGCATATATAGCATCTAATGAAAGGGGTTGATTTGGGTTGGGTTGTAGACTTAGAATTCCACTCTTGATCCTTGGAACCTACTCTTGACGTGTTTTTCCCACTTGAGCCACATTTGCAGATTGTTAGAGTGAGATGGGGGCTCAAGTTGGGAGAAAAAAAGAGGATGGCAGAGACTGAGAACAGGCCACAGGTCACAGTGTAGCTCTTTGCTGCATCTAGCCCCTTTGAGTGACATTTGTCTCAGAGCCTCAAATCCCCTCTTCAGGACCTCAGACCATCTTCGCCAGGTGTCTGGTGAGAACTGAGCATCTCAGAACCAAATCAGGAGGTGCCTCTCCTTAGCTGCGGGCTGCCAGTGGGCGGCGGGATGGTGGGCTCAGGTGGGGTCGGCTGGTACCCCCTGGCAGAGTGTGATGCTGTATGCCCACCAGCTCTGGGCCTGCAGGAACACAAAGGCACTTTAAAGTGCCTTCAGCTTTAGCTCCAACAAGAGCTTAAAGCCCAGGACACTGGCAGGTACGTGACATCTGACTTCTTCCTGCCTAGCACCCCTTCCTCCTGTAGGTGGTCTCTTTGAAGTCACTTTGAAGTCCCTGAGGGCTATGGTATTTCATCACCACCCTCAAGGGCAAGAACAACATTTGCCTTAGGGGTGGAGTTTCCTGCCAGGCTCTTGCCTATCCATGTCTCCAGATCCAAACCTTCTGTGTTCAGATGGGGGCACCATCGCCTGCCCAGCCTCCAGTTATCTGCATGCCAGCATCTTGGTTTCCTTGGCTTTATGAAGGAAGGTCAAAATCATTTACTAAAATACTCCCAGCAACAAAAAGGAACTTGATATTTCATTTACAATGTTACATTTTTTTTTTATTTATTTCATTCCATTTCCTTCACAGTTGGGAAGAGCTTAAAAAGAAAAGGAATGAGAACAATAAAACTCATGTGAGATGGTCTCACCAAAGATGATCATTTCCCAGAGGATGCCTGTCCTTTATTGTGTGTGTGTGCTAAGTTGCTTCAGACGTGTCTGATTCTTTGCCACCCCATGGACTGTAGCCCACCAGGCTCCTCTGTTCATGGGATTCTCCAGGCAAGAATACTGGAGTGGGTTGCTGTGCCCTCTCCCAGGGTCAAACCCTGGGAGTTTGACCAGGGGGTCAAACCCTGGTCTCTTATGTCTCCTGCATTGGCAGGCAGGTTCTTTACCACTAGCATCACCTGGGAAGCCCACCCTTTATTGTATCTGTACTTTAAGACAAAATATTCATAGTTTACCTATGTGGTAATTCCCACAATGAAAATGATTCTTGGGACTTCCCTAGTGGTCTATTGGTTGAGAATCCACTTTGCAATGCAGGGAGGTGTGTGTGAGATCCCTGGTTGGGGAGTTAAGATCCCACAGGCCACAGCAGCTAAGCCTGTGCACTGCGCCTCCACAGCCTGAGTGCCGTGGAGCCTGCTCACCATAAGGAAGATCCGGTGTGCGGTGACTAAGACTCCATGTAGCCTAATTAATTAATTAATTTAACAAAAGGATTCTGAAAGGTAAGCAGCATCTAAATAGTATAGAGTATACTTGTTATTCTAGCGTTCACATAATTACCTTAAAATAGGACAGAGAGAAGCCCCCATAACCAGGGTAAGTAGTGGCCGTACCATGCAGAGATCACACAGTTTGGAACCCAAAAACAGGACGGATCTGCCCATCCCTGGGGACCATGTGGTCTTCAGAAGCATTTGTACTCACGGAGTCTCCGCTTCCCCCTCAAGAAAACAAAAATGCTGCTTCCTGTATCTCAGGGCTGGTTATGAGCTGGAAAGAAAATCGTGCCTAGTTGGAAGGGTCTGTGTCCTGTCCGCCCCGTCAAAATGTCAGTTCATCTGACAAGACTCAGACGGTGCTCCTTTGTTTAAAGTGCTGGAGGGATGGTTCCAAGGAGCGTCAACTGTTCTCCGTTGAGATATCGGCCCAGCCAGACACGGTGCTTGAACTTTGCTGTCCACAGAGCACTGTGTTCTCCAGTAACGGATGCTTGCTTCCTCGCTGTTGGCTGAATGAGTCTCTCAAAGGTAATGGTTGCTAAGTACATATAATAGAATGACAGCATGCAGGCCTGGGAGCGGTGCATGTTCCAAGTTGGAAGACAGACGTCAGGAAGGATAGGGATGTTTCCTGACACAGACCTAGCCAGTGTTGGGGGACAGACTATCATTCTTGCCGGAATCCGTGGGAACGAAGGGGAGAGGCAGCCCCTCCCTCAGCTCCTTCACTCTGCTGGGGCCTGAGCATTCCAGATAGAGGTCACTGACTTGCAATTATACTGCAAATCTAGACAGAACATTTAAACAAAACATCACGAACTTCAGGATTACAGGGGACGTTCACAGTCACCTAGTTCACTCTGGCAGAGCTTGGATACCTCTGAAACATTCACTCCGGAGGTTCACTCATCCCGGAGCCAGGGAACTCCCTGTCATCTGAGATGGCCTGACTCACCACACAGTAACAATGCTGATAAATTTATCGCCTGAGATGAATTGCCTGGGCTGGTGTTGTTCCTGCCTTCCGTCTGCTTCTTGTCACTCACATCCTGTCTCTTTCCTTCATTTTCTCCCCATGGGATGATGCGTCTGGTTCCTCTGCCATCTGACATGCTATCCCCCAAATTGCTCCTGTTTGTCCATCCTGTCTTTCGGAAAGGCTTTCGCGATGATTTCCCTTTGCAGGACTCGTTTAAGCATATAACAGATTACAGCTGGCTCCATTATGTATTTTCTAAAAATGACTTTCCCTCTGTTCTACAAAACAGATGTGAGAATAACCTGGATATTCAACAACCATTGACTCTTGCCAAGCGGGGCATTGTCTTTGGAAAAGGGTTTCTAAGTCTGATTTCCTAAAATTCTCAAAGGTGTTTTACTTCGACCGCAGGGCAAAGCCCTGACTAGCAAGCAGCAGTTCAGATCATGAAAGCCCATGAGTAACTTCTGACACTTTTTATGTTGCACCATTGTTACGAAACGAGAAAAGGTTCGCAAAATGCAATGCGGTCGCCATATCTTTCTCTATGCACGTCAGAGTAAAGGACATTTTATGACTCGGAGGACAGAAGAGCCAACAACCCCACAATAATCACATAGCATCACCACATTATATGAGCTTACAACCCAAACCATTGTGGAAGGAGGTCCCAGGTAAGATGAGAGGCCCAGAAAGAGGACAGATTTGAGAATCCAGCTCAGGCTTCCTTGTTGTTGTTTTTCAGTTACTCAGTTGTGTCCGACTCTTTGGATCCCACAGACTGCAGCACACCAGGCTTCCCTGTCGGGCTTCGTTAGCTGAATTTAATCCTGTATCCCATAGAAGATTGTAGTCAGGCTGCAGAGCTGGCTTTTTCTCTAGTTCTTCTTGGCCAGCTCCTGCTCCGTAGCTTTTGGCCCTCCCGTGGCGCTGGAGAGATGGCAGGATGTTACTGCCTCGTTATCCCTGTTGTACAGGGAGGAGCAGAGGGAAGGGCGGGTAGCTGGTCAGCACTTGAACCCTGATGTTTTGTACTTTCTGCTGCCCTGTGCTGATTCAGGGATTGTTTCCTGCAGCACAGCCGTCAGCTAACAAGGCAAGGATATTTGAGCGGTGACAGTGATCGTGGCCAGTAGAAAGGTCACCAGGTTTTGAAGGTGCCCCCATAGTACACTTCTCACAAAATCACACGCTCTAAAACCAAGTTCGAGGGCTGAATCCCTTCATTCCAGTCTAGAAAATGTCATTTGTGGGGTTTGTGAAATACGATAGCACATTTGCCATTTCTTCACAAAAATGGGAGTACTTAAGTCTAAATCAGTCATATTTAGGAAGACTAATGTAATCACGGATGTTGAAGCCTGAAAGCTGAGCGGGATTAATAAGCTTTGTGCCATGTTAAAAATTTGAGATTCTTTTTATGTAACACTTATGAGCCATGGGGATTCTGTAGAAAATCCCTTCATTATTGGGAAAAAAATGTAAAACCTGTGTAGATTCATTTGTTAGTATTACCTAAAAGTTGTTGATGGAAAAAAATAAAGTTTAATGAGACTGAAATATAATAGCAGTTTCACTTTTCTCTGATAGTTCAGTTCAGATGTTCTCTGGATGAAGAAAGCACTGGGGAGAAGGGCGTTGGGCAGAGTGGATCTTGGGAAGGGCTGAAATACATCCTGTCAGTGGGACAAAGCTCTGATTCTGGTACAGATTTAGTAGGACTAAGTCCAGAGTCCTTGGCTCATGAATTATGGTGTTAAATAGAGATTCCATGCTCTTTTTGGACAAAGTGAGCAGAGAATACAAGGAGAGTAATAATGTCAGGAAAGAGTATTAGATAACTCATTGTGTTATACAGTCATTTTTTAATGTGCATTTTGGAAACACACTGTGATGCCAAGTTTTTGAGTGCTAGTCACAGACTTCAGTAAGAGATTCTTCTATAGTTACATAAATTGCCATAACATCTCTCTTTGGATTTCGACGCATCCTGTTCATTTTTCCGTTTGTCCGTCCATTCACTGGCGTTTTTACTGGATGCCTGTTGTATGGACTCTGGGAGAACAACTGTTGTTTCTTCTGCCTTCAAGGTGCTTTGGTGAAGGATGAAATCACTTCTCGTTCTCTGTCATGCCCTCCACACTCAGGATGATATAGAGGGACAGAGGAGACATCTCAGAAATGTTTGAGTGAATTCATAAAAGTAGGTGTCTTGAAAGCATGGAGATAAAGATAGATAAAAGTCACTCAGTCGTGTCCAACTCTTTACAACCCCATGGACTATACAATCCATGGAATCCTCCAGGCCAGAAGACTGGAGTGGGTAGCCTTTCCCTTCTCCAGGGGATCTTCCCAACCCAGGGATCAAACCCAGGTCTCCCACATTGCAGGCAGATTCTTTACCAGCTGAGCCACAAGGGAAGCCCAAAAGTATGAAATGAATGTGTAAACCCAGTATCATGTCTTGCCAGATACATCTTCAGAAAGCCTGTGCTTTAGTGTTTGCCCCCAAATGCTATATTCACGTGTGTGTCTTCATTGTTGTTTTTTAACCAACTCATGTCTGACTCTTTGTGGCTGTGTTAGGAGGAGGTTCAAACACCAAGATGAGAAGCCAAACTTAACCTGTTTGGATACTCCATCCTGGGACTGGGATGCAGTGTCTTAAAATATAGAGCCAGACCAAAGCCACGGTGACAGGTCGCGTCACACCTGTTCGGATGAGCGTTATCAAAAAGCAAGAGGTAGCTAGTGCAGCTATTGCCAGAAATGTAAGCTGGTGCAACCGCTATGGAAAACAGTAGAGCGCTTGCTCAAAAATCAAAAATAGAACTACCGTATGACCCAGAAATCTGGGTATGTGTCCAGAGGAAATGAAAACAGGTTATAGAAGAGGTATCTGTCTTCCCAAGTTCATTGCTGCATCGCTCACAGTAACCAGGGTATGGAAACGACATAGTGTCCATCAGTGAATGGATGGGTCCAGAAAATGTGTGTATGATTCTTGTTGTTGTTCAGTTGCTTAGTCATGTTCGACTATTTGTGACCCCATGGACTGCAACAGGCCAGTCCTCCCTGTCCCTCACCAGCTCCTGAAGCTTGCCGAAGTTCATGTCCATTGCTTCGGTGATGCCACCCAGCCATCTCATCCTCTGATGCCTTCTTCTCCTTCTGCCCTCAATCTTTCCCAGCATCAGGGACTCTTCCAATGAGTCAGCTGTTCACATTAGATGACCACAATACTGGATCTTGAGCTTCAGCATCAGTCCTTCCAACAAGTATTCAGTGTTAATTTCCCTTAGGATTGCCTGGTTTGATCTCTTTGCTATCCAAGGGACTTTCGGGAGTCTTCTCAAGCACCACAGTCTGAAGCCATCAATTCTTTGGCATTCTGCCTACTTTAAGGTCCAGCTCTCACAACCATACATGACCACTGGGAAGACCACAGCCTTGACTCTATGGACCTTTGTCAGCAGAGTAATGTCTCTGCTTTTCAACACACTGTCTAGGTTTGTCATCGCTTTCCTGCCAAGAAGCAATCATCTGATTTCATGGCTGCAGTCACCATCAGCAGTGATCTTAGAGCCCAAGGAGAGGAAATCTGTCACTATTTCCACCTTTTCCCCTTCTATTTCATTACTTCCCCATGAAGTAATGGGGCTAGATGCCATGATCTTAGTTTTTTAATATTTAACTTTAAGCTAAATATTGAAAATGTATGATTATGATTATTCAGCCTTAAAAAAAGAAGGAATTGCTGTCATTTGTGACAACATGGATGCACCTGGGAGAGAATTTTTCTAAGTGAATTAATCCAGACAGAAAGAGTCAAAATCTACATGGTATCACTTATATACACCTAAAAACAAACAAAGGAAAAAACAAGTGCCATGTTGAATTCATAGAAACAGAAAGTAGGAAAGTGGTTTCCCGGGGCTGGAGGGTGGGGGAAGTGGGGAGAGGTTGGTAAAAGGGTATAAACTTTCAGGTCTAAGATGAATAAAGTTTGAGTATCGAATGTATAACATTGAGACTAGTTGATAACACTGTATGGTATCACTGAAATTTGCTAAAAGAGTGGGACATTAGTGTTCTCTACCAAAAAACGACAGAAGAGATGAGGTGATGGATATATTAATTTGATGGAGGCAATGGTTTCACAATGTACATCAAACTGTTACATCCTACTCTTAAAATAGCTTACAAATCTAGTTCCCTTTAAAGATCTTCCTTCTGTACCAGAATATATGAAATGTGTTCAGTCTCTGACTTTTTAAAAATTTTATTCGTTTATTGATTGATTTTTGGCTGTGCTGAGTCTTCACTGCTGTGCAAGCTTTGCCTCTGGTTGCAGTGAGCAGAAGCCGCTCTGTAGCTGGGTTGCACAGGCCTGTCACTGCAGTAGCTCCCCTGTTGCAGGGCTTGGGTTCTAGGCATGTGGGCTTCATTACTTGGAGCACACGTGCTCTGTAGTCTCAGTTCCCGGGCTCTGGCGCTCAGGCTTGGCAGTTGTGGCACACGGACATAGCTGTTCCTCGGCCTGTGGGATCTTCCCGGATCAGGGATGGAACCCGTGTCTCCTGCATTGGCAGGGGCACTCTGTACCTCTGAGCCACCAGGGAAGCCCCGGTCTCTGACATTTCTTATTAGATATCTACTTCTAGACACTGCGGAGAAGTACTCTCTGCTGCCATACAAATCTGAACCTAAATATCAGGTTTCTGAGTGTCCTAACACTTTCCCTTTACATTTTTGTGGCTTTGAAACAGAAATGCTCCTGACGAGCGACGTCAAAGGAAACTCACCAGCCACCAGGCAGCGCAGTCCTTCTAACGTGGTCACCGTTTCCTCCACAGGCCAGCCAGCCAGCCAGCCATCACCTTCATGGGATGAACTGCATTGCAGGCACCACATGAGGCTGGTTTTCAGTCTTGATTTATGTCCACAATTAAGTACTTTCAGTATCTTCAGAAGGATTTTGCTTTGCTGCTGCTCCCAGAGAAAGTCATTCTGTTCACAACAGGCTGATGGTCACTGACCAGGCGAAGCAGTTAAAGACAGTGGGAATTTCCAGAGCACCTCAGTGCATCTCAGCTCCTTGCAAGCCAACAAGGTTCCTACAGCACCTCATGAAACCAGAAGGACTGCCACTCAGGGCCTCTCTCTCTTTTTTTTTTTTTTCTTACTAAAGAGATTTATTCTTTTTTTTTTTAGTTTTGCCATACAATGACATGATATCGCCATGGGTTTACATATGCTCCCCCTCCAGAACCCCCCTCCCTCCTCCCTCCCTCCTCCCTCCCCCCGGGAAATCCCAATGCACCAGCCCCGAGCATCAATCCTGGGCTGGCGATTGATTAGACATATGTTAATTAACTTGTTTCAATGCCATTCTCCCATATCATCCCACCCTTGCCCTCATCCACAGAGTCCACGAGTCTATTCTATACATCTGCATTCCTTTTGCTGTCCCGCATGCTGGGTTCTCGTTACCGTCTTTCTAAATTCCATATATATGCATTAGTATACTGTATTGTT
>ML660216.1:14396839-14675086 GCA_007570785.1 Antilocapra americana | reverse complement strand
TAAGTTCTTTGGCCCACTTTTTGATTGGGTCGTTTATTTTCCTAGAATGGAGCTGCAGGAGTTGCTTGTATATTTTTGAGATTAATTGTTTGTCCGTTACTTCATTGGCTATTATTTTCTCCCATTCTGAAGGCTGTCTTTTCACCTTGCTTATAGTTTCCTTTGTTGTGCAGAAGCTTTATTGACTATCAAAAGCTTCTGGCTAATTTCCTGCTCAATTGGTGTAATACCAGTCAAGGCGAACACAGAGCTGCAATTTTAACCACATAAGCAATGGAAATGAAATCCCAAAAAACGTCTCTCTCCAGGTTTTCCTTCTGTTTCTTCTTTGATTCAGGTGTCATATTTATCTTTCAGTCCTTACCACAGTGAGCTTCCCAGTGGCACTGGTGGTAAAGAACCCATCTGCCAGTGAAGGAGACATAGGAGACATGGGTTCAATCCCTGGGTTGGAAAGATCCCCTGCAGGAAGACAGAAACCCATTCCAGTATTCTTACCTGGAGGATCTCATGGTCAGAGGAGCCTGGCAGGCTATAATCCATAGGGTCACAAAGAATCGGACACAACTGAAGTGACTTAGCACACACACACACCCCACCACAGTGCCTGCCACTTGCTACTTAGCAGGCACTTATTTTAGAATGTCTTCAATGGACTAATGCCTAGATGGATGGGTTGATGGATACACAAATACCGTCCTTACTGGTTAAACAGTGACATAGGTACCATGTACTATAGATCAGTATAACTCTCTCCCTCTTGAAAATATTTTGAAGAATTAATAAAACCATGACCAGATCCCAGTGTAGTACAATCAGCTTTTATATTCATTGGATCCTTTATCAATTCTTATGTTAATAAGATGGTATAGTTTGTCCATGAAATAGTATTCACTATTTAAATTACCAGGCCAAAAGTAACATCTAAACTTTCTTCACTGAAACTGTAGTTGTACTTTTTTTCCTCTTCCAGAACATTCTTGGCTGATTGTTCAATAATGTAAGTCTATTCGGTATAATTACAATCATAGTGTCTCTCTCTCCAAATGCAGTGCCACATTGGGAAATGAAAACCAACAAAGTAACAAACTGACTCTTTATTAACCTTCTTTCTAAGAAAGTTCTTTGCGTGTGATAAGGTTTTATAATTGAATAGGGAAAAAGATCAATAATTTCCAGTGCAAAGGCAAATTAAAACTTCATAAATATTTATACAAGGGGAAAAAAGCACTTTGCTACTTGGTTTTAAGTCTTTTTGGACCATGTGCTAAACAGGTAGATTCTAGGGCTTATCCTGTTTTGAAAAAAAAAAAGAATGGTGCATATTGCTATAGGCTGAATGTTTGTGTCATTTCCCAAAGTTGTGTGTTTAGACACTAACCTCCAAAACTGATGGCAGGATGTGGGGCCTTTGAGAGGTGATTAGGTCATGAGGGTGCAGCCCTCATAAATTGTATCAGCACTCTTGTAGAAGACCCCGCAGAGTTCCCTAACCCCTTTCACCATATGAGAACACAATGAAAAAGCACAGCTGTAAACTGGGACAAGGGCCCTTGCTCAACCCTACCAGCTCGCTCATCTTGGACTTCTGGCTTCCAGGACTATCAGCACTAAATTTCTGCTCTTTGCAAGCCCCCAGTCTGTGGTATCTTGGTATTGCCTCCCAAACAGACTAAGTCACATGTTCTGGAAATTACCAAGCTTACCTCTTGTGTTCAGATTTCTTGTACTGGTTTCTGTGTAGCATTTCAAGGCTTTACCATCACTTTTTCCTGATCACAGTCGCCAGTCTTACACGTCGCTCATGTACAGTCCACGAAGACCTGCAGGTGACAAGCCAATGGCGTGATGCCTGTAGTCGGTTGCCCCTGTGTCCCTCCGGAATCACAGAGCCTGGTCCTTGAACACAGAACACTCAGAAAGATTTACCTTACCACGACCCTTGCTATGTCACAACTTGAACCCTGGGGTCAGAAAGCTCCGATTCCTTACTTCAGCTGCTTACTAGATAATATCCTTTAGCACATTCTTCATCTTCCCAAGCATCAGTCTTTATGCATAAATTAAGATAATAGTAGTGCTATGGATTATTATAAGGATTTGAGAATACTTAACAGAGCACCTGGGAAATGGGAACCAGCCCAAATAATTTCTGTTCTTTGTAATAATATTGTCTATATCATCTCTGTATTATTCAGATGAATGTTGTTGTTGTTGCTGTTAAGTCATTAAGTCATGTCCAAATCTTTGTGACCCCATGGACTGTCGCAAAGTAATGCTCAAAATCCTCCAAGCTAGGCTTCAACAGTAACATGAACTTCCAGATATACCACTTGGATTTAAAAAAAAACGCAGAGGAACTAGAGATAAAACCGCCAACATCCATTGGATAGTAGAAAAAGCTAGAAAATTCCAGAAAAACATCTACTACGGCTTCATTGATTATGCCAAAGCCTTTGACTGTGTAGATCACAACAAACTGTGGAAAATTCTTCAAGAGATGGAAATATCAACCACCTTACCTACCTCCTGAGAAACCTGTATGCAGGTCAAGAAACAAACCTGTATACAAGTCAGAACCAGACATGGAAAAATGGACTGGTGAAAATCGGGAAAGGAGTACATCGAGGTTGTATATTGTCACCCTGCTTATTTAACTTATATGCAGAGTACATCATGTGAAATGCTGGGCTGGATGAGCACAAGCTAAAATCAAGACTGCCAGGAGAAATATCAATAACCTCAGATATGCAGATGACACCACCCTTACGGCAGAAAGTGAAGAACTAAAGAGCAAGGTCAAAGAGGAAAGTGAAAAAGCTGTCTTAAAGCTCAACATTCAAAAAACTAAGATCATGGCATCCAGTTTCATCACTTCATGGCAAGTAGACAGGGAAACAATAGAAAGAGTGAGAGACATTATTTTCTTGGGCTCCAAAATCATTGTGGATGGTGACTGCAGCCATGAAATTAAAAGACACTTGCTCCTTGGAAGAAAAGCAAGGACAAACTTAGACAGCATATTAAAAAGCAGAGACGTTACTTTGCCAACCAAAGTCCATCTAGTCAAAGCTATGGTTTTTCCAGTAGTCATGTATGGTTGTGAGAGCTGGCAATAAAAAGGCTGAGTGCTGAAAAATTGATGCCTTAGAACTGTGGTGTTGGACATATATATGGAATTTAGAAAGACAGTAACGAGAACCCAACATTCGAGACACCAAAAGGAACGCAGATGTATAGAATAGACTCGTGGACTCTGTGGATGAGGGAAAGGGTGGGATGATATGGGAGAATGGCATTGAAACATGTTAATTATCATATGTCTAATCAATCGCCAGCCCAGGATTGATTCTCGGGGCTGGTGCATCGAGATTTCCCGGGGGGGAGGAAGGAGGGAGGGAGGAGGGAGGGGTTTCTGGAGGGGGAGCATATGTAAACCCATGGTGATATCATGGCATTGTATGACAAAAACAATAAAAGGGAGGGAAAAAAAAAAGACCTTGCAAAAATAAAAAAGATCAAAAGAGTTCTAATAGTTAAAGCTACCCCTTATAGTAAACTTCACAGAGAAATAATACTTTGAACATCATGTATGCCCATAAAAGTTGTTTGTGTAAATGAATAAACCAATGAATTCTCATAAAAAAAAAAAAAGAACTGTGGTGTTGGAAAAGACTCTTGAGAGTCCCTTGAACATTAAGGAAATCAAACCAGTTAATCCTAAAGGAAATCAACCCTGAATATTCACTGGAAGGACTAATGCTGACGCTAAAGCTCCAGTACTTTGGCCACCAATGCAAAAAGTAGACTCATTGGAAAAGACCCTAATGCTGGGAAAGATTGAAGGCAGAAGATTAAGGGATGACAGAGGATGAGATGGTTGGATGGCATCACCAACTTAGTGGACATTAGTTTGAGCTGACTCCAGGAGATGATGAAGGACAGGGAAGCCTGGTGTGCTGCAGTCCATGAGGTTGCAAAGAGTCGAACATGACTGAGCAACTGAACAACAACACATCTGTATTATTCCGATGGATGTTGTTGTTGTTAAGTCACTGAGTAGTGTCAAAATCTTCGTGACCCCATGGACTGTAGCCCACCAGTTTCCTCTGTCCATGGGATTTCCCAGGCAAGAATATTGGAGTGGGTTGCCCTTCCTTTCTCCAGGGGATCTTCCCAACCCAGGGATCAGACCTGCATCCCCTGCATCAGCAGGCAGGTTCTTGACCACTGAGCTACCAGGGAAGCCCTGTAATATGGAAGTTATAGCCTAAAGAATATTCCTCTTTGAAGAATAACTTACTTTTTTGCATGGGTTTCAAAATATTGTAAAAGAACTTCCCTGAAGACCAACAAGACAAGAGAAGCATCAGTGTCCAGGCATCACAATCAGGAAGCGTCTCTTCAGTTCACATCCTCTCCCAAGCCTGCCCACTGACTGCTGACTACTCTCTCTCCAGCCTTGCTGGGCTGCACACCAGCTGCTGGTCTTGCACCTAAAACCCTTTATTTGTAGTTATTCACATCTTGATTACCCCCACTAGACTAGAAGCACCCTAGAATATATGACTTTGTCTAATTCATCATTGTATCCCCAGCTCCAAGCTTGGCATTTGTAGGCACACAGTGTCTATGGAATGAATTAATTCGTAATGCTGAACACAGTCAAATATACAGAAAGAGTAGGTGTGACTTGATTTTTTGTTTAGCATTCAGAAAGCATGACCCATTTCCCTCGTACAAGGTCAAAATGTTTCTAAATTACTTCAACTTTCTCTCTAGTTCTTGTTTTTTTCTATTACAGAGTCATTGCCGCTCTTGATAGATTAAAAGAGTTAGAAATTTAGGTTGATTCTGACCAATCCTACTGGCTCATTTTGAGTCCAATGGATAAAGAAAGCTGTGCTGATTGATTGTATTTTGTGGAGTGAATTGATTACAGAAAAGAAGCCAGAATAGAAACAAGTTAGGAAATGACTTAGACTAAAATCACGGTGACTTGCCATGAGCCTTGTAATAACTGTAGTGGTGCCAAAGATAGCAGAAAGAGGAAAAGAGAGCCACTAAACCCAGGCTTTTTTTAAACAGAATTTAATTGACATATAACATTGTGGAAGTTTAATGTGTACAATGGTGTTGATTTGACACTTTTTTATATTACAGTATGATTACCACTCTAGTGTGAGCTAACTCCTCTAATTATCATTTCATTCTGCAGTGAGAACAATTAAGGTCTAGTCTCTTAGCAACTTCGAAGTTTATTATGCAATGTTGTTGACTATAATCGCCATGCTGTTCACCAGCTCTCCAGGACTGCTTTATCTACTAGTTGCAAGTTTGTATCGATGCCCTCATCTCCCAGCCCCTGGGAACCACCATTCTACTCTGTTTCTATGAGTTCAGCTTCTTTAGATGCCTCATATAAGTGAGGTCAGGCAGTATTTGTCTTTCTCTGACTTATTTTACTTAGCATAATGCCCTCAAGATATCTCTGTTTTCACAAGTAGCAGGATTTCCTTCTTTCTCATGGTTAAATATGTTCCCATTGTACGTATACACTATGTCTACCTTATCCATTCATCTTTGGACGGATACAGGTTGTTTCCACATCGTGGCTACTGTGGATAATGCTTCAGTGAGCATGAAAGGATATGGGAGAGATAGCTGCATTGCCATGTTCATTGCAGCATTATATATACACTTTTGGAGATATACCCGGAAATAGGATTGCTGGATCCATCTTTACTTTTTGAGAAACCTTCATGTCCTCCGCAATGGCTAAACCAATTTGCATTCCCACCAACAATGTACAGGCTTCATTTTCTCCACATCATTGCCAACACTTGTTATCTCTTCTCTTCTTGATTTTAGGCATTCTAATAGGTGTGAAGTGAGATCTCCTTGTGATTTTGATTTACATTTCCCTCATGATTAGTGATCTTGAGCACCTTCCCATGTACCCACTGACTATTCGAATATCTTTTTTGGGAAAAATGTCAATTTTGTTCCTCTGTCCATTTTTAATGGGATTTAACTGGATTGTTTTTGTCATTGTTGATGTTACTAAGTTATATGAGTTCTTTACATATTAGGGGAATTAGCCCCTTGCCTGATAGATGATTTGCAAATATTTTTACCCATTCTGTTGATTGCCTATTCATTTTGTTGAGTGTTTCTTTTTCTGTGAAGAAGCTTTGTAGTTTGATATGGTCTAACTTGTTTAGTTTTGCTTTTGTAACTTCTGCATTTGGTGTCATATCCAAAAATTCATTGCCAAGTCTACCATGTTAAGAAGCTTTTTTCCCTGTGTTTTCTTCTAGAAGTTTTATAGTATCATTCCTCCTGTTTAAGTCATTAGTCCATTCCAGATTAATTTTTGTGGGTGGTATGATAGGGGTCCAGTTGCATTTTTCTGCATATGGTTATCTAGTTTTCCTACCGTCATTTATTGAAGAAACTATTCTTTCCTTATTAACTCTTATTGGCTCCTGTGTAAAATATTAGTTGCCCATATATGCGGGAGTTTATTTCTGGACTCTCCATTCCATTGGTCTATGGGTCTGTTTTTAGGCTAGTACCATATGTTTTAATACGCTTTCCTGGTGGCTCAGAAGGTAAAGGCTCAACTGTGATGGAGGATACCTGGGTTTGATCCCTGGGTGAGGAAGATCCCCTGACAAAGGAAATGGCAACCCACACCAGTATTCTTGCCTGGAAGATCCTATGGACAGAGGAGTCTGGCAGGTTACAGCCCATGGGGTCACAAAGAGTCGGACATGACTGAGTGACTAACACATACATTTTAATTACTATAGTTTTGTGGTATAGTTTAAAGTCAGAAAGTGTGATGTCTCTGGCTTTGTTCTTTTTCAGGACTTCTTTATCTCACCGGAATCTTTTGTGGTTCCATACACATTTTAGAATTTTTTTAGTATTCCTATGAAAAATGCCATTGGAATTGTGCTAAGGATTGCATTGAATCAATAGATGGCTCTGGGTAGTATATATATTTTAACAATATTAATTCTTCCAGTCCATGAACACAGGATATGATATCTTTCCATATGTTTATGACTTCTTAAGTTTTATTATACAGATCCTTCACTTTCTTGGTTAAGTTTATTCCTAAGTATTATATTGCTTTTGATGCTATTGTGAGTGGGATATGTTTTTCAAGTTCTTTTTCATATGTTTCGTTGTCAGCATATGGAAACACCACTGATTTCTGATGTTGATTTTATATCCTGCAGCTTTACTGGATTTGTGAACTAGTTCCAACATTGTTTTTTGATCGAGTCCTTAAGATTTTCTACATATAAGATTATATTATATACAGATAATGGCATTTCACTTCTTACTTTATGGTTTGGATACTTCTTATTTCTTTGTCTTGCCTAATTTCTCCAGCCAGGTACCATGCTGAATACGAGTGGTAAGAGTGGGCACCCTTGTCTTGTTCCTGATATTATAGGGAAAGCTCTCAGTCTCTCGCTGATGGCTGTGAAGTTAGCTGTGGGCTTGTCATGTGTGACTTTTATTATGTTGAGGTATGGTTCTTCTATACCCAATCTGTAGAGGGTTTTATCATGAAAAAGTACTGAATTTTGCCAAAGATGTCTCTCTATTGAGATGACCATATAATTTTTATCTCTAATTCCGCTAGTGTGGCGTATTGCATTTATTGATTTGCATGTGTTAAACCATCCTGTGTCCCAGGGATAAATCTCACTTGGTGTATGCTCCTTTTATATATTGCTGAGTTTGGTTTGCTAATTTTTAGTTGAAAATTTTTGCACCTATGTTCATTCAAAATATTTAGATATAGTTTTCTTGTCTTATAGTGTCCTTATCTGATAACTGCCTTACCAAAGGGTAATGCTAGATTTATAAAATGAGTTTGAATATGTTTCCTCCTAAATTTTTTGGAAGTGCTTAAAGCAGATTGTGTTGGTTTTTTATTTTTGTTTCTATGGAGTCAGTCTCTTTACTCCTTAGTCTTGTTTAGAATTTCTCTTTTATCCTGCTGCAGTCTTAGTAGATTTTGCGTTTCTAGGGATTTATCCATTTCTTCCAGATCATCCACTTCGTTAGCATATAGCTGTAGTAGTTAGTAGTAGTCTCTGATGATCTATGTACTTTCGTAGTATCAGTTTGTAATGTTCTCCTTTTCCATTTCTGACTCTGAGTCTTCATTTTTGCTTTTCAATTTTGTTGATTTATTCAAAAAACAGCTCAGGTTTTGTTGCTCTTTCCTGTTTTTGAAATCTCTATTTTATTTCCATCCTGATTTTTGTTATTTCCTTCCTTCTGCTAACTTTGGACTCAGTTTGTTTTTCTTTTTCTAGCTCCTTGAGTTGTACAGTTAGGTTGTTTGAGATCTTTTCTATTCTCTTAATATATGCATTTATCACTGTAAACTTCCTTCTTGAAACTGCTGCATTTTTAATAGACACTTGTGACAACTTTTGACAGGGATGTGGAGAGAGTCTCACACATTGCACTTTTATTCATGAAATAAATGATATAATCACATTGATGGAGGGTGCCTGTGTGGATATTGACAGGTACATGTCACACTTTTCAATTCACATGCAATGAAGACATTTTCTCTCTTACTTTTCCCCAAAGAATATTATTTCTGAAGTATTCTGATTTCACCTTTTTAACTCCTTTGATTTCCTTTTGGGTTTTGTTGTGTTTTAGTACTTCTGATATCATAAAGTAACAAACAATACTATACCAATAGCAAACAATTATTTTTATAAGAAAACAAAGAAATATGTTGCCTTTTTTGTATATTACTCTTTTGCATTAAAGAGACCCTGATACTTGTGTACGTTATTACAGAGACATCTTAAAGACGTTTATAGAATAAAAAAAAATGATGTCCTTCAACAAGGACTGGTGAAAGCCTAAAGGGAAAAGGAGTATTTCTCAATTTTTCTAACAAGTTTGATTTTAATTTAAGGTGTAAAATCTCTTAATTCCATAATCTGAATTGATAACAGTACCATGTTATCACAAACAAAAATTCTATGATATGGTGCTTCATAACTGTAAATTTTTTTTCTTGACTGTTTGAGACTGTGTTTATTCTCTACACAAGAGAATAGATCCTATTTGTACAGGAAAGATTTTTGAAGTGGTGACAATGTTTGTCTAGCACAGATGTTGAGACATTGACAGAGCCATTTTTCATGTCAGTGATGGCCACCAGTGAGAGACAAAAGCTTACCCAGTTGTTAGCTAAAAAAATTCCAAAATTAAATTACAGGCTAAAATTTTATCCAAACTGAGGTTAACAAGTTAAACTGAATGAGCATAGAGAGATTCTTATTTAATGATCCTGAAGCAAGATACCAAAGACTTGAGTGGCAGACTGCTTGCCTCCAGGTCCCTCCAACCAAGTCTTATTGGCCAAAAGCCTGTTCATGAGGAAGAGCTTCTTCAGCAACTGAATTCCAACCCCTGTTACCATATAATCGAGCATGAGGTCATTCTTGATTTTGATATGTCATTTTATTTCACTAATTATTTTATATTTAGCTTTTGTGTTGTGCAGATCCATATCTAGGTTCTCCCCAGGCTTACTTTCCACATTCTTAAACCAAAATGTTGTTTACGTTTATCTTTTAAATAATCAATGGGAAAAAAGCCTATTCCCATCAGAGTCTAAAATCTTTAATAGAAAGCTTTGAAGCAGATCTGGAGTCAGAAGGTTGGAGTCAGATTAATTTAGATCCCAATCCTACATGTTGATTATCAAATACATCCTCTCTTAAGGCCTTTGTACCTTCTGCCAAACTGCGCACAATTATAGGACTTTGTGAGTCTTTGTAAATATTCATTGAGAGTGTGCTTAGCACCCTTCTTGACACACAGTAAGAGCTCAAATGATAGTGGTGGCCCCCATCACTGCATGCTAAGTCACTTCAGTCATGTCCAACTCTTTCTACCCTATGGACTGTGGCCCGCCAGGCTCCTCTGTGCATGGGATTCTCCAGGCAAGAATACTGGAGTGGGTTGCCATGCCCTCCTCCAGGGGATAATCCCGACCCAGGGATTGAACCCACATCTCTTATATCTCCTGCAATGGTAGGCAGGTTCTTTACCACTAATGCCCCAGGGAAGCCCAGGCCACCATCATTATTCTATAATAATAATAGTCAGCATTCCACATCTCACCAACATTAAATCTCCTGTCTTCTGATCTGTTGCTTTTTTAAAAAATTTACAATCTGATTTTTCTATTTTTTATTTACAATCTATTTTCTATTACAAATCTATTACAATTCTATTAAAAATCTATTATGATTCTATTTACAATCTATTTTCTATTTTCCCCCTATTCTACATTTCCTGGGCTTCCCTTGTGACTCAGCTGCCTAAGAATATGCCTGCAATGTGGGAGACCTGGGTTGAGAAGATCCTCTGGAGAAGGAAAAAGCTGCTGCTGCTGCTGCTAAGTCACTTCAGCCGTGTCCAACTCTGTGCGACCCCATGGATGGCAGCCCACCAGGCTCCTCTGCCCCGGGATTTTCCAGGCAAGAGTACTGGAGCGGGTTGCCATTTCCTTCTCCAAGGGAAAGGCTACCTGCTCCAATATGCCTGGGTCGCAAAGAGTTGGACACGACTGAACAGTTTTCACACACTACATTCCTAGTATTTCTTGACAACCTGGCTTCTCCTTTCGTGAAAGGCTATCACAGATATTTCTCATAATGCAGCTGCAGCAATGGACAGATACCAGCGTGCATTTGACCGAGTTACCTGCTCTTGTCCCTCTCACTCTCTGCTTGGCACACTCCGTTAAAAAATGATACAATGACAGATTCACTAGAGCTCTCTACAAATGGGGTGGCTCTTATTTAAATAAAGGGCGCTCTTTTCTGAAAGGTTAGGAGCCGTGACTTCAGATTTCTTTCTAAACTCTTCGATGAAAAGAGTCTATGGTCCACTGACATCACGTTAAAGAATTACCTTCTGTTTAACCATGTGCATCTCTTTGCTTTAAGAAACCATGAGAGATTTTGTTAGAAACCCTTCTGAATGTTTTAGTCCAATTTATTTTCTGTAAGTTTTTTATCTTTAAGCTAGAAAGAGATTATCATATTGTTACACTGTTGCTTCCTATACAATTGAAAGAAAAGAATTGTATGACTCTGAAATAAAATGATAGAGAATGTGCTTAATTCGGCTGTTTACTTATTCTGAACACAAGGCAGGATATGCCCTAGATCAGTGATTCAGAGTTCTCCTGGGAATGGAGAATATTCTCTCTACCCTTCACATGTCTTAAGTTTCATCTTGTATCTTTATTTAAAATGACAGTAAACTCTATTTTATATTATATATAAATGAATCCCCTAAGAGACTTTGTGATAATCGATCCCATGCTGAGGAATAAGAAAGCCAGAATTCTGAATCATGGCTCTGGGCAGAGAGCACTGTTTATCCCTCTCACTTGTGTTGCAAACCAAACTTTGAAGCAAAGGGTGGTGGAGCCTGAGAAGGTCTTGGATGCATGTTAATTGGTGATGCTCTTTCAGAAAGAGTCCCCAAGAATGTTCTTAACTTTACTGGGGATGGTTCTGCGGTTGTGACATGTACTCAATGACATCACTGAGTTCTCCCAGGGCATGGTCTGTTTTACTTTACTAGCCACGCAGTTTCCTGACCCTCGGCCCGTGGGCCCCAGTGAACTGACTCCCTTGGAGGAGCTCTTTGCGGTGTGCAGGTCAGGGTGAGGTCAGCCGTTTCTTGATGCTAAGCTCACACACAGCAAGTGTGGATTTCCATGCCATGGCTTTGCAGAGAGATCTTCCAGGGCCCCCACGCCAAAAGAAGGGAATAGAATATCCCACCCACCCTTGAGGATTGAATGCCAGTGTGGCTCCTTGCATGATGCCATGCTCCCTGTGGCATTCCAGAATGGAACTTTCTCCCCACTCCACGACCAACCTGCAGGGCAGCCAGAGGCTGGGCTGGGTTTCCAAAGGCCATACAAGGGGGCGCCCCTTCCATGCGATTTGATGGGATGACTCAGCCTTTTCCTGACACCCGCACCCCTCAATCCACACTCGTGTCTCCCCATCCTCCTGTTCCTTCACCCTCACTCCACTGAGTGAAATGACCAGGTTATGCTTCAGAACGCCTTGTACCATTCCTCAGTTGTTTTTGATGAGAGACGAGAATTCTAGGGCATTTATACGCAGTTTCCAAAGCAAATCATGTACACAGAAAAAGACAAATAGACTCCATGCTGTGTTTCTGGCACTCTTCACCGACTGTTTTAGAGACATATGTTTAAAATAAAAGCCTTTAGAAATCTCTTCTTGGTGTTCCCATGGTTCGCCTGGTTTGGTTTGTATTCTCTGAGCGATTGTTATTGTTAACATTAAATAATAATAATATCCTCTAACACTGCGCCACGAGCAGGCAAGGCCAGGGCTAGGGAGAGTTGAAAGTGTCAGCGCCCAGTTGTGAGGCCTGCTGGCCGCCGTGTAGACCCATCTCCGGGAGGTCGTGTTTGTCACGCTCCACGGTGTTCTTTTCTGTCTTTGTAATCTGTGTGTTTACTTGGTGTGGGTCCTTGTGGAGTGATGTCGCGGGCCATGTCATCGTGTTTCTGACCATTCCTGCGGGACTCGAGCTCTGCAGGTGGTCTCTGTGTCCCCCCCACCCCACGGCCCCTATAGTTCTTGAGCAAAACGCCCCGCTTGCCGAGGGCAGGCCCTTTCTTCGGCAGCTCCAAGCTGTGTGGCGAGCAGAGGGGACAGGGTTTGCTCTGGCCCAAAGAGCCAGCTCATCCCCACGAAGCATCCGTGGTACTTCACCCACAGCCAGCTGCGGGCTCTCCCCGAGTCCATCAGTGGCCGGTTCAGTTTCTCCTTCCCCACAGCCGCCTCTCTTCATCTCTCAAGACAGGGCAGATCTCCCAGTGTGGCTTTCACATTGTGGACATTCGAGGGACTGAAAAAGGGCCTGATACAGAGCAAAAGAGAAGGGGAGCTACTGGGGTGGGGGTCTCAGGCTCATCCCAGGGGAGTTGGGCCTCCTGGGGAAACTGATGGTGGGGCCCCCTGTACTGGAGGGGGCTGGGGGCATTGCTCATTCCCACACCCAAGGTGCCTCTGGGGAAGAAGGATGCCCCCGCCTTCCAGGATGTGCTCTCCTCCTCCACCGGACCCTGGAGGGACCGCAAAGCCTCCACACGTGGGACGAGGAGTGTCCCAGAGAGCTTGAGCTGGCAACAACCAGGCGGTCAGCACTCAGGTTCCTGTCGGGCGGGCTTGCTGCACAGGTTGGAGCCAGCCTACCCACCGCCACCCCGACGGGCACTGAAAGAGCATCTTCTTCTGCCAGGAGCCACGCCCAAGATCGGGGACCAGGCAGCCCCACGGTCACCGCTCGCTTTCCCTCCTCCCAAACCACAAGCTGTCTGTGAGGCTCCTCATCCAGATTCCCACCGAGACTAGCTCCCAGTGATGCAGTGAGTCTCTGGGGCGTGGGGTGGGGGTCAGGCTGCACCTGGACCAGGTAATCAAAGCAAGCATCAGCAGGAGTGACAGGCAGACACCACGTGTCTCCACGTGGGGTACCTGCAGCAGGACACCTCACCTGGGGAGCAGTTATGTTGTGAACGTGTAGCCTCATTGAATCCCAGGGACATAACACACAAACCTGGATGAGGAACATTTTGGTTAAAAAGGAAGGGGGCCTATATCCTTCCCAAATGTCACCATCAGCTGAAAAGAAGTGCAGCAGAAATGTTTCAAGTGCAGGAAGGAAGGTGAAGGATTATGGTGCACATCAAGGCATAGGGAGGGCAGCGATCCAAGGTCAGAGAGTGAGGACGGCTGCACGACTCTGCAGATACAACTACCGTGAGGTTGTGCCTTTTGAATGGGTGAATTGTACGGTGTGTGGATCATCTCACAAAGTTGCTCATTTTCTTTAAGAGAGAGAGACAAGGGGAACGTGACCACCTAGCGCAATACCTGACGCTGAACTGCATGCTGTCCTGGAAGGGAGTAAATTCTACTGAGAGCATCACTGAGGCAGCCGTCAATCTCAGAATAGGAATGAAGAGCAGAGGAAAGTACTGTGTCACTGTGACATTTACTAACATTAAGCACTGTAGTGTGATTAGGAGAGAGAGCAGGCCTATTCATAGGAAACGCACTGCTAAGTGTGTAGGGGCAAAGGGCCCCAGTGTGTGTGCACGTGTGTTCAATCACTCATGTCTGAATTCTTCGCGACCCCATGGGCTGTAGCCCACCAGGCTCCCCTGTCCATGAGATTCTCCAGGCAAGAATGCTGGAGTGGGTTGCCATGCCCTCCTCCAGAGGATCTTCCTGACCCAGGGATCGTACCTACATCTCTTGCATCTCCTGCGTTGGGAAGCAGTTTCTTTACCCCTCGCACCACCTGGAAGCCCAACAATGTGTGTAATCACCCTCAAATCATTTAGGAAAAAATGTGTGTGTGCGTGTGTCTGTGTGTGTGTGTGTGGGGTGCGTGCACACGAGGTAGGGGTGGTGTAGGGAGAGACAGAGATACGGAGATAGTGAGCAAGTTGGAGCACACATTAGCCCAAAGCATAAAGCAAGTGGATGAAAGATAACAATAGACTTAATGCTGTTTGTTTTCCATTAACAAACTTAATGCTGTTTGTTACATTCCTGGGCCCGGGGCCTCCAAGATGCTGACTCCCTGGCCTGGGGAGGGTCAAGGCTCCTCTGAGATCTGAGGCTGAAGCCCAGAACCAGAGTCAGAAATTCTCCAGTGTCTGAGCCCCAGGCCTATGCTGACACACCCGTCAGGAATATTGTGCAGACAGGCCAAGAGACTGAATCAGCACCAGGACTTTTTCAAACACTTTTTTCCCCCCTCTGTTAACTTTCAGACTTTTTTTTCAGAAACCTTTTCACTGTGTTCAAGAACAGAGAAAATAGTATATCCATCTTCCCAGTATCAGTGGTTCTTCACCTATGGGCGGTTTTGCCTCCCAGGGGAGGTTTGGCCATGTCTGGAGGCAGTTTTTTTCATTTGTTTAGTCACTCAGTTGTGTCCAAGTCTTTGCGAGCCCACAGACTGTAATTTAGACAGGAGACAGGCTCCCCTGTCTGTGGGATTCTCCAGGCAAGAGTACCATAGTGGGTTGCCATTTCCTCCTCCAGAAGATAGTTTGTGTTATTGCAAATGGGGATCGTTACCGGTAGGTAAAGGCCGGGGTTGTCGTTAAACATCCTGCATCGCACAGGACAGCCCCTAACTCAGGATTATCCAGTGCCAAGCATCAACAGTGCCCAGGGTTTGGGAACCTGCCCGGACACCCACCACCCAGCTTCCGTAAGTTTTCAGCCTGAGGTCATTCCAAACAGACATCAGACATCATGTCATTTCACCCCTCCACATGGTAAGACGCGTTTCTACAATAAAATGGAATTTCCTTTTTGTGGCCACAGCACCACGGTCGCACCCAGGAAAGTGAGTAATCTTTCCCCAGAACTGACCCAGATAGTTGGCCGTCCAGATGTACATGTCCCGGGAGAAGCAGTGCTCAGACCTCTGGAGAGCTGGAATGTGATACTGAATTTTGGAAATGTCCAGGCTTGTGGGGAAAATGAAGATCACTGACTTGACGTTTTATCCATGTTCTTGTTTGAGCCATTTCCCCATCTTCTGAGCCACAGGGCGCATAGCTGTTTCCTGACCCCCGAGAAGTGTTGATTCATTCAGTAAGCTTGTAGGTGATCATATTCTTTTTTTCCCCCGTTCATGAACCTCTCAGGAGAGACTACTGAGGCCAGTCATTGTAGATGACATTTGTTTGATCATTCAGTTGTGCCTTCCTCCTCCTCAACATGTTTGGCCATTTTCTTCCCCCAAACACATGGAAAGCTTTCAGCTTTTAATGAAGAACTCCTTTCTGGAGCGTGTTTTTAGAATATGAGTTTAGCAGCACACATGATGTAATCCCAATTCCCATCTTTGCGTGCAAGAGGGTTCTGTGAAAATGAAACCATAAATCCCATCTGAATTCTAGTTGCTGGGTTCTTTAGAGGAAGTATTCTTCTGTTTTCCTTTTTTTTTTTAAGAAACCACAGCTCTTTGTCATCTGAGAAACAGATCCATGGCTGAGAAGCCAGAAATATTGGAAGCATGTTTGTCTTTTTTTTTTTTTTTTTGGACAAAGTTTGCCCAGAGGAATGAAGTGATGTTCCGGGCTGGGCACATGGAGGAGGTGTCCATTTTTGCCCTGGACCCAGGACACCTGAGGGCCTTCACATCAGAGAACGTGTGTCTGGAAGGAGAACGCTCCCACTCGTTGCCGAGTGCTGTGAGATCTGTCATTGCTGCCGTGCTAGCAGCAGTGTTTTCTTTAATGCACTCCGAGTGAGAAATACATTCCCAATGCAAACGAGTACAGCCACTATGGAGAACAGTGTGGAGGTTCCTTAAAGAGCTGCAACTAGACCTGCCATATGACCCGGCAATCCCACTGCTGGGCATATACACCGAGGAAACCAGAATTGAAAGAGCCACGTGTACCCCAATGTTCATCGCTGCATTGTTTACAATAGCCAGGACGTGGAAGCATCCTAGATGCCCATCAACTGACGAATGGATAAGAAAGCTGTGGTACATATACACAATGGAATATTACTCAGCATTAAAAAGAATTCATTTGAAGCAATTCTACTCAGATGGACGAAACTGGAGCCCATTATCCAGAGTGAAGTAAGCCAGAAGCAAAAACAACAATACAGTATATTAACACATATATGTGGAATTTAGAAAGACGGTAACGAGAACCCAACATGCGAGACAGCAAAAGGAACGCAGATGTATGGAATAGACTCGTGGACTTTGGGGATGAGGGTAACGGTGGGATGATATGGGAGAAGGGCATTGAAGCATGTTAATTGTCATGTGTCTAATCAATCGCCAGCCCAGGATTGATGCTCGGGACTGGTGCAGCGAGATTTCCCGGGGGGGAGGGAGGAGGGAGGGGGGACCCGGAGGGGAAGCATATGTAAACCCATGGTGATATCATGACAATGTATGGCAAAAAAAATAAAAAAAAAAAAAAAAATAAAAAAATAAAGTGTACTTCTCTAAAAAAAAAAAAAAAAGAAAAAGAAATACATTCCCAGATAGCTGGTGAGCTCTGCAGATTTCGTAAGTGTAATGAATTACTGCTTCAATCAAATACAAACCAATGCATCACCCAGGTCGTGGTTTTTACCAGTTTCATAATTTGAGACTAGTTCCATGGTAGCTCACATGGTAAAGAATTTGCCTGCAATTCAGGAGACCCAGGTTCGATCCTTGCCTTGGGAAAATTCCTGGAGAAGGGAATGGCAACCCTCTCCAGTATTCTTGCCTGCAGAATCCCATGGACAGAGGAGCCTGGCATGCTATAATCCTTGGGGTTGCAAAGAGTCAGACATGAGTGAGCTACTAACACTCAGTTTACTAAAGATCTCTATTTTTCCTGACCCAGGATGATACCTTGTCATGTATTTCACTGTTGAACTAGGTCAGCAAAGTAGTTCATATCACTCCATCTTAAGAATAATGAAAGCAACATCATGTATCCCCAGCCACCGTTCTGACTAAACCGCTTAAGTAGTTGTAGGAAGTTAGCTGTTAGCATCAATCTTGGCCAACTTCTTCTGTAACCCAGGGAGCTACAACTGAATAAGAAATTACAGCGCGGCGAAAAGTGTCCATTTACCCTATCAGGCCCACACGGAGGAAGCAGAGAGTTCGGACACCCAGCTGTGGGCAAGTCGACTGATGAGGCCTTTCCCCCGGAGAGAAATCCATCAGTGGCCATCGTCACTGGTGTCTGTTCTTTGGACCTTCTGCTCTGAACGTTCCACGGCATCAGGTCTAAATGCAAAATCCTTCCAGACACACACAAAAAGAGAAAGGAGCCCAGCTGTTGATCAGGTAGTAAGTCATCCAAGCATTTAGAATAGTTACTGGGAAACAGAAATATTTACATTGGGTATTACAATACTGTTGTTATGGCTTCTTTTTCTTTCTTTCTTCTTCTTCTTCTTTTTTTTTTTTTTTAAAAAAAAGAGACAGACGAATACTTCCTTTTAAAGAATGGAGCAACTAGAATTCAGATGGGGTTTATGATTTTGTTTTACCATTTTGTGTTTTACGGCCCTTCATTATCCTAAGGATTTGTATCTCTTAAACAGCTCTTTCATGGACATTGGTGCCTACTCTGTGCTGGCAGAAATCTAGGGCTCTTTCCAGCCCAGGACAGGGAAGAGGGTGCTCTTGGTGACTAGGGCTCCACACACCCAGATTCACTCCCTGATGCCCTTTTTAAGAAAGGAGAAAGACGCCCATTTCCAAACCCAACCACGTTACTTGTTACAAGCATCAGCAAGAGGGTCTGAACAGTTCCGTGGCAGATTTGGGGAGCTCAGAAAGTGAGGGTCCTTTTTCCTGCCCTGGGTCGCTCCTGGCAGCCCTCCCTTGGTGCTGATGGTATGGAAATCTACAGAGCAGAACTCTCTTTGAGCAAGCAGAAGGGAGCACACGGGATCGAACACACACTGTGAGTTTGGTTCAGTGCAGGTCAGTGTTGAAGTGAGCCCAGCTGGCTCTCTGCAGGTCTGCCTGGGAGCTGGCGGGCTGGCTTCCGCCAGAACATCCCAAGGCCAAGAACATCCCCTCTTTTGCCCCAGAGCACCAATTAATAAAGTTCCTCCTTGAGCGATGTGGGTGAGGAAAACAGGCTGAACGGCATCCAGCTTTCATGGAGCAGCTTCCCAGGTCATCAGGCCTGCAGCCTGGCTGAACTTCCAGCCAGGTAACTCCCGCAGCCCGTCAGGTATTGGCTGCTCTGTGGGTCCAGGCTGACGGCTCATCTTGCTTCTAGGGTTTAAAGTTGTGTGTCCATAGAGTTAAAGGAGTTTTCATTGGTGGTTCTGAATAATCTGACTAGACGTTTTTTAAAGCTGGAAATTGAGAAAATGCTCTTTGGGAAAAAAAAAAAATTAAGTATTTTCTTTATTCAACAGTGTGAAGAAAAGGCCAGATCTGTGATAGGTGGCAGAACTTTTAAGGGTCAAAGTATCTTTTATCAGTGAGATTGTGTGTGTGTGTTGGGTGGTGGTGATGGTGGTGGTGGTCTTTGACTCTTGGTGTTTGAAGTAGGAAGAAACACTTTGTCATACCCCAAAAGAGCAGCAGTTCAGGAATGACTCAGTATTGTTTTTGAGTGCCTCCGATGTATTTTTCTCATTCTTGATATTTACATTCCTTCCAAAAGTGCTTTATTGAGCACCTACTGGGAAGCCTAGCATGCTGCAGTCCACAGGGCCACAAAGAGTCGGGCACGACTGAACAACAACTGGGGCTGAGGACACAGAGGGGTTCAGACAGATGAGTGTTCGTGAGTTGCTCAGTCGTGTTCGACTCTTCGTGACCCCATGGACTGTCACCCATCAGATTCCTCTTCCCGTGGAACTGTCCAGCCAAGAATACTGGATTGTGTGGCCATTTCCTTCTCCAGGGAATCTTCCTGACCCCAGGATCGAACCCAGGTCTCCTGCATTGCAGGCAGATTCTTTACCATCTGAGCCAGGACAGATGAGGCTCCTTCCCTAATGGGGGATACAAGCCTCAGACAGGTCACAGAGCAAACAAGCAGTAAATGTGATGAGCAGAGAATCAGAGCAAAGTCCTGCCTGGGGGTGGGGGTCGGGTTCAGAGGAGACCGGATATAGGAAGGGTCAGGCCGGGAACCCTGCTCCAGACAGCACCACTTAGGGTGAGCGCTACTAGTTGCTGGCCATGCAGAGAAAGAGGGAAGAATGTTCCAGACCAAGATAAGAAGGGAAGAAGTGCAATGAGCTGGACCTGGAGGGGAGAGGGGGTGAGGGGGCCAGTCCACTCTATGGAAGTTGAAACTGACTCTGGGTTCTGGAAGAAGCAGCGTGTGCGCTTTTAAGTGACACAGTGGTGTGGTCTGATTTTTTTGTTTTTAAACCCCTGACACTCCGGCTCACTTTGGCCAATACTGGATGGGAGCAGGGTAGGAGTGAAAGCAGGAGGCTGGCATACAGGCCCTCCCGGAAGGGCAGATGAGGGAGATGGTGATGGACCAGGGAGATGGGAGGTAAGGTGGATGGAAGCCAACAGGTTTAGTAAAAACAATTGCTCATATTCTTTGAGAACAAGTTTGTAAGTGTTTAATGTATACTATCTTCACAGAAACCCTATGAGAAGATCCTATTATCCCTGTTTTATTTTATTTAGTTTTTTGACCACACTGCACAGCATGCAAGATCTTAGTTCCCTGACCAGGGGTCGAACCTGTCCCTTCTCCAGTGGAAGCACAGAGTTTTAACCACTGGAGCACCAGGGGAGTCCCTCTTCCCTTTTTAGATGAGGAAACGGTAGTACAGCTAGGTCAAACTTTGTGCCCAAGGTTACCAGAGAAGAAAACGGTGGAGCCAGATTTGCTCTCAACCACTATGGTTATCCTGCTGTCAGAGATGTATTTTGAAGGTAGATTTGTCTACCGTCAATGTTTTTATTACTTGGAAATATATCAGCCCAAGTTTGTCCTAAGATATTGGCTTAAAGCCTTTTGGGAGCAGGAACTGGCCCAGAAGTTGGAGCCTCAAAAGTGATTAAGGAGGACCCCACGCCAACCCTTTAGCACTGAGCCCAGCGGGAGCTCTCCTCTCAGCTTCAGCCGCCTGCACCCTCTATTCAGTTATTCAATTGGCTAAAAGCTTTCCTTCAAATGACCAACCAAGAATTTTGCTGGAGGAGAGGGCAGCCTTTATGTCCACGTACAAGCGATGGCCCCGGGCTGGGTGTGAGGTACGTTAGCGTCTAACAGCCTCAGTCTCTTGGCACTTCGTAGCTCTGTGACCCCGGGCAGATGCCTTCCCACCTCCGAGCCTCAGCTTCTGCATCCATGAAGTGGCCAGAGCGCCAGCCTCGCGCTGTTCTGGTAAACGTTTGTGAAGCACTGGTCATGACAGTACCTCTGCCCATTGGAGGCCATACGGGAGTTGGTGAGGGGCAGCTCATAAATGCCGCCTTCATGTGGTAAAGAGGGGCAGTTAGGAAGTGAGTCAAGTTGGCTTGGCTTCTGGTGCCAAACTACTTGATTGTTTTCAAGTGATAGCACCAGTAATCGACATAAACGGGCTCCATTCTCCATTCACCTCTCTCTGGAGTAGTGGCAACCTTCACTACGCCAGTACACATAAGTCACCACACTTAGGCGACGACTGTTCCTCCGACTAGAGGTGAACAAAGCCCTGATTCGGATCATTCCTAACTGCTTCTTTCCATTCCAACCCCAGGGCAATAAATGGGAAGTGGAGAGACCCGCCGATCCAAGCTCTAATTTCTAATTGTTTTCAAAGTCAAGTATTGGCATGTTAAATATAGTGTCCATTTAAGAGGAGATGAGCAGAAAGGGCGAATGTAAGATGAAGGAAAAGGAGAAATTGTATGAAGTGTAGGGAAGAGCTTGGATGGTGAAGTTGGTCCACCTTCACGGTAGTAACTGAGCCACCATAGATAACTTAACCTCTCTGAGTCGAGGTTCCTCGTCTCAAAACAGGCACCTACTGACCCCAGCTGTTGTCAAAGTTAAATAAAACAGTGCCTGTAAAGGACTTTGGCTTCATAAGCGTTCAATCAAAGCAAGCTGCTGCTGCAGCCAACTGGTATTTTCCAGAAGGAAGAAGCAAATTCTTAAGCTTAAAAAGAACGGCTGTTTTACCTACGTTGGCAGTGACGTTGAAGAGTAAAATGGAAGCTAATCTACAGAATCTACTCTCACAGTCCTTTCTGAGAGAAGTGGATGTGGGGCTTTATTTACCTTTGAAAACAGTAGTTTACTTGATTTGCAACTTCTGTTTTACAGTCCTCTGTTTCTAAAAAGTGTGTTAATTAAGCTCGATAAATCTCATACTATGCAGACAGTCATATCACATCAAGAACAGCCTAAAACAGGGAATTCCCTGGTGGTCCAGTAGCTAGGGCTCAGCACTTTCACTGCCATGGCCCCAGGTTCAATCCTTGGTCAGGGAACTAATATCTCACAAGCTAGATGGTGTAGCCAAAAAAAAAGAACAGTTGTAAGCCCACAGTCTAAAGACTTCTGAACTGCAGGTGGTCCTTTAAAAAGGGGAAAAGCAGCCCAAAGCCTTAGGCCCATGTAGAATGCCAGCTGTGGAGCTGTAATGACAGGAACCCACCATTTTTCACCTGCTTTCATGTTCCAGCTGGAAAACACAGTTGGCAAATCAGTCCTGCTGTTCTTAAAGAGATTTCTACTGAGTCTACAACTGTCCACAGTGGCACACGTGATTTTTTCACTTCATAAATGGAGAGGGTCATATGAGTATTCGTAAATATCACGGACGGCAACATGAATACTTCAGCATCAGTGACACGGGACTGGATCCAAAATTCTGTGTACTTGTGACTTAAAATGAGAAGCAGTATATTATGAAATTATTTTGCAGAAAGTCTAATTGTCCCCTACAGTTTCTAAAATGCTGTATCAACAGTTTTATTTATTACCATTTGTGAAACTAAATGAGAGAGAGCTGGAGAGAGGAAACTTTTCTTTTTTAATTCCAGGGGAAAAAAAATGTTTTCATCATTTTGAGTCTCTTAGCAAATGAAAAATAACAAAAGAAAACTTAATATAAATGCTTCATTGTTCATACAGATGTACAGTTCTAAATCGTTAGGATCCCAAATGCCAAAATTGTAACCAAAAATAATTTGACGTTTATAGCTAAATTGAATTGAGTGCTAAGTGAAACAGGATAAGCCCCATTTAGCACTGTGGAAAACATGATTTCAGAAAAAGAGGGAATTTAATTTGCTGCTGCTTGTTTCTCAGGCTGTCAGAATCATGTCTTCCTGGCAAGGCAGTGTAGGCCAGTGGTTAGGATGAGGGTGGATTTGGAGCCAGCATCAAGTTCAGTTTCTACAGGCATGGCTGTGTGGCTTTGGACAAGTCATTCACGCTCTCTGAGTACTTTCCTCTTCCTTGTTAGGCAGCTGATAGTCGTCCCTGTACCACCTAGTCTCTGCCAAGAAAAGTAAGAAAGTGCACTTGACAAGCAGGAAGCCTGGCACCCGATACACTGTGAGCCACCAAACAGCAGGGTTAGGAGGGAGATGTGCAAGCTGATGAAAATAACAGTCAATCAGTCAGGCCATTCTGTCACTCCATCGTGTCCAACTCTTTGTGACCCCATGAACCGCAGCACACCAGGCCTCCCTGTCCATCACCAACTCCCGGAGTCCACTCAAACCCATGGCTATCGAGTCAATGATGCCATCCAGCCATCTCATCCTCTGTTGTCCCCTTCTCCTCCTGCCCTCAATCTTTCCCAGGATCAGGGTCTTTTCTAATGAGTCAGCTCTTCGCATCAGATGGCCAAAATATTGGAGCTTTGGCCTCAACATCAGTCCTTCTAATGAACACTCAGGACTGATCTCCTTTAGGATGGACTGGTTGGATCTCATTGCAGTCCAAGGGACTCTCAAGAGTCTTCTCCAATGCCACAGTTCAAAAGCATTGATTCTTTGGCACTCAGCCTTCTTTATAGTCCAACTCTCACATCCATACATGACCACTGGAAAAACCATAGCCATGACTAGGCGGACCTTTGTTGACAAAGTAATGTCTCCGCTTAAAAAATATGCTATCTAGGTTGGTCATAACTTTCCTTCCAAGGAGTAAGCGTCTTTTAATTTCATGGCTGCAGTCACCATCTGCAGTGATTTTGGAGCCCAGAAAAATAAAGTCAGCCATTGTGTCCCCATCTATCTGCCATGAAGTGATGGGACCAGATGCCATGATCTTAGTTTTCTGAATGTTGAGCTTTAAGCCAACTTTTACAGGACATGGATAATGGTGGTGGTGGTACCTTGCTTCAGCCCCAAATCAAGAAGCCAGAGCATACATTATTTAATGGCTTATGGTAACTCTTCCCATAAGGAAAACAAAAATCATAAATATGTGCAAAGATTACATTCTGAAAGAAATTCAAGCAAAGCTCAGTTGTGGTAAATACTAGGTCTCTGATTCTTTCTTAGTTTCAGTTTCCTCCTATTATTTCCAACCTCAATGCGCTGTCTTTATAAAGAATCGTTCGGTGGTCTGATCTTGCCATAAAATCATCCAAAGGGGACTTCCCTGATGGTCCAGTGGTTAGGGCTCCAGGCTGCCAAAGCAGGGGGCACAGGTTCAATACCTGCTCGGGGAACTAAGATCCCACATACTGAAGGATTTTTTTTTAAGTATTTTTAAAAATAGTCCATAAGATCTAATGACATTAGCCTTGAGCCCCAAGATTCCAGCCCATCTAGACAGACTGTTAACTAAAACCCAGAGCAAGTTTTTCCAGGTTGTAGAAGAATCCAGAATCCTATCTGGATACATACTGGCTTTTTTCCTCAACATTTTCTCTGTATTTATTTTAGCTCTGGTTGAGGAATAGGTAATTTTTCAATAAAAGATATTCTTTTTAGTAATTCAGAAAACCCTGATCCTGAGTTTTAATTATGATTTTTATTGTACGATGTGTTTTGTTAATGCTCCAAGCTATGTGAAAGTCTTTGGAGCTGTATTTCCAAATTCTTATAAAAGAAAACCATTACCCAAATTTATATATGAATGATTTTGTAATTTGTGGAATAATAACTTGCGGTGGAATAAATCTTCAGGAGAAAACTGGGTGGATCCTTTGAATACCAATGGGTTTCACTGGGAAGATCACTGAAGCCTCCAGTGTTTGTATGATTTCTTTGCAGAAAGCGAGTGAAGTGCCTTCTGGTGTTCATTGACAAACAAGCACTGTCTTATGATGCTTTGGCTTGAATATGCTGCATAGAACAGTTAGCCCCACAAACCATTCTCATCATCTTCAAAGAAATAACAGGAAAAAGATGACATGTCTTCAATGAGATTTTCATATTCAGAGTAATTGATGTCAATCTCTAAGCTTTCCTTTCCCTGTTTCTGTCATTTAAACAGTTCTAACGTTGATGTCAAGTTGTCAGAGTGGGTCTTGATGACTTGACAGAGTTTGGAACTCTTGAAATAACAAGGAAGGGAATGTGATCCTTCCCACTCCGCATACCGGCTCCATGATCAGTGATGATAATTTTGAAACAAAAAAAGAAGTAAGAAATAAAAAAGAAAGAAATTTCTTTTATTCTTTTATTGATCCAATTAGTTTGACTACATTCTATCCAAATTGGGTTGCTTTTCTGTGATCAGTTCAGTTCAGTCGCTCAGTCGTGTCTGCCTCTTTGTGACCCCATGGACTGCAGCACACCAGGCCTCCCTGTCCATCACGAACTCCCAGAGCTTGCCCAAACTCATGTCCATCGAGTCGGTGATGCCATCCTATCATCTCATCCTCTGTCGTCCCCTCCTCCTGCCCTCAATCTTTCCCAGCATCGGGCTTTTCCAGTGAGTCAGTGCTTTGCATATTTTCCGTGACAGTGATTCTGTCTGTGCCCTCTCTTTATTAATTAAGCTTTTGCATTATATTGGACTGCCCTGGTGGTTTAGTGGTAAAGAACCCACCTGCCAATGCAGGAGACCTGGGTTCAATCCCTGGGTTGGGAAGATCCCCTGGAGGAGGAAATAGCAACCCACTCCAGTATTCTTGCCTGGCAAATTTTGTGGACAGAGAAGCCTGGTGGGTTACAGTCCATGGGGTCCCAAAAGAATTGGACAAGACTTAAACAACTGAACAAAAACAGCAACTAAACAACAAGGCATTATGCTAGGCTTAGGAATGTAGTTTTTGTCCCTTAAGTCAATATGGAAGAAGACAAGTCAGCAGGAAACAGAATAGAACAGGGAAATCCTGCAACAGAATGTTGGCAGAATGCAAGGGCGGGGTTAACTCACTCCAAGGTGGGGGCTACAGAAAGAGACCCCCTCGCAAAGGGAAAAGTGAGCAGGTGTTTCTTCCTGCTTTCCTATGCTTTGGGGAAGAAACTGTCATTTTGGTGAAATCCACCTCGTTTAAATGATATAACTAAATTATATAATGGTCAGTTTAGAGTAGGATCATTTCAATATTGATCCCCAAAAAAGCAATTTGGGAGTACTGCTTTTTATTTCAATACAGAAGTCATTTCAGAAATGCAACAAATTTTAAAAGGAGGCATATATAAAATCATAATGTATATATCTACATCATAACGTTTTACTATAAATTCTAAATGATCATTTTTTTCAGCTGTATCCACCACCAAAGACTCTGACATCAAAAAACACCGTACTCAGCTGGAAAGGAGGAGATTTTACTGGTTCTCATATAAAGCAGGCGTGTAGTGACTGAGGGTCTGCCTCTCCATCTTCACTCCAAGCCACTTCCTACACCTTAGGTTCTCAGAGTCAGCTGCCAGCTGGAAGATACGGGAGACTGACCCCAGGCCCCTTGCGTTCAACACGAGGCTCAAGGCAGAATTCAGCCTCTCCTTTTCCTCCCTTGGGACTGACCTGTCTCAGCTGACAACTGAGCTTCCTAGTTCTGCCTGTCTCCTGAATTTCCCACCCCAAAGACTCCTGTCCTTGTCTGGCCCCTCGTGGTTCAGAGATTCCCACCAGCCTCTTAATTAACCTTCCTGCGTCTGTTGATCTCTTCCCCCTCAGAGTCTTACTTAAACGACCGTCAGAGTGGCTTTTAGCTCCAAAGCTTGTATCTGCTCAGATCTCTGCCACATTTAGTGGTTCCTTAGTGCATAGTGGGAGGCTTCCCAGGTGGCGGTAGTGGTAAAGAACTCACGTGCCAATACAGGAGACATAAGAGATGCAGGTTCAATCCCTGGGTCGGGAAGATCCCCTGAAGGAGGGCATGGCAACTCACTCCAGTATTCTTGCCTGGAGAATCCCATGGACAGAGGAGTCTGGTAGGCTATAGTCCACGGGGTCGCAAAGAGTCAGACACGACTGAAGTGACTTAGCACGCATGCACACATTGCATGGCATGAAGTCAGTGACACTTGTTCCCAACCTGCTGATCTGAACAGCACATCTCCTCACATTAACACTCTCAGTTCACTTCAGTTCAGTCGCTCAGTTGTGTCCGACTCTTTGTGACCCCATGAACTGCAGCACGCCAGGCCTCCCTGTCCATCACCAACTCCCGGAGTCCACCCAAACCCATGGCCATCGAGTCGATGATGCCAGCCAACCATCTCATCCTCTGTCGTCCCCTTCTTCTCCTGCCCTCAATCTTTCTCAGCATCAGGGTCTTTTCAAATGAGTCAGCTCTTCGCATCAGGTAGCCAAAGTAGTGGAGTTTCAACTTCAGCATCAGTCCTTCCAATGAATATTCAGGACTGATTTTCTTTAGGATTGACTGGTTTGATCTCCTTGCAGTCCAAGGGACTCTCAAGAGTCTTCTCCAATGCCACAGTTCAAAAGCATCAATTCTTCAGTGCTCAGCTTTCTTTATAGTCCAACTTCACATCCACACAGGACCACTGGAAAAACCATAGCCTTGACTAGATGGACCTTTGTTGACAAAGTAATGTCTCTGCTTTTTAATATGCTGTCTAGGTTGGTCATAACTTTCCTTCCAAGGAATAAGCGTCTTTTAATTTCATGGCTGCAGTCACCATCTGCAGTGATTTTGGAGCCCAAAACGATAAAGTCTGACACTGTTTCCCCATCTATTTGCCATGAAGTGATGGGACCGGATGCTATGATCTTAGTTTTCTGAATGTTGAGCTTTAAGCCAACTTTTTCACTCTCCTCTTTCCCTTTCATCAAGAGGCTCTTTAGTTCTTCACTTTCTGCCATAAGGGTGGTGTCATCTGCATATCTGAGGTTATTGATATTTCTCCCGGCAATCTTGATTCCAGCTTGTGCTTCCTCCAGCCCAACGTTTCCCATGACGTACTCTGCATATAAGTTAAATAAACAAGGTGACAATATCCAATATCCAGCCTTGACGAACTCCTTTACCTATTTGGAACCAGTCTGTTGTCCATGTGCAGTTCTAACTGTTGCTTCCTGACCTGCATACAGGTTTCTCAAGAGGCAGGTCAGGTGTTCTGGTATTCCCATCTTTCAGAATTTTCCACAGTTTATTGTGACCCACACAATCAAAGGCTTTGGCATAGTCAATAAAGCAGAAATAGATGTTTTTCTGGAACTCTCTTGCTTTTTTTTTAATTTTTTAAATTTTCTTTACTTTATTGTGTTGGTTTTGCCATACAATGACATGAATCTGCCATGGGTATACATATGTTCCCCTTCCAGAAACCCCTCCCTCCTCCCTCCCGATTCCCCCTCTCTGGGTCATCCCGGTGCACCAGCCCTGAGCATCAAACCTGGGCTGGCGATTGATTTCACATAAGATAATTAACATGTTTCAATGCCGTTCTCCCGTATCATCCCACCCTTGCCCTCTTCCACAGAGTCCACGAGACTGTTCTATACATCTGCGTTTCTTTTGCTGTCTCGCTTTTTTGATGATCCAGCAGATGTTGACAATTTGATCTCTCACACTCTGCACCTCAAGAAATTGGGATTCCATGGAGTCTTACCCCACTATACCCATACCCCACTGGCCTGCTGTTTCCTTACCCTCCAGGCCTCCCTGCCTTTGAGGATGTAGTAACTTTATCTGGAATATTCTCTTTTCATCCTCCCCCACCTCCCACCTCACTAACCCCTCTCAACCTGACTCCTGCTTCCCCATCTTCCACGACTCACGTGGGTGTCACCTCGCCCTGGGTTAGAAGCCTTTCTTTGAACTACCACCATGTTTTGGGTGTATCTCTATCACAGGGCTCTGACCACTCTTTGGGTTTGTGAGCTCTTGGGGTCTTATACCCACCCAATGTCCAGCACAATCAATGTTGGTTAAACGAGAGAATATTGAGGTGCCACTTGTAACAACAAAACAAATGGAAAACAGCAAAATCAATTCCTGGCATTTTATTTTCTGGTGTAGAGAGGAACAGAATGCCTCGTTAGATCAGCTAATCTAATAAGCAGAGAAAAAGAATGTTCTCATGAAATTATGCATTCACCTTCTGTCTCCATTTGCTGACATACAGAATCCATCTAATTGCGTTTTCCCCTTGGGGAAATCGAAGGGAAACGGGTACGTTGCTGTCACATTTCCAATATGGCCATTGTCCATCCACTCCTCTCGGCTTTCTCCAGGGGCGTTTGCCTTCCAGTCCCTTTTAAATTAAACATGCATCTCAGAAAGCTTCACCTGAGTTTCTTCCATGGCTCCTTGGTGGGTCATGGTACCTAAGCGGGATGAGAGTCAGGTGTCACTGGGGTTGGGAGGGTGTGTGTGTGTCCTCAATCACTTCAGTCATGTCCAGCTCTTGGCGACCCCATCCTCTCCAGGGAATTTTCCAGGCAAGAATACAGGAGTGGGTTGCCATGCCCTCCTCCAGGGGATCTTCACAACCCAGGAATTGCACCCACATCTCTTATGTCTCCTGCATTAGTAGGCAGATTCTTTACCACCAGGGCCACCTGGGAGGGGACGACCTTAGACAGAAGGAGACTGTGCCTTCAGCGTTCCCCTCAGATCCACACATCTGTCCCCACTTCCATCCATTATTCTGCTCAGTGTGTATTCAGCCAGCACTTGGCACCGCATGCACAACAGGAGCTCAGAAATGATCTCTGGACCAGCTGGGAAAGGCACTGCCACACAGCAGCTAAGGGAGCAGGTTCTGAAGCAAAAGCACCTGGATGCTGCCCTGTGCAGCATGACCTTGGGCAGCTCAGCTAACCTCCCCATCCCTTGGGATCCTTGTTTAAACCTAGGGGCTTCCCTGGTGGTTCACATGGTAAAGCATCTGCCTGTAATGCAGGAGACCTGGGTTTGATCCCTCAGTCGGGAAGATCCTCTGGAGAAGGAAATGGCAACCCACTCCAGTACTCTTGCCTGGAAAACTCCATGGATGGAGGAGCCTGGTAGGCTACAGTCCATAGGGTCACAAAGAGTCAGACACGACTGAGCAACTTCACTGGTTCACATAAAGGGCTTAGCACAGTGCCTGGGCTGGGGGTGGGGCCACAAAGAGCAAAGAACCTTCTGGCGACTTAAATTCTTGAGGGAATATAAGCAAATAAATAAACAGATGAATCAATAATATAGGAAAGTGAAGGAGTTCTGTGATGTGGGGAATATGGGTGGTGGAGCCTACTCCAGATAAGATGATCTGGAAAGGGTGGTCTGCGAAGATGGTTAAAATCATACCTGTAGGACAGAAAGCAGCTGGCCCCATAAAGAGCCAGGCGGAGAATGTTCTAGGTGCATGGCAGAGAAAATGCAAAGGACCTAAATGGGAGAGGGTACAGAATGTTCTAGAAAGAGGCAGAAGGCATGCTGGCTGGGGGAGAGTCAGCCACAGGGCAGACAGGCATGATGCACTGGGAAGGTGAGGTTGTGAGTGGCTGGCAGGCCGTGGAAAGCTTTGGGGTTGCATCCCAGGCGGGTGGAGAGCCACTCAAGGGCTCCTCGCAGGGCAGTGGTATGACCCCCCCCCCAAAATGGAACCATGACCCTGTCACTGTGCTGGGCACTGCACAACCTGGGGGCTGGGGGCTGGGCCATCTGGTCCTGAGACAATATCAGAGCAAAGAGGGGTGCGTTCTGATACACAGTGTATGGGCCACGGACCCCCAGTTGCCCGGCCCAGAGGATGAGCCTTAGCCTTGGAGGCCAGGCCATCTGGCTTCTCTCCCGTCTCATGTCCTTGTACCTTATGGGAAACTGAGGCTGCAGAAAGCTCTGGGTTTTCTGAGCTCTCCTTGCCCGGGCTGCTGCAGGAGAGTCTGAGCTTCTATTCTTCCTGGGCTTCGCCTGGGAAGATGAGATAGTCACAGTGGTTTCAGTGTGTCTGAGCACAAGCCCATGTTCCCCTTTCCGACTCTACTCAAAAACAGGGATGTCCCTCAGTGTCTTAGCTGTAGGGGGACATGCTCAGACCATCCCAGGAGCCCCCATTTCCCCCTCTGTCAACACAAGGAGACATAGAAGAGGACTTAGGAACTTTCTAGACTCAAAATGTGATGGCTCTTGTGTTTCTGTTTAAGTGGCATTTGGACACAATGAAAACTAGTGAAAATTATTAGCCTCTGCCTATTTCTTTAGGCATCTTTGTATTACTGGACTAAGTCAGGTTTTTAAAACCTCATCATTCACTTTACTGTTGTTAAACCCCTGCATTCTTCTTATCCACCAGTTTGCTGACTGTAGTTGACCCGAAATTCATTTTCTCCAATCCCCAGCTTTCTAGACAGATATTCTGTATTTCTCATCCATGAAAGGTATGATCTCCTTGGACATCCATCTTTCAGTTGGAAAGCCTTGAAATTCTCTCTTTGATCTACAAATTCCTCCTCTTGTGTTACTCTTCTTAGCATTAGAAAGTGAAGTCACTCAGTCATGCCTGACTCTTTGCAACCCCATGGACTATAGCCTACCAGGCTCCTCCATCCATGAGATATTCCAGGCAAGAATACTGGAGTGGGTTGCCATTTTGTTCTCCAGGAGTTCTTAGCATTAGGTAGATGATGCTGTGAAAGTACTGCACTCAATATGCCAGCAAATTTGGGAAACTTAGCAGTGGCCACAGGACTGGAAAAAGTCAGTTTTCATTCCTATCCCAAAGAAAGGCAAAGCCAAAGAATGCTCAAACTACCTCACAATTTCATTCATCTCACATGATAGTAAAGTAATGCTCAAAATTCTCCAAGCCAGGCTTCAGCAATACTTGAACTGTGAACTTCCAGATGTTCAAGCTGGTTTTACAAAAGGCAGAGGAACCAGAGATCAAATTGCCACAACCTCTGGATTATCAAAAAAGCAAGAAAGTTCCAGAAAAACATCTATTTCTGCTTTATTGACTATGCCAACGCCTTTGACTGTGTGGATCACAATAAACTGTGGAAAATTCTGAAAGAGATGGGAGTACCAAACCATCTGACCTGTCTCTTGAGAAACCTGTATGCAAGTCAGGAAGCAACAGTTAGAACTGGACATAGAACAACAGACTGGTTTCAAATAGGAAAATGAGTAAGTCAAGGCTATATATTGTCACCCTGCTTATTTAACTTATATGCAGAGTATATCATGAGAAACCCTGGGCTGGAAGAAGCACAGGCTGCAATCAAGATTGCCGGGAGAAATATCAATAACCTCAGATATGCAGACGACACCACCCTTATGGCAGAAAGTGAAGAGGAACTAAAAAGCCTCTTGCTGAAAGTGAAAGAGGAGAGTGAAAAAGCTGGCTTAAAGCTCAACATTCAGAAAACTAAGATCATGGCATCCGGTCCCATCACTTCGTGGCAAATAGATGGGGAAACAGTGTCAGACTTTATCATTTTGAGCTCCAAAATCACTGTAGATGGTGACTGCAGCTATGAAATTAAAAGACTCTTACTCCTTGGAAGGAAAGTTATGACCAACCTAGACAGCGTATTAAAAAGCAGAGACATTACTTTGTCAACAAAGATCCGCCTAGTCAAGGCTATGGTTTTTCCAGTGGTCATATATGGATGTGAGAGTTGAACTATAAAGAAAGCTGCTTGCTGAAGAATTGATACTTTTGAGCTGTGGTGTTGGAGAAGACTCTTGAGAGTCCCTTGGACTGCAATGAGATCCAACCAGTCCATCCTAAAGGAGATCAGCCCTGAGTGGTCATTGGAAAGTCTGATGTTGAAGCTGAAACTCCACTACTTTGGCCACCTCATGCAAAGAGTTGACTCATTGGAAAAGACCCTGATGCTGGGAAAGATTGAGGGTAGGAGGAGAAGGGGACGACAGAGGATGAGATGGTTGGATGGCATCACCGACTCGATGGCCATGGGTTTGGGTGGACTCCAGGAGTTGGTGATGGACAGGGAAGCCTGGTGTGCTGCGATTCATGGGGTCACAAAGAGTCAGACACAACTGAGCGACTGAACTGAACTGATTTGTCCAAAAGGTGGTGGTGGTGCTTTAGTTGCAGAGTAGTGTCCAACTCTTTGCAACTCCAGACTCCTCTGTCCGTGGGGTTTCCCAGGCAAGGACACTGGAGTAGGTTGCCATTTCCTTCTCCAGGGGATTTTTCCCAACCCAGGGATCGAACCTGCATCTCCTGTGTCACAGGCAGATTCTTTACCACTGAGTCACCTGGGAAGCCCTTGTCCAGAATGAGGCCATCCAACATTGTTAGAAGCAGAATTTCTCAATTATGAGTGAAAAGATGCGTACCACAAAGTGACTATTGAATAGCAAAGCCTATAAGTCATAATAATAAAGTTTCCATTATATTAAATTTTTCTTTTTCTCCTTTCTCTGCCATCTTGAAGCTGACCAAGCGCCCTTCATCACCAAGACCTCTAGGCTGTTACGTGTCCCATCTCACTTGGGTGAAGGCTCTGTCCTTGCTGACCTATGCTCTAGGGACCGGCCACCTGCCCCTCTCTGCCCATGTTTTTCCACCCTGTCCCTTTAGATGGTCCTTCCTCTCTCTGCTTCCCTTTAGAACTACTGTCAGGAAAGTTTCTGTGGACCTCCCCACTCCCCGGCCCCTCAGCCCATGCCCTTGCCCCAACCCCCCGCTGCCCCATCAAGGTCACCAACCTCCCACCCATCCCTGGGAATCTGGTCACATGAAGAAAGACCACCAGCTCCTTCTCCATACTCCCATCACCTCCCCTGCCCCTCTCCTTCCTCTGCCCCTGACCCTCCAGGGGGGGCCTCAGGCATTGAGACCACCCCAGGGTCCTGTGACAGCTCAGAGGAGGATGCTTAGAAGATGCAGATTTGAGACCGGAAGCCAGAAGGGAGGTTAGGCTCCTCTGCTGAGGCTGACCTCTTCCTGAGCAGAGGCAAGAGTAAGGGTGCAGAGCGTGCATGAGCTTTGTCAGTGTGTCAGCGTTTTCTATTCCTAGCACATTGTTCTCGAAAGCTCACTGTTAAGTGGAGCTCAACTCCGACCCGCTGTGAAGGTCCAAGTGATTTAAACCAGGCATGTCCTATGGAGACCGAAGCCCGCCTTAAAGTGGGAGAGGATTCTCAATTCTGGACTTGGCTGGAGAGTCTGAAGAGATCTGACTCTGTAAGGGGACTCTTCTCTCATCTGTTATGTTTACAGCTCCACAGCTTTGATTTCTCCCATATTGATCAGGGCAGTCTTCCCTGGTGGCTCCGCAGTCAAGAATCTGCCTGCCAACGCAGGAGACATGGCTTCAATCTCTGGGTCGGGGAGATCCCCTGGAAGAAATGGCAACCCACCCCGTATTCTTGCCTAGAGAATCCCATAAACAGAGGAGCCTCATGGGCTACAGTCCATGGGGTCACAAAAGAGTCGGATATGAGTTAGCTACTAAAAAACAACAACCACCATATTGATCAGGACTTTTGGCTGTAAAGCCCAACTGGAACCAGCTGAAGCAAAAGACGGGTTCATTGAGGAGAAAGAGAAGCCAAGTGGACCCCCGAGGCACCTGGAAGACTCCCCTTTTTGTCTCGTGTCATAGCTGGTGACAGCTGGGTGTTCCTGAGGCCATGTCCTCCTGTACCCAGAGCCCAGGCTGGAGGAAGCCCTGAGTACATTTGTGTGAAGCTCTGAGAGCAAAGAGGAAAGTCTGCTTCTCCAGATTCCCCAGTTCCAGGCAGGCTGCAGGCAAGACTAGAGATGGGTTCAATTGGGTCCCCAGGTTCATCACAGGGCTGGGGGTGGAGTGATCCCAGCAGAACTGAGCAGTGTGACATGCATTCCCTGGACAGGGGGTCAGACAGCATTGTCACTGTGTCCTCACCTCCTGCAGAGTCTGATGTTTAAAACACCCTCCACTCAGGAGAAGGCAAAAGGAGAAGGGGATGACAAAGGATGAAATGGTTGGATGGCATCACCGACTTAATGGACGTGAGTTTGAGAGTTTGAGTAAACTCCAGCAGACCGTGAAGGACAGGGAAGCCTCAGTTCAATTCAGTTGCTCAGACTCTTTATGACCCCATGGATTGTAGCACGCTAGGCTTCCCTGTCCATCACCAACTGCAGTTAGAGTTGGACATGATATAACAACCGCACAACAACTCATTATTGCCCAGACAGATAAAATCCAGAGATGTTTAGAATTTTTCCCTGCCTCCCACCATCCTGACTACCCAGATTACAGACCCTTGGGGCTCCTGGCCTTGCTGGCTTCTGCCTGGAACCCCCTTCTCCTCCCAGCCCAGTTTTGCCTGGCAGACTCCTCCTCTGCTCCCTGTAAAGCCTTCCCTTTTCCCTACACTCCACCTGCTGTGTACCTGTTCAGCCAGGAAGACTGTTCCTGCCTCTGTGACAGCCCTCCCCTCCCTGTACTGTGTTCTGTCTGTCGCCTCACCGGGCAGTGTACCCAGCACATAGTAGGTGCACAGGAAATACTTGTCACCATGATGTCTAGAAGGACAGAATGCACATATGACCGAAGAAAGCACAGAATAGTTTCATACCTAAGCAAACTCAGGCTTTGCTGCCATCAGTGAAGGTCTAGTAGATTGCAGGCAATTTTAGTTAGAGGTTTTTGCTCCTCTACCAATTCATCTTAGAAATTCAGTATTTCAGTATGACCAAGGTCATTTTCGTCCTCTCCTACAGTACCCTAACATTTCATCATTGTTTAAAACACTTCTTTGACATTTTAATATTGACAGCTGGCTCCCTCACCTGTGGGAGAATTAGCGGGCCAATATTGTGGATCCTAAATTAATGTTTCCAACGGGGAGCTTAGCTGCTGATCCTAGATAGCGGGGCCATGCGACTTCCAGAAGGGTGGCCCTCGTCTGAGTTTCTGCCAGTCACCATGACCGCTGCTATATGTTATATATGTAAGTTGTTAAGAGACTAAATCCTAAGAATTTTCATCACATCTGTATGTGCTGTTCATAAGAGTGTTGCGTGTGTGTGCACTTGTGTGTGTACACACACCTGCCTGTGTTGGAGGACTGGGATGAGAGGGGTGAGGAGGGCACCACGTCCAGCAAAGGGGCTGCTGTTCAGAGCGCATGCTGAGTCTCCTTCTGGCTCTCCCCGGATAACCTGATGAGGTTGAAAGCCCCAGGGAGCCTCATGGGGTCATCCGTACAGTGAGGAGGGAGTCGGACCCCCGTTGCCCTCCAGCGACACGTCAGTGCACACCTACACTCACGTTCATGTGGTTTTTATTTTTCCACAGAGGTCTCATCGCCAGCAGTTTCACGGAAACCCACTATCTGCAAGACGGCACGGACATCTCTCTCATCCGAAATTACACGGTAAGTCCTGCTTGGACCACCATTATACAATGCAATCAGATCTGTGCTTAAACTCTGTAGCTGTTTAATCTTCCACGAAGTCACATGCCCAGATCCTTCCATTAGACCCTGAGAAGAGCTTGGGCATCGCTTACTGTTTGGCCATTCCATTGTAACTCCAGAAAAACTTGACTTTGGCCAGGTGTGTGCCAGGGCAGTCCTTGAAGGTATAGCTTTATTGCAGGCTGACATTGAATCCACCTGCTAATAACGATGGGCTGCTAAGCCAGGCAAACCCTTCCCAGAAACTGAGCCCAAATGAGAGTTGATTCAGAAAGCTGTCATCCCCAGGCTGAACTTGGCAACGTTAAACTTGCAAGAACCTTAAAAAAATTCAAAGGAAAACTGACTCTGCTTAACCTATCATAAATGTAGCCACCATATCACTATGATGCTGTATCTTGGTTGTTACTGGTATGTGACATTTATCGGCTCTTAGCTTTTCTAATATCTGAAGTTTTCTGTGTAACTTAGGGTGTTAATTTTGTTTATTCCTGTAACAAACGTCTGTTGTGCTCAGCCCCAGGTGTGAATGTGGGCATTAAAGAGAGTTGTTGCCCTCTGAAGACTGATGGTTACCTATTTTAAAGAGCTATGGGTTTTTGTTTTAAAAAGAATAATTTTAGGGCTCCCTTGGTGGCTCAGATGGTAAAGAATTCGCCTGCAATGCAGGAGACTTGGGTTCCACCCCTGGATCGAGACGATCCCCTGGAGGAGGCCATGGCGACCCACTCCAGTATTCTTACCTGGAGAATTCCATGGACAGAGAAGCCTGGTGGGCTACAGTCCATGGGGTCACAGAGTCAGACACGACTGAGTGACTAACACAAACTGAAAGGCTTTCCATCGTAGGCCGCACATTCTACCTTCTCTGCATTATGCCCATGCTTTTCTTTATTACGTGTTTGGCACTTCCAAACTTTTACCTTCAGATTTCCAACAGTATGCAGAGTGAGCTGATGCCCAAAGAAAGCACATGAAAATCTTGGGTAAAAAATAAGCAAATAAGAATTTTTATTAATGCCTGAGCAAGCTTGAGGGAGCCAGATAAATCTCTGGGAATGAGGGGAGTTTGGGGGAAATTGGATACAGGTGTATATATAGTTGAATCCCTTTGCTGTCCATCTGAAACTATCACAACATTGTTAATCAGCTATACTTGAGTGGAAAATAAAAAGTTTAAAAAAAAAAGAAAAGAAATAAAAAAGAAACAAAGCAGGAATGTAAGCTCAGAGCACTGGGCTGGTGAACTGAGGTCATGGGACCCCAGTGGGCTAATTCAGGACTTAGAGAGGAGACCCGATGCTTCAGTGCTTGGGGGTTGGGACAAGAGAGGTGGGCATCTGCAAATTAAAGTGCAAATCAGACCCTCAGGCACGTCCAACTCTGTGACCCCATGGACTGTAGCCCACCAGGCTCCCTGTCCACAGCTCTTTTCCAGGTAAGAATACTGGAGGGAGTTGCCATTCCCTCCTCCAGGGAATCTTCCCAAGCCAGGGATCGAACCCTCGTCTCCTCTGTCTCCTGCATAGCAAGTGGATTCTTAAGCCACTGAGCCATCAGAAAAGCCATTGAGAATCCCACAAAAGCTAGGCCCCCAGAGAAGTGCTTCCTCTGTGAACAAAAAGGACAAGGAAAACACCAGTCCAGAGAAGAAGCAACAGAGAGAATTGTCTCCAGGTGTCCTTGAGTGAACAATGATTTCATAAAAAATAGAGAAAGTGAAAGCCCAGCTGGCCTCATAAAGTATACATTTGGAACGGGGTGGACTGGTGCCCAAATTTCTAAAACCAGCATGGGGTGGGACTCCCATTTAGTGTACTGACCTCAAAAGTGGTACCAAGTCAGCAGTAATGGATCCCCTGGGGCCAAGCTGAAGCCAACTGAAAACAGTTCTCTAGGGATATTTCTGTGACCAACCTAGACAGCATATTAAAAAGCAGAGACCTTACTTTGCTGACAAACGTTCGTCTCATCAAAGCTATGGGTTTTTCCAATAGTCATGTGTGGATGTGAGAGTTGGACTTACAAAGAAAGCTGAGCACCAAAGAACTGATGCTTTTGAACTGTGATGCTGGAGAAGACTCTTGAGAGTCCCTTGGACTGAAAGAAAATCCAGCCAGTCAATCCTCAAGGAAATCAGTCCTGAATATTCATTGGAAGGACTGAAGCTGAAGCTGGAATTCCAATACTTTGGCCACCTGATGTGGAAGAACTGACTCATTGGAAAAGACCCTGATGCTGGGAAAGATTGAAGGCGGGAAGAGAAGGGGATGACAGAGGGTAGAATGGCTGGATGGCATCACCAACGCAATGGACATGAGTTTGAGCAAGCTGTGGGAGTTGGTGATGGACAGGGAAGCCTGGCATGCTGCAGTCATTGGGTCACGAAGAGTTGTTCGCCACTGAGTGACTGAACTGAACTGACAATTATTTCTACAGTCAGATTACATAAGGTTCCCATGTCAAAAACAAAAAGGAAGAAGAATATTATTAAAGATAACCCAAAGTCAAAATGATGTAACACACAGTTAGCAAAATCCAGCGTTAAGTGACAAGGGAAAGGAGAGAATTAGCACCTTCAGGAATGTGAGATGACAGAAAAGTTGGAGAAAAGTCTGAAATATTTTAAAGAGAATAGAATAGGTCCAATATAAATTCCAGAGTGAAAACACAAGGGGAATAATAAAGAAAACTAAAGATGCACCAGCAATGCCTTCCCTCCTGCTTAAGGTGGGTAATTTGTTTCTCAGTGGCGTTCTGAAGGAGCAGTTGTTGGTTTAGAGGGCAGAGGGGACAGTGAATACAGGTTTGTCGCTGTTGAGTTTGTGGTGGGACAGTCAAGTGAAGGCGTTTAGTGGGGAGACAGGTGTATGAGCCTGGGATCCAAGGCAAGGATGGGGACCACAAAGGAAGAGGGCCCATCTCGGATGTAGGTAATTGCTGGTGCACTGACTCCGCTTGGGGGGCAGATGGCAACCCACTCCGGTATCCTTGCCTGGAAAATCCCAGGGACAGAGGAGCCTGGTGGCTACGGTCCATAGGGTCACAAGGAGTCAGACACAACTGAGCGATGGAGCGTGCGCAAGCGTGCCTCCGCCTGACTTTATTTTTTTCTCTCTCTTTTTGTCTCCTAAGACGATGTCATTTAAAATATGCTTTTAGAGTTAACATGAAGGCTTTCCTTGCAGAGTAAATTGTTGTTCCAAATAGAAGCAGAAAAAAAAAGAGACTCTAAAAATATTTGACAATAGGCTAGAGTCCTCCAAATCCCTCTGGTAGATGATGGTGGAAGTGCTGGTTGAATACAGACCATCCTCCACCTGTGTGATATACTTCCAAGGTAATTTTCATAGTTTCTTATTTTGTATCTCCAGCTCCCTGACATTCCCTATTCTTAGACATTTTTGGTCTGTTTATCTCTTTGGGGGAGAAATGTGATAAGAGAGAAGAAGAAATAGGGGACTTGATAAACAAGGGTCCATCCACTGCCAGAGTGTATGGAACTTGGCTTGCTGATGACTGTAAATCCAGTCATCTCAGAGAGCACCCTGGACCGAAGGTGCTGGAATGTTGATAGTGATTGTCTCGGTCTGGTGGAGACTCTGTAGTTTTCTATTTTCTATGACTGTTGTGTGTAGTGGGTGCGGAGAGGGAGTTCCTTTCTCCTCCTCCTCCTTGTCTTTTCACAAGGCAACTGTGCAGACAGGCAAACACCTCCCCCCTGCATTTAATCTCTCACTTCTCCCCATGGAAGCATCTTCTCAGGGCAAGGAGGGCAGGAGCAGGCAGGCTCTGGCAACCTCTGGTCCCTACTGACTGGACTGTGGGTAGGGCCCCTGCCTTGGAATGGCCAGGAGGCCAGCCTTACTGTCTTCCGTCAGCTGAGGCAGGGGTGAGCCTTGCACGTCCCTCTAAGGAACATTCCAAGTGATGGTCTTCTGCAGCCCCAGCCTCCCCAAGATGGATGTCCCCAGGCTTGGCCAGCAAGAACAGGGCAGGGAGATGAAGGGAGATGAGGCTTAGAGATAGAAAGAAGGCTCACTTCTTCCCTGACCTAAGTTGTGTCCTTTGATGGAATGTACCAGAAACCACTCTTTTGGAAGTAGGTAGCCTCATAGTGCGACACACAAGTGCTTAAGAAGCCACCTTCCAATGCAAGAGACGCAAGAGATGCGGGTTCAGTCCCTGGGTCAGGAAGATCCCTTGGAAGAGGAAATAGCAACCCACTCCAGTATTCTTGCCTGGAGAATCACATGGACAGAGGTGCCTGATGAGCTACAGTCCATGGGGTCACAAAGAGTCGGACACAACTGAGCATACACACACACACACACACACACACACACACACACACATATGCACACACACACAAATCCATGGTATATTTTGATCTGCCTTGGCCTCTTTGAATCTATATACAATAGGGGAAGCAGCTGGAGGCTGGGTGAAATGGCACGCCCAAACCTCCAGAAACAGTAAGCGTCTGTTGCTTTTATAATTACAAAAATGATGGCTTTTCTCCTTGTCCAACAGCCACCTTCCCCCACTCCTTGGAGTACAGTTCTGAGCTGTCAGCCACGTTGCTGTAAAGATGAGTGAACTGTTTCACTTACTTAAAGAAAACCCACAGCCCTCGACAGCCCGTGCTTCCAGCAGAAACCCTTTCAGGGAGCTCATAGCCTCGTATTGTCTTTCTTCGGGGGGAGACAGAGGGATGCAGCTTTGGGGGTTTTGTTTCTATTGAATCAGGCTGGGAAACAAGAATAAATGTGCTGACTCACCCCACTTTCCCCCCAAGTCAGCACACAGCGAATTTCACTAAATTTAAAATTATATATAAAATAAGAGCCACTTTTTGGCTAGCATCTTTCTTTCTTAAATTTAATCTCTCAACGATCAGCTGGTTGACAGGCAGGCTAGTGGCTGATTTTAATTTTGGAATTGGTCCCTTGTCTTTTCCCTCTCTGTTGTTCAGACAGGACAAAATATCTGTGGCTCATGCCTTTGCTGGCCACATTGAAGGAAAGATCGTGTCCTACATTATCTCTTTTAATAAAGCCTGTGGGAGACAATGCACATGACATTTATGCTGTTTACACTCTGGGAAGGCCAGCACGGGCCTCCAGAAAGTCTCCTACATGTTGTCAGCACTTTGTCCAAACGCATCCTTCTGTCCTGTGCGTGTTAACCAAGCACCTTCCCAGCACCAGGCCCCATGACTGCTACAGAGGATAAAAACAAAGAGGACCCACACGGGGCTAGAGGGTGGAGACTGACATAATTCCAAGAATCACAGACTGAATTAATAAAATCTGTGCTGAGTGCACCGAAGGACAGGCTAAGGGGTTTAATCTCGTCTAAGGAATCATGGAAGGCTTCATGGAAGAAGGGACATGTCCCTTCTGAAGGTCTGAAGGTCAAGAAAGCATGCCCCAGGGGATGGGTAAGGGAAGGACATTCCTGGCTGATGTTTTACCTGGAGGTGGGGAAGTGCCTGCAATTTGACAGGAGCCCCAATAGGTAGGACTTCACGGCCAAGGGGACGATCTGGTTGTCATAGAGAAAGATGGGAAGCTCTTAAAAGGTGTCAGCCCAGGGGTTGTCATAGCCAGCGATAGGCTTTGGAAGACGCCACTGGCTGCAGTATGAAGGTCATCAGAAGGGCAGGAGCAGAGATTCGGCAAGGTTAGGCAGCTGGCTCTCATGGATGAGCCCAGAGCCGAGGTAGGAGGAGATGGCTGCTGAGACCAGGGGCATGGAGATGGGGAGAAGGAAAAAAAGCTGAGCTTCTGCACCTGAGCAATACCCAGAAGGGCTCCATTTGTTATATACGTTTCTCATGGGAAAAATCTATGAGATCACTTGCTGTACAAGATGTCCAAAAGGGACCATCAGTATTAACTGAGGCTGAACCATCAGACAGGTATGAAATCCTGTATTTTGATCCAAAGTATTGTTTGAGTGACATCCATTGACTTCCATGGCAAATATTTCCCATCAAAAGGTGTAGAATCTTCCACCATTGACTTGGAAGTGGGTATTAGGGAGTCATCCACTTTTCATCTCAGCTAGAGAGCAACTGAAGAGGGTGAAAGATGATCCTGGGGGTAGGAGGGAAGACAGAAACCATTTCCATCACGTAAGGGTGCCAGGTATGAGCTAGGCTCATTATCAAATTCTTAAAAAATGGTTTAAGATGGAATTAGTTTCCCTACCATGTGTACACTCTCCACACATATAATTCATCAGCCCTTCCAGGCTTGCCTGGGTCTCCAAGGCTGCTGACTGAGGCACTAGGCACCCCCTCCTCCCCTCAGGTCCTCACCATGTCCCATGCTGATTTCCACCTTCACAGCCATCTTACCCCCCCTCCCTGTCCACTGACACTGCAGCAGCTGCAGCCCAGCTCTTTGCCTCTCAACTGAAAGATGTTCTGGCCACCTGACATTTCTCCCCGCTTCTCATCTCTCCTAAGTGTATTCTAGCCACTACTTCTGCCTACGTGATCCCTCTAGAACATACTTCTGTTCATGCCATCCCCTGTTTCACTTGTATTTTGATCCTCCCAGATCACTGATAGCTTCCTCCATGCCTCCTTGGTCCTCGAGTCCAAAGCGCTGAGACCAGTCTCCCCGTGGGAATCCCATGATGGTGACATGCTCTCCCTTTTCACACATGAATTTGGTCGTTCATTCACACACACACTCACTCAACAAGTGTTCTTGAGTGCCCAAGGTGACATGGAGTAAGCCCCAACACTATGCCAGCCATTGTGCCAAGGGCTTTATATGTCCTTGGTTGTTTGATGCTCCCAATAAGTCAGTATTTGTTATTTTTATACCCAGCTGAATAATCTGAGGCACAGAGGGCTTCAGTAGATAGACCAAGCCCCTAGCTAGTAAGGATTCAAACTCACATAGCCTGAGTCTTGAATATGAGCTCCTAACCACTATGATGCAAACACAGGGGTCTGTTGTATCTCCCTGGCCATGGTGCTTCTGTCATGGAATTTGGTCTATAAAACTGTAGCAAGGTGGCTTCAGGAATGGGCTGGTGTTTGCTGTGAAGAGAGAGACCCAGTGTGTGCATCTGAGGGAGAGGAGAGGATGTTCTGCTCGCCTGCTGTCCTGGGATATGGGGAGGGGCCAGGAGCCCTCTGGGAATTTGCTGAGTGCCTTGCTCTGAAGCCCACAGGAACTGAGGAAGGCCCAGTGCCCAAAGCGTTATGCAGGAGGGAGGGGACATGGTCCCCATCCTTGAGGAACATGCCATCTGACCACAGGTGACACGATGAACCCGTGATAAAGATGCTTTAGGAGCTAGGCAGTGCCAAGCCAAATCCTTGTGGAATGTGCACTGCGTCCCCACCAGCACCCCAGGTGTGCTGACTCTCCTCCAAAGGTGTCAGAAGAGAGGGGGCTGGGACAGCCTTTGGTCTGGAAGTAGTGTGTGTAGAGGTTGGGATCACAGGCAGGGAGGCAGGCTGCTCAGCTGAAATCCCAGCCCAAGCTTTGAACCAACCGGGAACATGAACATGAACCAGACGCACAGTCAGCCTTCTAGAGGAGCGAGCCCACGGTAGCCACTGCTCCCCTTTGATGATGGATTCCCAACCTCTCTTAGCCCCCCTGGACCATCTGTCCTTCTGAGGTCCTTCAGGTATCAGGATGATGGAAGGAGAGAGGGAGCTGCAGGCAAGAAAGGGGTCCATGAGCTGTGCCCAGAGATGGGCCCTGCAAGTGTGTGTCTCCATGAGAGGGCGGCTGGCCGCCTCCTGCCACACCCCTCTGACTCCTTTTCATCCACACAAAGTTCTGCATGACTGCCAAGAAGGTTGGGAACTGGGGGTGAGGAGCTGCTGCAGGAGTGTGAGAGAATCACGCCCTCTGCTCTCTCAGGGGTCACCTTCTCCTGCCCGGAGAAGGTGTTCGTTCATTCATTCAGCACAGCTAAGCCCCCAGGGTCCAGCACAGAGGGAACTGGACAGGCAGAACCCAGTGCTTAAAGCATGATGGGTTTAAGTGCATGTTGTCATACCCCAGAACAGTGACAGTGACACGCATTTCACAGGTTGATTTGATCCCTAAGACCTTGGGCAGCGAGGGTCCATCCCATTTCACAAACTAGAAGTAGAGGCGGCGTCTCAAACCTTAAGACTTCCGACTCCAGGTCAATTCAGCGTTCTCACTACTGCAGGCTCACTCTTTCCAGGCTGAGTTTGCAGGGTGGTCCCAAAGATTGAGCACACAGTGTTGTAAGCTGCATGCTCTAGTGCTGAATTCCAGCACCAAATAGTAATGTGATGGCCCCTGAGGTTGGTCCTTCCTAGACTTTTGAGTGGACATGGTTCTTGCTCGAATTGGAGACAGAGATGGTTAGAGCTGGGGGCACCAATTGTTATATCTGAGAGCAGAGATGATTAAAGATGGGGCAGACATGGCCCAGAGAAATGGATGTGCTGACTTCTTAACAGTCTGTCCAGTACACTCTCGGGGGAAAGCATGCGTGCTAAGCCACTGCAGTCATATCCAACTCTTTGCGATACCACGGACTGCAGCCCGCCAGGCTCCTCTGTCCACGGGATTCTCCAGGCAAGAGCACTGGGGCAAATTGCCATGCCTTCCTCCAGGGACTTCCCAACCCAGGGATCAAACCTGCGTGTCTTACGTCTCCTGCATCGGCAGGGGGGTTCTTTACCACTAGCGCCACCTGGGAATCTCCAAGGGAAGCTTCCAGGGGAAAGCACATTGCCACGTCAGAAACACGCAGGGCTGCAAGGTCACTTTTCTTTGCTCGGATGCACTGGCACCTTGTTTTAGTCTCAAGCAAACACTTGGTATGTGGAGGCCGGAAGGTCTGTACGAGGGAGGAGAGACTGGATCACAGGAGAGCAACCTCTGCACGCACGGACACGCACGTGCGCATACACACTCACTCACTGTCACAGCCCTTCAGCCTGCAGATCTTTCTGAGTTTGGGAATGACTTGACTTTCCTCGGATTCCCCGAGTGATGTAGGGACAAGGCCCTGATGTGCTTGAGAAAGCATTCTGTTCAGGTGTGGATTTTAGGGGATCAGTTTTCTTCATGAGGGCACGTGTTCACAGCAGCAAGACATGGAGGGAAGCCTGGCCTGGCCTGAGGTTGAGAGGTTTGGCTTTTTGTCCTTCTGCCGTGAACCAGCTCTGTGACATGAGACAGTTATTTAACTGGTCAGGGCCTCGGTTTCCGCATCTATTCAGGGAAGTTCTACATTTAATAGCTGGAAGATCCCTCCCAGCTAGAACACAGTGTGATCCAAACACTAAATCGAGACAGTTTGTCGCACTGCATATGGCGAGGGAGGCCCTACCCAGTTCCCAAGGAAAAGAACGTTGCAAATAATTTTTGCTCAGCTTGCTCCTTAATGGAATTTGTTTGTTCACAGGTTCTTTTTAATCACAACGTCAGCCCACTTTTGTTAGCAATTTAGCAGATAAAATTCCTTTCTTACTAGTCCGCTGAGAGTTGGGTAACAGAAATTTTATTTTACTTCCCATACGACATAATAGACTTGAGGGCTACTATTTTCAAGCTCAGGGTTTCATATTCCATATTCCTCCTCCCCACTATTATATTTGATTGATAGTATTAAACAGAAGGAGAATTTATTTTACTGGAGGGGGGAAATGCATTAGGTTAAGTAATAAGTATATAAAATACATGGTTAGAGGTTTTCTAGAGGAAAAGATGTAATTTTGTGGTTGTGCATGTTTGGGGCTATTTTCTGTGTTATGTTTTGTTGGTAGAAAGAGAATGCATTGGATCAGCAGAACTAGGCCAAGACGACTACGCAAACAGGCTGATGTCTCGTTCTGTAGAGACATGCGTGTGATAGAAAGAGAGAGACACACAGTTTGACTCTCTGGAGACAACTGAATGGCAGGTTTGCGAGGGTAGTTGTGATCGACTGAGCCGGCAGGCCCGGGGGCACCCACAAGGCGTGAAGGGTGCCCGTGTGTCCATATCCGGGTCCAGCAGGCCATGTGTTTGCAAATATATGAGGCCGGGCAGGTTCCTCCCTCTTGGCATCATTCCAAGGGAGGCAGCTGGGCCCTCGGATATGGGGACGCGTGCTCACCTGGAGACTTTGCTGAGTGGACACCGCTGGCCCCCATGTGATGCTGCCTATACTTTTCCCTCCACCTGGGCCAATGCCAAAAGGCATAAAGCCCCACAAAGGGAGAGGAACGAACATCTCCACTCCCTAGAGCCGAATTCCCCCAACCAGTTATGTGTCACCTAGTGTGACGAGTCTGTCTCTCTGGTTTGTCAGTTTATCTGTATGATGACTTGTTGTTGTTTAGTTGCTAAGCCATGTCTGACTCTTTGTGAACCCACAGACTATAGCCCAAATCGCTCTGTTTATGGGATTTCCCAGGCAAGAATACTGGAGAGGGTGTTTCCTTCTCCAGGGGAATCTTCCCGACCCAGGGATCGGACCCAGGGATCGTACCCAGGTCTCCCGCATTGACAGGCAGGTTCTTTACCGCTGTACCACCACGGAAGCCCCATACGGTGACTTACTACCTTATAAATATGTAATCACATTTGTTTAAACATTTAGTCAATCATGTTTTAAAAAAAGAAATCCATGAGATTGTAATTGTCGTGGAGGATCTGGAATTTGGAGTTCTAGTGAAAGTCAAGAGTGAGAGACGGACTTGCTAGTCCGCTGTCTGAAGGTGAACAGAGGTGTGCTAGAGCTAGAAGGGAGGTGTTAACCCCGGCGCTGACGAAGAGTTGGGGTTGTGTGAGGGCCAGTGTGCAAGAGCTGGGATGCACGCCCTCCCCTTTGATAAGCAAAGCTTCCTCCTCGTTGCTGAACTGGAAATTAATTTTATACTAATTTGTTCTCAGCTCATGCTTTAATGAGCTTATATTTGTGGGTATTTAATTGGAAAGTACATTTGATAAGTAATCTATTAAAAAGTAAATCGAGACTGAGCATAAATGAGGTTGAAATTTCAGAGCTCAGTCATTATAGACTATTGTCACCACTTGGTTTTCAATTTTTTAACCAATACTTGATTTCTGATAGCAGTATTGCACAGTTCTCTAAAAGGGAGCAAAGGAGTTCATGCACAGAACCCTCAGAAAGAGTAGGTGAAAAATGAGTGATGCTGGTTCCCCAGGCAGCCTAAACTGTAACACCAGCTGGGTCGCTTCACCTTCTGAGCCATCTTAGCTCCCACATGCCTGCTGGGTGCCCAGGACTGAACCCCCCCCAACTCTGTGCAGAGGGGACCACACCCCTCTGATGCCCTGGGTCATTGCAATCCAGTTGCACAATCTCCCCTTGTTTATAGAATTGTTATGACTCCCAACTCTACCCAAAGCTAGAGTTACCTGGGGGCAGGGGATGGGGCGGTCCATGGAGCCTTTTTTTTTTTTTTAAATTTTCTTTACTTTATTGTGTTGGTTTTGCCATACATTGACATGAATCCGCCATGGGTATACATATGCTCCCCCTCCAGAACCCCCCCTCCCTCCTCCCTCCCGATTCCCTCCCCGTGGGTCATCCCAGTGCACCAGCCCCGAGCATCAAACCTGGGCTGGCGACTGATTTCACATATGATAATCAACATGTTTCAATGCCATTCTCCCATATCATCCCACCCTTGCCCTCTTCCACAGAGTCCACGAGTCTGTTCTATACATCTGCATTTCTTTTGCTGACCCACATGCAGGGTTCTCGTTACCATCTTTCTAAATTCCATATATATGCGTTAGTATACTGTATCTTTGTTTTTCCTTCTGGCTCACTTCACTCTGGATAATAGGCTCCATTTCCGTCCACCTGAGTAGAACTGATTCAAATGAATTTTTTTTTAATGCTGAGTAATATATTCCATTGTATAAAAGTTACTTGTCATGGAAACTGAAGAGGCAGACTGCTGGTCCCCCGTGGGCAGTCTAGATGCCTGTGACCTGGCTGGATGCAGGGTCCCCCATCACTGCCCTTCACGCATCCCTTCCTGAGCCACGTGCTGGCTGAGAAGGATGCTCTTGCAAGGGGGAGGAGAAGGGCCATGAATCTACATCCGCTCCTGAATGCTCTAGCTGGGCAGATGCGCCCCGTCCCCCATCGCAGATGCTTTCCCTCTGTGGGCAGTTTCCTCTCCCTCCTCTGTCCCTGGACACTAGGCACCCCACCCCTCTACACTCTATGGGGGTCAAAAAGGAGCCCCACAGCTTTCATTGTTTGCAGCTGGTATAATCAAAGTATTAAAAAATCCAAGTACGCCACAAACTGTTAAGCTGATAGGATGCCCAACAGCAATGTCTGATACAAGATCAACTTTAAAAAATGAAAAAGCTTTCCTTTACACTAAAAACAACCGTACATAAGATGAAACAGAAAAAAGATCCTGTTGGTGATATCAACAAATCTATACAATGCCTGCCTAGACATAAATCTAATGAAAACTTTGCAAAGCCATCCCCCAAAGTCTAAAACTAGACCAAAGGGTGCAAAGTGGCTTTATTGTATGAGGAGAAATGCCATGTATGTGAGTAGAAAAGCTCATTATTTGAAAACTACAAATCCTGACTAACCGACCTATACATTCTTAGTAGTCAAGTTGAAAACTCAAAAGGATTATTGCAGAGCTTAAAATTTGATTCCGAAATTCACCTGAGAGAGAAAATAGGCTATAATAGTGTAGAAACTTTTGAAGAAAAATAGGATCAAAAGAAAACTCACTCTCACCAAGGTTGCCAAGACAAATTAGAGAAATAATAGATTTCTAACAAATGGTTCAGGCCACCTGGATATCCACATGCAGAAGAATGAAAATGGACCCCTCCTTTAAGCATTTATGAAAATTAATTCAAAGTGAATCAAAGATCTAAATGTAAGAGCTAAACCTGCAGACCTCTTAAAAATAGGTGTAAGCCTTCATCACCTTAGGTTGAGTAAGGGTCTCTCAGATATGGAACCTAAAGCATAAGCGAAGAATTTGAACCTCATCAAAGTGATCAGCTAAGAAAGTGAGACAGCAACACACAAAGTGGGAGAAAATATTTTCAAATCATGTAAGGTCTAGAATCTAGGCTATATAAAGAGCTCTTTCAGCTCAACAATGAAAAGACAGAAACCCAGTTAAAAAGCAGGGAAAGGATTTGAGTAGACATTTCTCCGGAGAAGATATACCAGTGGCCAATGAGCATGTGAAAGGATGTTCGGGGACCTCCCTGAGGGTCCAGGCGTTAGGACTCTGAGCTCCCAGTACAGGGGGCGCGGGTTCTATCCCTGGTTGGGGAACCAGGATCTCGCAGGCCATGCAGCACAGCCAAAAAAGGATGTTCAACATCTTAAGTCATTATGAAAACCAAAACCACGGAGAGATACTACTTCACATACACTAGGATGGGTGTAATCAACAGCCTAGACAATAACAAGTGTGGGCAAGAATGTGAAGTTTGCACATTCCTCCCACACACTGAGAATGTAAAATGGTTCAGCTGCTTGGAAAAAAGTTCAGCAGTGTTTCAAAATGCTGAGTCACCGTAAAATCTAGCAATCCCACCTACCCATTTATAACCATATATCTACCACAGTATAGACCCCAGGGAACCAAGAAACATGTCCACACTAGAACTTGTAGGCACATGTTCGTGGCAGCACTGTTCAAAACAGCCAGAAAGTGGAAACAGCCCAAATTCCCATCAAGTGTTGAATGGGAAAACAAAATTTGGTATATTCCTACAATGTCATTTTGGGCTTCCCAGGTGGCTCAGTGGAATAAAAAAAAAAATCCGCCTACCAATGCTGGACACTTGAGTTCAATTCCTCGGTCAGGAAGATTCCCTGGAGGAGAAAACGGCAACCCACCCTAGTATTCTTGCCTGGGAAATCCATGGACAGAGAAGCTGGGCGGGCTACAGTCCATGGGGTAACAAAGAGTTGGACACGACTAAGTACACAATGTCATTTTATTCAGCAGTGAAAAGGAGTGAAGCACCGATACTCACTTCAATGCTACAACATGAATGGACCTTGATAACATGCTAAGTGAAGGAAGTCAAACACAAGAGGCCGCATTATGTCCGATTCCATGTACATGCAACGACAGACCAGGCAAATTCAGAGAAACAGGAAGGAGTTTAGTGGCTGCTGGGGGTGGGGCGTAATGGAAAGTGACTGCTAACGGGCGTGAGGTTTCTGTGGATGATGGAAATGTTTTGGAATTGGATGTGGCGGTGGTACCACGTTGTGAAGGTCCTGATGCCCATAGTAGCATGCTTCGAAAAGGGGAGTTATGGTACATGAAAGGAATCACAACCAGAAGAGAGGACTTGCTCTGATATCAAAATGTTGCTATAGAAGAATAGGAATGGAAACAGTGAGGTGCCGGCTCGGGAATGGGCTGAGGCAGGTCTGCCTCAGGGGGCTAGCACGGAGAACAGAGGCCACATACGTGTGTGGTTGTTCAGTGCACGATGAGGGGACGAAGGAAAGGGACGTGGTGGCGGGGGACAGCTGGCGCTTAGTTCATGGGGACGTTAGACTCCACCCTCACACCTGCACAAGAATAAATTCCGATTTAAAGAGCTAATCCGCAGACTACAGAAATAGAAGAAAACAAGAGGACATCTGCATAACCTTGAAGAAAGCCATCTAAAGTAATACCCAAGGTGTGTCAATTTGACTTTAGAACTGGAAAGTCTGCACAACAAAAGACACTGTACATCAGGTAAAAAAGACACTTCTCACATAGTAACAGGCAAAGTGTTAGTATCCTGACAAGACGTCCAGAATCAACAAGAGAAAGTCCAAAGAACAAGCGCTCTGCAACACTCCCATCTCCTTCCAGCTGCCTTTCAGGTGATCCCAAAATTTTGTCCTCGGTTCACCGACAAAGAGGTCATCGCGGCCCCTTTCTCAGGGTATCATCGGATTTCCCTGGCCACTCAGTCTCCTCCAGTCCCCTTTCTTAGCACAGTCAAGGTGGTCTTTGGGACGTTGTCTCCATCAGGCAGGGCAACGGGACACCCAGCCCTACCCTGGAAAAGTGAGTCCTGACCGAAGGAGCTGTGTGCTGAGGCTGAAACTCCAGAGCCCACTTCCCCTGCCCCTTAAAGATGCAGGGGACCACAGTGCTGGGGACCACACACCGCTGGCCTTTGGATGCCTTCAACGAGGAGCGCTGAGTGTACTTAGCCAGCCAGCCCCTTAATTGGGGCTGCAACGTAACCTTTGTTCAAGATAAAATTAACCTTGATTCTGGACAGGTATCTGTCTTCACTAAGGAGGTGTTCATGCTGTGATTTCTTTTTGCAAGTGACATGATTAAAGAAATGGAATCTTGTAGGCACATCACCCAGGGATTTTTGCCTTAGAAGACCTGCTTACTTTTCTCTCCTGCTAAGGGAGCCTTTCTGCTCTCAGTTGGGCAGTTCGTCCAGGAACCCTCTCTCTCTCCTCACCACTCCTTCCTCCCATCTCCTTCTCTGTTTTCCTAAGTCATAGATTTAGGCCTCACTTTATTGCATATGTCACACTGTGCTTAAAGGCCCCACACGGCTCCTCGTCTCATTACAAAAGACAGTTTCCGTGAGTGGAAAATGGCAACGGGCTATGTGATTTGTTCAGCTGCTGGGCTGTGTCAAACCTTCTGCTTCGGGGCTTTCCTGAAGGGTTTCAGAGTGACGAAAACAAAATCTGGATGCAATTAAAGACCCTACTGATAATCTCTTAAGTAAATCAGATATTCCTGCCGTGGACCCTACTGGGGTCACGTGGGGCTGGCATCAAACATTAAGACCGCTGGTTCAATATCTTCTGCCAAAGGGAGTTCCATTGCGGAAAGCAAGGTGATTGGAGATGGTGGGTTTATTGTGCGTGGGCAGGAAGGCCTCATGCTGAACGGCTGTCTCGTCCTTTCAGGGTCACTGTTACTACCACGGGCGTGTGCAAGGCTCTTCTGGATCGACGGTCAGTCTCAGCACTTGTTCTGGCCTCAGGTAAGTGACCTTGATGGCGACAGTTCTGCTCTTAAGCACAGCTACCACGGGCCACCCCACTTCGCGAGTCACTCTAAAGCACTAATGTGGTGGGTGGGCCTCACCTCCGCAGGACCCAGGAGTCCTCGTGTGACAACTGGAGAGCCCCGTGCCCCCTCACCTCCTCAGGACCACCCCTGTCTGCCCCTACCACCCCCCGCAGCGTGCCTTCCTTGGCTGCCCCTCTTTCAAGGTCATCCTCGGGCCTGTACATTGGCTGGGTTTCAGCATCCAAGGATTTGGGGACTACCTTTTGTCCATGTGGCTCCATGCTAAACAATTCCTGGTGTTAAAAAAAAAAAATAGGACATTAAGTATCTGCATTTCAACTGCTTGCTTCATAAGAATGAAAAGGGCCTCTCCTCACTAGGAGGCAAAGCGAGGGGACTGACTGAGCGCAGATGCAGGAGAGCTGAGTACAGGTGTGGCCAAAGCAGTGATATCAAGTAACTAGCTTTAAATCATGGAGATGCAAAACTGGGTGGATAGAGCATCCTGAGTAACGTTTAACTAGGACAGGCCCACCCTCTGTGCTCCCATCCTTCATCCTGGGCTCCCCCCGCCAAGGTGCAGGTAACTCTCAGGGCCCCACACAGAAGGGTCCATCTCTCCGACCAGCCTCCCCAGAGGGTCTGAGTCTCAGGGGTCACCTCCTGTCTCCGGCACCTAGAGATCGTTCCCTCTCTGGTACCTGGCCCAGACCGCGGTTTGGCAGAGGGATCCTGTGAAATGCTTGTGGCCAGGGTTTCGGGGAAATTCAGAGGAGCAAGTGCTGCGTTGTCTGGGGTCGACCACCAAGGCCGGGAGGGAAGCCTGACAGAGCTCACTGCGTGGGGACGGCACTCCGGAGAACGTCAGCTTCCCAGATCTTTGTGCTGTTGCTGCAGAAGCAGCAGACCGTGCGTCAACAGAGAAATTCCGGAGTTATGCAGTCAACTCTGTGATCTTGCGAAGGGAGAATCAGACCAGAGACAAAGCTGTATTCGATCAACTGCTCCCTGGCGGAAGAATCAATTGGAAGGGGGGATACAGACGCAACTGGAGTAGCACCAGCCTGGGAGAGTTTGAGAAAGAAAATAGGGATTAAAAATCAAGTGAAATATGGTGTGACCCCAGAATACATTCAGAGCTAGGAATGTGGAGGAAAAGTCGAGCGTCCTGGGGGACGCATTAATTAGAACCCAGCAGATTACAGTCTTGCAGAGAAAAAGCAGAAAAGGAACATCCTGCTTTGCTTCAAAACGGCTGATCAAAGATGGGCAGGCAGGGAGAGCCCTGTCCTGGAAGAGAGAAGAGAGGGAGGAAGCAAACAAGTCATCTTTCTTCATCTGAGTCTCAAAGAGGGACAGATAAGGAGAGAGAAAGGCCTGGAGATCCCAGTAGACAGGGGGATTAAAAAGGAAACAGCTCTTTAATGGAGGGAATGAAGTGCAACGTGGAAAATAGGTCATAACAACGAGCTCAGCCATGGAGCTTATCCTTCCTTTGAAAGGACTCCAAGTCAAACGGGAAGTTCCGGCCGTAAGTTAGTTTTGTACCATATCGTATGTCTCCCTGAAATGCCCTGCCCTCCTTAGCACGGTTTCAGCGCAGCATTCCTGGTTCTCCTGGTCTCTCTCTTGTTTCCCCTAGCTGCTGCATGCCTCATCCCCTGCTCCTAAGCCCCTAGCCCAGGAGTATCCCCATGACCAACAGATGCTCCACAGCACTGTCGGGCATGGGTACCAAACTGTTCCAATGATGGGGAGAGAATGATGTCCTCACCGCCCCAAGAGACACTCAGCGGCTGTGTTTTGTACAGATGTCCAGCCCTGGCTCACTCTCACTGGAGCGTCCACACAGCCATGTCCCCGTGTCCTGATTAGATTCACAAACACCACACTACCATCCCCTTCCAGCCCCCCGGCCAGAGCACGAGGTCCTGGAGGGAAGCACTGTCTCTCTCCATGTCTCCTTGTTCTCTCGTTCCCCTATCTCAGCTCCTGCTCAGAAATCTGGTATAAGGAGTCTCGGGGGCTCACATGTTTGGATTAAGCCAAGAGTCTTCCCATCTCTTGCAGGCATGATGATTGAAATTAGGCTTCATTTCTTCAGGAACCACCTTTGCTTGAACAGACGTAAGGAAAGCATCCACAAGATAGATGAAGAAGCTGGTAGAGCTGTAAACTAGGCGTTCATTGGAATGACAGTTGCATTTTTAAGTGAGGCTAACAATAGCTGAGCATAGGTATGCACACGCTCACACCTGCACACTCAGGCTTCCACATATGCTCTTGCGCACAGACACACAGACACTCCCAGGCAGGTTAAGGCTGTGTCAGACTTTACCGTTCGTCATCATCACGATTCCTGCTTTCAGGAGGGTGGAGCGGGCGGCAATGCCCCTGCTTCACAGAGCAGCTGAGGCTGGGTCAGCAGGAGCTCGGCCCCGATGCCGCAGCTCGGAGCTGCAGACGCTCACATCAAAGGGTGCTGTCGATCCCTTCCCGGTCACTGCTGTCTCGGGAGAGAGGCGTCTCATGCACCGACACGGAGCCTCGGCACATTCTCGTGTGACGCTCACTATGCCATGGGCAGGTAACACACGCCTCAGATTACAGATGAGGGAGCAAAGCCTGGGAAAGCGGTTTACCCAGAGTCCCTCAGCAGTCACGGGCAAGGCTCCATCTCAGACCCCAGTCTGGCTGACTCTGACTCCTCTTAGACTTTTTCTTCCACTTAGCCATTTTGCACAATTTGGATCCAACCTTCTTCTTCAGCCCCATCGTCCTCTACCCCAAGGAAACCCACTGCTCCCCAACCCCCGCCATTCCAGCTGCACTGATTTCTAGCTCTTTTCAGAACATGCCCACATGTGTCTCACTGCCTTTATCCCAGCTGTGCCTCAGCCTGGGACACACTCCTCTCCCCACTTCTCGGTGGCTTTGGGAGGTTCACTCTCCCACCAGGACCCAAAGCAAATGATGCCTCCTCCAGGAAGCCCACCCGGACCTCCTAGACACCCCTTGCCATGAAACTCAACCCTAACTAACCTGTACCATCATAGACAGCCCTTGCTTGCATAGGACACTTTCTGTTGTATAGCAGGCACTTCACAGATATTTGTCTATGTTCCTGGGTTATGCTACTCATCTCCTTGGCTCACTTACTGTCCATCACCAAACCCTGTGCTTTCACTCTTCTGTTGTAAGGACCTTCAGGAACTGTCTGATAAGCTCTTTTTAGTTGTTGTTCAGTCCCTTAGTTGTGGACTGCAGCACGTCAGCCTCTCCTTTGAGCAAACCCATCTCCTGGAGTTTGCTCAAACTCATGTCCATTGAGCCAGTGATGCCATTCAACCATCTCATCCTCTGTCGTCCCTTTCTCATCCTGCCCTCAATCTTTCCCAGCATCAGGGTCTTTTCTAATGAGTCAGCTCTTCGCATCAGGTGGCCAAAGGATTGGAGCTTTAGCTTCAGCATCAGTCCTTCCAATGAAAGTTCAGGACTGATCTCCTTTAGCACTGACTGCTTTGATCTCCTTGCAGTCCAAGGGACTCTCGAGAGTCCTCTCCAGCACCACAGCTCAAAAGCATCAACTTTTTGGCACTCAGACCTCTTTATGGTCCAACTCTCACATCCATACATGACTACTGGAAAAAGCACAGCTTTGACTGGGCAACAACGCTCAGCACGTCTTAGATGGGAGGCAGCATGAGATGTCTTCACAACTTCAATTAAGTAAAAACACTCAGATGTGAGCTTATTTGGTAATTGAATAAGTACACACATTGCTGTGTTCCTTTAATGTTTTGTGTGTATTCTAATTATGTAATATAAAGCTTACTGCACTAAATTGTATATAATGAATTGAATATAACACGAAATGCAGGAATACTTCTCGCCTCCCAAGACTATTGAAAAATAGTCAATCAACTTATTTTTCAAAGGTTAGAGTTGACGGGTGCGATGGTCCATGGAATCAGAAATAACCATTATAATGAAAGTAATCATTTGCAATTTAGTGATCAGGGCAAACAGAACCATCATTTTTTTAAAAAGAAAGGAAGAAGTTCTGCTTCAGTGCAGTGTTGTTATTTATAATTTAAGAAACAGTTGAATTGATCCCTTTGAAGGAATCCACCAGAAATCTCAGTTGAGAAAGTGAACAAAGGATCTTAGGAGGAAAACAAGATGGAGGGAGCAAAGCTAGAGCTGGGAAACGAGGCTCAGCCCTCGTGCAGGACCAGCCTTCACCAGGGAGCTGGGGTCACTGGCCTCCCTGGTACCTCACAGCTGGACCTGAGTGCTCACCAATGCAGGTGAATGTGGGTTCTACAGGTCTCACAGCTCAGCCTAAATGACCCAGGGCACAGGTCTAAGGGCTGAAAAGCCAGGCACCTGGAGATGGCCTCTCCTGCGCCATCTTGTCTGCTAGAAACGCAGGGCCCTGGGCCCACCCTGGTGCTGCCTGGAACCTGGCACATTGTAAGTGCTCAGTAAATGCTGGTGGAATCAATGTGCTGTCCCCAGGCCATCAGGTGGGCAGTGAAATTTAATCCTAGCCAGTCCAAAGTTTAAAAAAAAAAAATCTTCGAAGTGTAGTAGATCATATTAAGAAAGAAGTTAGCTTAGAGTGGAAGTGAAGTGAATTTGACCTTGACCTCTGTTCTGTGACCTTCCGCTCCTGTAGCTTCTTTTTTTTAAAATTAATTAATTTATTTTAATTGGAGGCTAATTACTTTACCAGATTGTAGTGGTTTTCGCCATACACTGACATGAATCCGCCAGGGGTATACATGTGTTCCCCATCCTGAACCCCCTTCTGCAGCCCTCCCCATCCCATCCCTCAGGGTCATCCCAGTAGCTTCTATTCCTCTGGGCTACCCGGGCCCCCTCCACCCTGCAGGCCACACCATCCCTGCCCAGGGCTCTTCGGCTCCCTTCATCTTCTTCCCATGGAGACACGCATTCCATCATCCTGTGTAAACATCCGTGGGGGGCCACAGCTGGGCTCGGAGCCAGTCCACACTATCATCTCCAAGGCTGCCCTGGTCCCCACCCTGCAGGACCACCAAGGTCAAGTCTCAGTTCTCCCAGGCCCCACTCTCATTCAAAACGCGGAACATTGAAATCCCAACCTCTCCATCCCTAGACGGGCTCCCCTCCTGAACTCTCCCATTACAGGTCCAGCCCATCCCAGGCTCCTAAGCGTGGGGCCTGGTGGTCTCTGAATACCTCCCACAGGCCCCCAGCCCCTGTGTGCCTCTCCCGCCCACCACTTACAGCATCTCCTCTTCCCCATTTCCCCATCACCACCCCCAAGCAGCCCTCCCGCCCTGGTTTTTAAATTGCCTCCCACCCACACTTCCTGCCTCCACCCTTCCCTTTGCAACCATCTTGCACATTCCAGAAGGTCTTGTTTCAAAAACACTGCTTGATCATCTAAGTCCCGCCACCCTCTGCACTCAAAACCACACAGCTCCATAAGCTCTACACTTCAGAGCCTCTTATTCACTCCCAGGTTTGTCCAAAAGTGTTTCCACAGGCTTCTATCCATCACCTCCTCACATGCCATCCCTGCAGCCAGACATCATTTTAATGTAACAAAGCAAGGGCCACGAAGAAGGTTACACAGAACACGTGAGAAACTCAGCAGAGGGGCCCCGGGAACCATGCAGGAAGGGATGGCGGGCGTGGACCTCACAGGTTATGGGTCAGCCTGGAAGCCTCTGCCCGAGGGATGCCCGGGACAGTGGAAGCTTCTGGCGGGAGATGTGGCCTTAAGGCAGTTGGCATCCTGCTGCCAGAGGATGGGGGTCACCAGCAGTTACAAGACAAGGAACCAGTGGATTTGATAGAGGCCAGGAGGGAGGTGGGGAAGGCAGAGCAAGAGGGACTAGCAGGAGCCAGGTCCTGGGGGCTGGGGTTGGGGGTGCCTAGAAGAGTCAGCGTTGTCATCTGCACGAAGCGTGCGCGGCGCAGGAAGTGATTCGGCCACTGGGGCAGCCCGCGGGCTACAGCCAAGCTCGGCGCCTCGCCCGCGGCCAACCACTGTCCAGGCCCCTGCCCGCCCTTCTGCGGCCCTGCTACCCGTCCACACATGTCTCTCTTTCAGCCACGGCATTCTGAGCATACTTCAAGGAGCCCCATTTCCCACAGGCCTTATATCAACCATGCTGGGCTGACTGCCGGCCTGCGGGCAGCTCTGAGTTGCTCTGGCATTTTGTACTTGGAAGTCAGCGGTGCCCATCCTGGCATAAGCCCTCGGTGACACAGGAGAGAGGCTGACCGTCCAGAGGGGCCAAGGACAGGGCAGCAAGCTGGGGAGCCAGGTCCAGCCGTGTGCCCTGTTGGTTTCCTAGGCCTGCCTTACCACAGGACCACACACTGGGCTCCTTAAAGCACCAGCAGGGTCTCCTCTCGTGGCTCCGAAAGCCAGAAGTCTGAATCAAGGTGCTGGCAGGGTTAGCTCCTTCTGCAGGTTCTGCGGGAGAATCCCTCCATGCCTGGCTCCCAGCCATCCTCAGCATTCCTGGGCTTGTGGCCGCATCTCTGCCATCACTGCCTCTGTCCACCTGGCCTTCATCCCTGGGTCCCTGTGCTTATCCTGTCTCCATCTCTTATGAGGACACACATCACTGAATTTTGGTCCCACCCTAAGTCCAGGATAATCTCATCTTGAGATCCTGAAATTAATCACATTTGCAACATTCAAGAACCTGGTGCTTGGGGGCAGGGGGTGGTGAGCAATGACTGCTAAGGGTACAGGGTTTGCTTCAAGGGTGATGAGAGTGTTCGGGGTAGACGGGGATGCTGTTTGTATGACTCAGTGAATACGCTAAAACCCATGGAATCACATGCTTTACAAGAAAAAGCTTAATGGTTGGTGAATTAGTTCTCAATATAGCTGTTGTTGGTGGGAATGCAAACTAGTACAGCCACTATGGAAAACAGTGTGGAGGTTCCTTAAAAAACTGCAAATAGACCTGCCATATGACCCAGCAATCCCACTGCTGGGCATATACACCGAGGAAACCAGAATTGAAAGAGCCACGTGTACCCCATGTTCATCGCTGCATTGTTTACAATAGCCAGGACGTGGAAGCAACCTAGATGCCCATCAACTGATGAATGGATAAGAAAGCTGTGGTACATATACACAATGGAATATTACTCAGCATTAAAAAAAAATTCATTTGAATCATTTCTACTCATGTGGACGAAACTGGAGCCCATTATCCAGAGTGAAGTAAGCCAGAAGGAAAAACAACAGTACAGTATACTAACACATATATATATGGAATTTAGAAAGATGGTAATGAGAACCCAGCATGCAAGACAGCAAAAGGAACGCAGATGTATAGAACAGACTCGTGGACTCTGTGGATGAGGGCATGGGTGCGATGATATGGGAGAATGGCATTGAAACATTTAATTATCATATGTCTAATCAATCGCCAGCCCAGGATTGATGCTCGGGGCTGGTGCAGCGAGATTTCCCGGGGGGGAGGGAGGAGGGAGGGAGGAGGGAGGGGGGTTCTGGAGGGGGAGCATATGTAAACCCATGGCGATATCATGTCATTGTATGGAAAAACTAATAAAAAAAATAAAAAATAAAAAAAATAAAACTGGATTTACAGTGAAAAAAAAAAAAAGGAGCCTGGCTCAGGGTAGCCATCAATAGTAGCTGCTATTTTTATTATCTTTGTGCCAGCAAGAGCTATTCTTAAAATCTTTTATGACAGTTTGTTTTACCTCCTTGGTCATGTCTCCCAAACCTGGTTATGAATTACATTTGAAACAGGAACCGCAGGTGAGGCATCCTGATGGGTGCCACGGGAGACAGCCCAGCATTTTGCACGTAGTAGGGGATGATGAGTATTTGTTTTGGTTGCACATGAGTATTTCACATGGAAATTATTCATTGAAATTAAGCCTGGGGACTTCCCTGGGAGTCCAGTGGTTAAGACTCTGTAATTCTGATGTAGGGGGCACGGTTCCATCCCTGGTGGGGGAACGAAGATTCCCATATGCCATGTGGCACAGCCAAATTTTTTTTTTTAAAAAATGCCTGATGATATGAATGAGTTCACTAATATCACTGCTGCTATCCCTATACTTCAAACACAAATGGGGTGGGATATTATTTTTACCATGAGCTCCTCCCATAAAGGAACTGAAATTGAATTTCATGCCAACTCATGATTGACAGCACGCTGTGTGTGCTCAAGTGTGTGCTTAGTTGTGTCTGACTCTTTGCGACCCCGTGCACTGTAGCCCACCAGGCTCCTCTGTCCAGGGGGTTTCCCAGGCAAGAAGACTGGAGTGGCTTTCCATTTCCTTCTCCAGAGGACTTCCTGACCTAGGGATCGAACCTGCGTCCCTTGTGTTTCCTACACTGGCAGGCAGATTCTTTACCACTGAGCCCCCTGGGAAGTCCTGGCAGCAGTGTTGAGCCTAGAAGTCTTTTTCCAAGAAAATTCAGTTACCAATTGAACATGGAAGTAGCCAGGTTAACTCATACTTTTGAATCATCATCTTATTACAGGTCATCAAATTCCATGTGCCCTTACCCTGTTTGCCTGGGAGTAGTATGAAAAATCGTAATAAGAACAGCACCATTAAGCTGTGTTACTGCCTGATGCACCCTTGCTTCAGAGACTAAAAACTGAATTTTAAGGAGAACAGAACTTATCTTGAGGAAGTATAGGTCCCCTGAGTTATCACTTCAAAAGCTAATGGAATCAACTTAAAATTTTAATAGATTTCTCTTTGTTTCCACTGAAAGAAAAGCAGTAGGCCCATTATCCAGAGTGAAGTAAGCCAGAAGCAAAAACAATACAGTATATTAACGCATATATATGGAATTTAGAAAGACGGTAATGAGAACCCAACATGCGAGACAGCAAAAGGAACGCAGATGTATAGAATAGACTCGTGGACTTTGTGGATGAGGGCAAGGGTGGGATGATATGGGAGAAGGGCATTGAAGCATGTTAATTGTCATGTGTCTAATCAATCGCCAGCCCAGGATTGATGCTCGGGGCTGGTGCAGCGAGATTTCCCGGGGGGGAGGGAGGAGGGAGGGGGGTTCCGGAGGGGAAGCATATGTAAACCCATGGTGATATCATGTCATTGTATGGCAAAAACAATAAAAAAAAATTAAATTAAATTAAAAAAAAAAGAAAAGAAAAGCAGTAGGATTCTAATATTTAAAATAAGGCTGCCTGTTTTCAGAGCAGTAACTCCACTTCTCTGATCCTTTTCCTTTTGACCTCTGCCCTCCATCAAGGTTAGCCCTCTTCTGGGCCCCACATCCCTCTTGAAACAGCGCCAGAAGGAGGCAGGCAGGAGAGTGTGGGAGTTGCCCATGGCAAGCTTCAGATACATGGGTCAAGACTGGGTCCTGTGTGGCCTTGACGGTGGGGAAAATGACCAGATGTATCCTAGGCAGGGTGCCATGGCGGGTGGCCTCCTTACCCTCAACCCCCCGCCATTCACCACCTCTGACTGCCCTGGGAGGTGGTCTTCCCCTCCCCATAAGGGCTGGCCCAGTGTTCCCCTCTGTCTCCTACTCCGCCAGGGAGAAGATACCCACACTCTTCATCTCTCCCAGACACTGGAGACTAACTTCTAAGCTTTCCCTTTGCTCTACCAGTGGGAAAAGAGCCCCACTTTCGAAGTCTGCTAGATTTAAATCCCTCACTCTGAGATTCTTCCAACTCCAGTTTACAACGAACTACCTATGACATGCAACTTAAATCACATCTGCTTATCTAGCTTGGGGCCAGAAAGGGCTGTGAGAACATCAAATTTTAAATCTCAGAAACCCTGAATCCTTGAATTTTGTGTCCGCAGTGGTTTCCAGCAATCTCTAGAGCTAAGTGATTAATTATATGCAAGACAGTCCAAAGCAATTATTTAATTAAGATGTATTCTAGGCTGCCAATGGTTTGCAGCAAAGGGAAAGACTTCACCCCAGTTTCTCAACATCTGGCCTTTGGATGACTTAAGAGATAAAAGGAGATACCAGAACAATTTTATGACTGAATAACAATTTCTAGAAATTTTCCATTAAGTAGAAAAACTTCTTCAGTCATATGCTTTTGTTGACACGTTTTGCTGTAAGTGTTCAACTTATTGAAATCTAATGCAAAATAGAAAATGTTGCAATACAAGATGAGATGCTGGTTTCATTTTCTTTTGGGGGCTGGAAAGTCAGTTTTCTAGCCAATGTCTCTTTTCCCTCCAAATGTATTTTCCACTTTGCCCTGGCCTTTTTTTTAAAAGAGCTTTTTCTTAATTGAGGCTTTTACAAAATCAACTTTAATAAACAGAAATCCCCTACTACCCATTCTTAACTTAGGAATCTAAGTTTTAGTTCATAAAGAACTTTTCAAAGAAAAATAAAAAAGCAAGCCTCCCCAGAGTTGAGGGCCAGAGTCATGTCGGTATGGTCTACTTTGAGAGTCCTGAAGACACTAGTTGGAGGGGGTGGGGAGTGGTAGGGCCCAGTGAGTACAAGAGAGCAGCCCTATGTAATGACTTGCTATCCATCTGTGGGATTCGAAATAAGCCAACATGTCTGCAGTTACCCCAGACCACACTGTCTCCCCATCTCTGAACAGTCCTGTCCTCAGTGCTGCTAACACACAGCTTCGCTCTCCAATGTTTTCCAAGCGCCCCATGTGTCTCAGTGCCATCTTCTCAATTAGGCTGTGATCATCCTGAACATGACTTTGCTGTTTCTTCTACCGCTTCTGAGACTTCACAGAACAGAACCAGTGGAGTAAGCCAGTTGAATAATAATGAGCCAATGAGTGTGTGTGGGTTTACCAGTTGTGTTCAAAATAAATATTTGTCTAATTTATACCTTCTCCTTTTATGCCATCTGAGTACTGGAATACAGTCATTCCATTAAAATAGAAAAATGATTAAATGGTCACTGGTAAGTAGGTTATCACTAAGTGCAGGATGAGTGAATGGCTGAACAAATAAACAAGCAGTAGTGGAAGACATTTTCCAATCTCTTTCCTTTGGAAACAAGCTCAGATTATCTGAAAGAAGCTGATGGAGCACCTGAATTTTTCAGCTGTTACTTAAAGACTAAGCTATTTCTCAAATCCCTGGGTTGAGGCTATATAAATCATGTGTGAGAACTGACTCCCTAAACCTGGAGTACATGGACCTCATCCATGGTTTTGAATCTTCTTAAATTTTCTGCAAAATATTATGGATCTATGTATGTGTCAGTTCTCCTGGGGAGCGTATAAGGAGATTCATGTCTCAAAAAAGGTTAAGACTCAGGGTGTTTTAAGTGTCTATTTACAATCAGATGAGTTTTGCATGAAAATTTTGTTCATTTATGATTGTGGTCAACTTGATTGGTAACAGAAGTTGCTAGATGTGTGGGAACTCTCAGAGCTTCCAGTTTACTGTTACCCAACTTTCCATTTCTCTAAAGAAAAACTAATTTCAACATCAGGAAGAGCCTGTTTAAAAAATTTTCTGTTCCTCATTGGAAAAGAGAAAGACAGAAACCAACCTGTAGGCTGATGTTCCCCCATCACTTGAAGGTAGCTGACATGGCTCATTTCGAGGAAGTAGGACACAGCCTCAGTGACAGAATTTTCTCTTCTTGGGCTCCAAGATCACTGCAAATGGTGACTGCAGCAATGAAATTAGAAGAGGTTTGCTCCTTGGAAGCAAAGCTATGACAATCCCAGACAGTGTATTAAAAAGCAGAGACATCATTTTCCCTACACAGGTCCCTGTAGGCCAGTAGTCATGTACAGATGTGAGAGTTGGACCATAAAGAAGGCTGAGCACTGAAGAACTGATACTTTCAAACTGTGGTACTGGTGAAGACTCTTGAGAGATCAAACCGGTCAATCCTAAAGGAAAGCAACCCTACATATTCATTAGGAGGACTGACACTGAAGCTGAAGCTCTGATAATTCGCCACTTGATGTGAGCAGCTGACTCACTGGGAAAGACCCTAATGCTAGGAAAAATTGAAGACTGAAAGCAAAAGGAGAGGAGGGCGGCAGAGGATGAGATGTTGGATGGCATCAGCAGTTCAATGGACATGAACTTGAGCAAACTCTAGGAGATAGTGAGGGACAGGCAGGCCTGGCGTGTTGCAGTCCTTGGGGGTCACAAAGAATCAGACATGACTTAGTGACCAAACAACAGCAAGGACATGGCCTCAGCTCTATCCTTCTCCAGAAGATCAGACGTGCCTTGGGGTCCATGAGCTAATGCCACCTTCTGCCTCTGCAAGTTAAAATATTTAGCATGTATGTCTATTTATACTTTTAGGGACCTCTTTGGTGGTCCGGTTGTTAAGACTCTCTGCTGTCACTGCAGGGGGCTCAGGTTCAATCCCTGGTCAGAGAACTAAGATACTGCACAGCCCAAATAAATAAATAAAGTAAAATCATTTTTTAAAAAGAATTTATGCTTTTATTCCCAAATGTAAATGTTAGCACAAAGGGTTCTTTCTTTATTATCGTCACTCCAAAAGAAGCATGCTGCTGCTGCTGCTGAGTCACTTCAGTCGCATCCAACTCTGTGCGACCCCATAGGCAGCAGCCCACCAGGCTCCCCCGTCCCTGGGATTCTCCAGACAAGAACACTGGAGTGGGTTGCCACTGCCTTCTCCGCCAAAAGCAGCATAGTTATCTTATTAATGCTGTTTCATATGGCTCGGGAGAGACGTGTGAACGAAGCATAGGCCCTTCCTGAAATGGTCAGACTTTGGATGGGTACATTAACAGAAGCCTCATCCTTGAGTCTGCCCTTGTCAATAACAAAGAGCTCCTGCCACTCAAGTCCAGCCCCACCGCCCGGACTGGCAGAGCTGGAACTCAAACCAGATCGTTGGATTCGAAGGCCCCCTTCTTGACCTCGATGCTGGGACATTCTTCAGGCCTCTAAAGAGCTGTATACCTTTAGCCCAAACAGACCCAGATGCAGACCTCAGCCTTCAAGGAGCAGTTCTGATGCTTTGTGCACTTACATTACATTGGTTCCTTTATTCACACATTGCCCACAAATTAAATAAGTAAAATACCCAAAAAAGCATCCTTTTTTAAAATTTGGGGTTTTTTCCACTGAAGTATAGTTGGCTTACAATGTTGCATGAGTTTCTTGTGTCCAGCAAAGTGATTCAGTTTTATATGTGTAACAGACTCTTTTCCATTAGAAGTTATTACAAGATAATGAATATAGCTCCCTCTGCTATACAGCAGGACCTAGGTGTTTATCTGTGCTATATAGAGTAGTTTGTATCTGTTCATCTCGAACCCCTACTTTATCCCTCCCCCTCCTTTGGTGACCATGTGTGTTAGTCACTCAGTCATGTCCAACTCTACGATCCCATGGACTGCAGCCCACCGGGCTCCTCTGTCTAAGAAATTCTCCAAGCAAGAATACTAGAGTGGGTGGCCATTCCCTTCTCCAGGGGATTGTCCCGACCAAGGAATTGAACCCAGGTCTCCTACACTGCAGGCAAAGTCTTTACTATCTGAGCTACCAGGGAAGCCCAACCATAAGTTTGAAAAAAAAACATAGGTTTATATTCAACCTTATAGCAGAATCCTTTCAACTGTTTGGGAAATTTTGTCGATCAGAATGAATAATTCAGACGTAGGAATTTTCCTTAAAAAAAAAAAGTGAAGATTTCACTTCTGAAATCATGTCTGCTAATTCAGATCTAATTACTCTCTAAGTAGATGAAACATCTTTTGTCTCAACTCCTCTTTCCAGCAATATATCCTCGAGAAGTAAAAACAAATGAAAGGCATAAAGACTAAACACAGCCTATTCTTTACCATAAAATATTTGAAACAAAAAACTCCTCAGACTTGACTTTCAAAATATTTGCAAAAATAAGTCAATGCAAGCATATGGCATAGAAATGCCCTTTCCAGTTCAGACCCAGGAATATAAATAAATTGGTATTTCTTTTTTTTTTTCTCTCTGTCATTAAGAACTGGGTTTTAGCCATAAACAAGAAGCTGCCCTTAAAAGTTATGTAATCTTTCTTCTTTCTTTTTCAACAGGGGACTCATTACATTTGAAAATAACACCTATATTTTGGAGCCAATGAAAAATGCAACCAACAGATACAAACTCTTCCCAGTGGAAAACTTGCCGGGCACCTGGGGATCGTGTGGATCAAATACATCGGGCCTCACTGTGCGCGATAGGCTCCCAATGGCCTCCCAGACCCAGACAAGAAGGGTAGGAGGAAACCCCACATTACATCTCTGGAGAGGGGGGCTCCAACTAGGGACACCCACCGCTAGGCCATCTGGAGAAATTCTCCCATTTGTGTCTGAGGGATGGAGTCACCCACTTTATCCGGAAGTGGTTGATATGAGGTGGGCAGAACCCACCTGATGAAAATTCCATCATTGTATTGCAAACGTCAGGGTGAGACTCATGGACCTGTGCTGGGTAGTGTTGGGCTCAGAGGACTCAAAGTCACCTTCATTGTCTCCAGTGATAGCCTTCTGGGCTTCCTCAGAAGTCTGCCCCACCATTACATCCCCCTGTGGTACACAGGATGGACCAGATCCTCCACACCCTCGGGTAGCCCTCCTTCTATGGGAGGAGAAAGACAATATGGAGGTTTCTCCACCGCCAGTCTGTTTTATATTAGGGTCTTCATTAGAATTTGCATAGAATTCCTTGCCATTGCCCACTCGCCCGCCCTGGGTGAACCCAGCCTTGTTCCAGCAGTGTGGCTGAAAATGTGTGATGTTTACGCCTAGTCCAGGCACCATGGGGCGTCTGGGTGTCCCACTTCTCCCCTAGCTCTCTGCTCTCTGGCCACCCGGCCCTGGGTCTGCTCATCACAGGTCTTCCCTCCTGCGGCAGGGCTGGAGACGGAGGTTGCCCAGTGGAGTTAGGAGCACAGTCTGCCTGCTGGGTGAGAGGTCACCGCTGGCGGAGCAGCAGGAAACCTCCACCCTGAATGGCTGCCCGACCCTTTTGCATCAGTGACACAGAGGCTCCACAGACCACAACCTAACTCACAAAAAGGAGTAAGGGTAGCCCCATCTGGCTGGAGGCCCCGAATTCAAAGAAGCACAACCTGATAGGAAGTTATCGGCGATTTACTGATTTCTCATCTCTGTCTTTCCCCTTCCTCTGTTGACAAGAAATCCAGAATTCGTACATATGATGTCGCTTGGCTTACATCTGATTAGCACAGATTATCACTTAATAATTAACACTCTTTGTCTCCCCTGACTTCGACAGGTTTTCAAGGTTCCACTTAACATTCTTCGTCTCACCTGACTTTGAGTGTTATACTGCTTACCACTCAAAGCTTCATGAAAATTGTGCCTCTTTGTATTCCTAATCATTTTTCTCCAAACAGGAAACATTATCCTAAATGACTCCTTCTTTTTAAAAATGTCCTGTTAGCTGTGGCTAGGTGGTGTTCCTCTAACCTGCTCTTAACTGAACCACTTCAGGACTTTTCACTTTAATTTTGCATTCATTCTTTCCATTGATTCTGCCCGTGTGACTCTAACTTCTTCTCTTTGTTAATACACTCCCAAGGGTTTCTACAGCAGCTGCTTGCAGCCTCTTTTTTCCTTGTTCTTCCCCTTCACCCTGTCTCAAGCACTACAACTGACCTTGACATTGACACTCAGCAGGGGAGCAAAGATCTCAACCTCAAGGAAAAGGGCTTGACAAGTACCCTCATCGCCAGCAGCAGCAGCTCCAGAGAATCTTCCTTCTCCTTCCCCCTATTCATTTTAGCGTGACAGATGTAAGAGATGGAGTCACAGAGACCAGCCTCTGTGCTCCCAGGCCATGTTTCTTTTACCTTTCAAAGGCGCTCACCTTTGATTCCAGACCTCAGATAAGATGTGATGAGACTGTAGCCTTCACAGTCATAAACAAGTAGAATATTTGCATTTTGTTTTCGAGGCGCCTTGCTTCGAGTACCTCACTGAACACACGTTCTCCACCTTGTGAGATTTATAGCTTGGCAGTTTAAACAGCACTCGGATGTTTGCCATTTCATTTAGAAGTGCACGCCTGGTCGGTCCTGGCCAGCCATATTTTAATTCTTTAACTAAGCTTACAGATCCCTAGACCTGTGATTGGCACAGTAATTTCCAGTCGTTTTGACTTGTAGAGAGATGGAGGAAACCTGAATAACAATGGTGTGTTGTTAATAATGCGTACGGAAGCATAAATGAACCTTTAAATCGAAAGGGGGACTATCATAGGCTCTTAACATCACTCCCAGTATTTCTGTCTAGAAAATGCTGTGATTGTTTTTACGGAAGGGAACGTGTCTTTGAAAAAAAGCACATCTGTCTCATGAAAACAATATCAAAAATAATTTTCAAATAAGTGGAATATGTGAAAATTGGAATTGTATACAAGACCATTTGGTAAACATGAAGGGAAGTACTAGAGTTCCACGCCGCTTGCCTGCCAGACTTAACGCTGCCTTTATCTTATACTGAAAAATCAATGTAACTTCAGCTAACTCCTCTGGTTTATGCACTGCAGCAAATGCATTTGCCTTTTCCTAGTGTTTTTCTGCCCCTACTAAATGTTAACTATTGCAAAGACTGGCTTGCAGGCTGAGATTTTTCTGCAGATATGTGCGTCTTTCTTCAAGGAGCAGCGGGAATAAATCTGTACTCGGGGTATGCACCGGCTATAATATCAGCTTGAGCTATTGTTTGTCATTTTTACAAGGCTCTCCATTAGATTTTAGTGAGAACCTCCGTTGCTTCCGGAAGGCTGCCTGCAGTCAGGGGCCTTCGTCGCCAGTTCCTATCCTCTGCAGGTTTTTACTCCCAGCCCGCAGAGCCCTGGCCACTCAGCCCTCCTGGGACTTCGCCCTCCCCCTCCACCAGCTGGTCTTTCAAAAATGCAAACGAATTTTAACACAAGCCCAAGCAGTCTCTAAGGAAGGTGAAGGCTGTAAATCTGCTACTGGAGAAAATCACAGAATACATCCTGAAGGCAGATGTAAAATATTGTTGAATTATGCTCCCTGGGGATGATCTGTGCTATTGTTCCCCTCCTCTAGTATGGATAATTGTGAGTCACATGTAGAAGTCATTGCCTTCTCTAAAAAACACTGAGCACTTGGTCTGTTGACTACAAATAGCACAGCCTGTCAGGGAGGCCCTGGGGGGTTTCGTCTATCGCTGCCAATCTGAAACGGACCAGGGCTGTCGCTCTGGGGCTTCTAGACAGCTGCCATATTGGTTTAATAGAAGCCATGGTAGTGGTGGTCTTGGGGGTGGTGTTAACAGTAGAAGGGATTATCTGTAGAGTCTAGTAATAGTTGAATATCAGGAACTAACCAGAATTGTTGGAAAATTTGTTCATTAGAGCAAGCATGTTTAATTTCTGTCTACTGTAACCACGTCCCTGATAGTTAAGTTGGTAAAGAATCCACCTGCAATGCAGGAGACCCCGGTTCGATTCCTGGTTTGGGAAGATCTGCTGGAGAAGGGATAGGCTACCTACTCCAGTATTCTTGGGCTTCCCTGGTGGCTCAGCTGGTAAAGAATCTGCCTGCAATGTGGGAGACCTGGGTTTGATCCCTGGGTTGGGAAGATCCCCTGGAGAAGGGAAAGCTGCCCACTCCAGTATTCTGGCCTGGAGAATTCCATGGACTGTATAGTCCATGGGGTCTCAAAGAGTCGGACGCAACTGAGCGACTTCCACTTCCCTTTCTTTCCACTATAACCACCCCCACCTCAGTACCTCCTCTAAGAGGCATACCAAGTACGCTTACTGCCTTAGTCACTGTTAAATCTTGGTGGATAACACAGCCAGCCCTGTACTGCTTCCTTAGCCCTGAGCTCTGAGCATCTCTCAGTGAGAACCAAGGTTCCAAAATCTCCCGATGTGGATTCCTACTGAGTCTTGAATCGATTAAAGCTCTAGAAAAATAAGTGCTAGCTCTCACTTCTGCCACGGGCGTTTTGGGCTCAGTTTCGATGCTTTGCGTTTGTGCCAATCAACACTCAGCACGTCAGACTCAGTCCGTCCTCCCAGCGTTTGTCTCATTTGCTTGTTGGTTCTGCAGCCTGTATATTAGCCAGTCCTCTGAGGCTGTGTTCCGTGCAGATATGATCCATGTGCTTCATCCCCATGCAAATTGTTGGTAAGGATGGTAGAGATGACCTTTCACAGCCAAGACCAGGGCTCAGCTCATAAGTATTCATTAAGTGGCCTTAGAGCCACTTAGAACCAAGGCATGGAGTCTGGCTTGAGTCAACAATGATCTTTCTTCACTAAGAAGGAGATAAATCAAACTTTTGAGTCACCAAATTTGCTAATCTTGCCGTCTTTGCAGATGGCCCTAGATCCATTGCTATTTATTTTATTGTCGTTGTTGTTTGGTGAAAACATCCAACTTGACTCTGTTTGCCTGGCTCCATCTTTTTACTGCCTAAACTGTTACCAGTGGTCATCTGTCCCCCTACTTCCACTGTGGTCCCCCTATAATCCATTCTCCTCCCATCAGCCAGGGTGATAGATAAAGAAGCTCACCTCCAAGGGAACCCCACTGTTCTCGTACAATTAGGTTACCAGTCAGCCTCCTCGCCCTGGGCCCTGTCCTCTGTCCCCATCCTTGGCCGCATCTCATCCACACCCTGCCCTCGCTCACTAGACAACAGCCATCCTGCGTGCTGCTGCATACAACCCAAGCTCTCCCAGCCTCAGGACTTTTGTTCTTGTCATCCCTCCTCCCAGATAGGTTATTTCAGGGGTCTGGCCAGTAGGAAGAGAGAGTTGAATTGAGAATCTATTGCCCCCCTAATCTCAGCTTGTTTTTTCGGACTCAAGTTGAGTTCCCAGAGCCAGAATTCTTGTTGTGAAAATGTTGGGGGGTGGGAGGGGGCATTCTTCCCGAGAACTTGATTGTGACAACTTTGAGAGGCCAGGGAACAGCTTCCCACCTGAGCAAGACTCAAAGAACGCCTCCAACCTTGGAGCAGAAATGGTTGGGCCCTTCTCAGAGGCTCATGTTCTCACCTGTTCGGGAAAGGTTTTTGCTTCCTCGATCTCCCCCAGACTCAGATGAAAATTCCATCAAGCAACCAGTTTCAAATGTTGCTCTGCGTATCAAACACTTTGAATATGCATTTTTAACTGGAAAGCCCAGATAGGTGGGAATCATGTGGAGGTAATTTAAGCCCCTCTGTGTGTGCAGCTGGTGGAAAAGGAACCTCTGCGGCCATGAGCCGGCCACTCCCCTGCGGCTTTTTATTATTATGTGGTTAGGCGTCTCTCTGAGCTTGCAGTTCTCTGCATTCATGAGAAAATGTGGACTTCTCTGAAAACTGCAGAGACAGGAAAATTGGGCTCATGTGTTTGTTTTCATTATCTGGAATTGTGTATTTTCCAAATGATGATCCAAAGCCATTTGGAACTGTCCCCCGGTCGTTCATTTCACCCCTTTGCCGTCTGAAAGGTGTAAACATCTAAGCAACCAGGGCTCTCTCCATGAGTTTTTCGATGGGAGGTTAATTTATTTTTTCTTTAATAGAGCTGTATTTTCTTCTGTAAGATGAGTCTGTGAATGGTAAATCAGGGAGTGATGGCAGGGGGTGGCGGGAAGAGGCTTCTGCTTTCCACCCCTCGGGAAGGAGGAGCCTCTTTAAGATGCTGTCTCATTTTGTGCAGACTAGTGGTCACCGCTGGGGCTAGTCATTTTCCCTTTGTGAGTAAGTAGTGGTCACCAGGAAACATGCCTACAACATATAGCTCCTAAACTGAACTTTCTTCCCTGTAATGTTGTCAAAATATGAGAAATTATACCTTTCATGGTGCTTTACATTTCCTCCCTCCATAAGGTTTCCAGATTTCTTTGAAGTGAAAATAAAAGTGTCAGTCGCTCAGTCGTGTCCAACTCTTTGTGATCCCACGGACTATAGCCCTCTAGGCTCCTCTGTCCCTGGGGATTCTCCAGGCCAGAACACTAGAGTGGGTTGCCATGCCTTCCTCCAGGGGAGCTTCCCAGCCTAGGGATCAAACCTGGGTCTCCTGCACTGGCAGGCAGATTCTTTACCATCTGAGTCACCAGGGAAGCCCTCAGATTTCTTTAGAGATATCAAAATTCATGAATCAGCACAGCTGGGCAGCAAGGAAGAACACTGTATGATACAAACACATTTTTCTTGTAAAAATCTGTTTGGAAGATCCTGCACTGATGGGGATTTGTTTTATAAAGGATGTTTCCCTCAGGATTATGTGACTGGAAAGCTGATTCAGAGCAGGCCTTGGTCATTTTTGCTTTTGTCTGAAAGCCTGTTCGTAACATGCAAGTTTTCAAGGTTAAGCAGAGTGTAGTTAACTCATAAAGCAGCGATATCAGTTATGGGGAGCCAGACCTGTTCAACCCCCATTTCCTCTGACTCCATTTTATTGCAAAAACAGAAGGCTTTATTTTTTGCTTTTAAAGTTTGCTTTTTGAGACCACCCTCCATGAATTGCTCTTTTTTTTTTTTTCCTCCTAAAAATGCCTTTGGGATTCTCCTAGTAATTCATGGAAGAGTGTGAGTATTTTTTGAGGAAACGTGATTAAAATGTCACCCACTTCAGAGGCTGCCTCTAATGGGGAGGGAGTTTGTGCTTGGGCCGTCTGCCCCTTCTTCAGCCCTGCCCCTTCTTCAGCCCTGCCCCTTGATAAACAATGTCCTTATTCTTCTCGACTATTGTACTCCTACCAAATCGCTTTTCTCTAGTGGCATATTTCATTTTTTTTTTTTCTTGAAAATGTTTCTTTCTGTTCTGTTTCTTTTGTTCCTTCTGGTTTTCCTCCTAATACCTCCTTCTCGCCTGGCTCTGGTGTTCCCCCTTTTTCCTTTGCGTCTAACCAGATTTTTCAATGATCAGCCACAAATCAGCCTTCTGGACTGGACTACTCAAGTTTTTCCCCAGAAGGGCAGTTCCTACTTAAAATATATTCTCCTCCAATTTTGTGATGTGAGCAAAGCTTTTCTCCTCTCCTTTTTTAACATCACAAAACTGGGCCACAAAGGCAAAGGGAACACACGTGAAACTCTGAATTCCATCAATTTCTGTAGTGATCTTGACATGCGCCACCTCCAGCCTGAAATGAACGGCCATTGGCTTCAGTCCCAGAGAGAGCTTTGGCTTTACTTGTTTACGTGTGTGTTTAGTTTGATGGTGATTTCAACTTGTTCTGATCCTGAAATCAGTGATCCAGATTCCTTTCTAGGGACTTCCCGGATGGGAATGCAGACTGATGGCTCATGTTGAGGTGGTTTTACAGAGGTCATTGGGGTCAGAGGTGAACTCCTAGGTGGAACAGAGGTGGGGGAGCCAGTGTTGGTGGTGGGGGTGAGGTGTCGCTTTAGTTCCAATGCTTCCATCAAGAGATATTGACAGTGTTCTGAATGCCCTAGAGAGACTGCCAGGGAAATTACGTCCATGTTTATTTACTTTTGGCAGCAAAAAAGAGAGACGCTCAAGATGACCAAGTACGTAGAGCTCGTTATCGTGGCAGATAACCGAGAGGTAAGAACTTTTTGAAATTTCTTGGTTGATTTAAAAAAAAACAAAAAACAACTACCACAGGGAAAAGAAAATGTTTAGCAAATTATTACGTGCTTTAGTTAACCTCATTTTCTATAAGGCCTTAAGAGCCTTGTGAACAACCCATGGGAAAAAGTGGCTCCCTGATCTTACAAGGTATAAAACATTAAAAATGTATCTGCTATTACAAAATATTAGCAAATACCGCAGAAAAAAATATCAGCAAGGACAACAGAGCTGCCATGTAGCTAAGCTCTCCAAATGGAGAATTATTTGTGGGAAATAGCAGATGGTTTTAGAATGTATTCTAAAACACTCTGGGGGAAAGTTTAGTTTAAAAACTTTCCAATATGCTCTAAACCAAAATGAATGAATGAATGAAGGCTATAGAAACACAGCAGAAAAATCCTACCTTCTGAAATAAGGCTTTATCCCATGCTAGTTTTTTTTCTTTAAATTAATTTTTAATTAGCTCTTTTTTTGTTAGATTATCTTCTCTGTGTTCATTTCTTGTCTCTACTACCTATCATGAATTAGGTGACACTTTCTCCCAAGCTGGCTCAACACATATGAATGAAACAGATTTGACAATTTCTCAGGAAACTGTTCCCAGTCTGGAAGGTCAGATTAGAGAGGAGAAGGGGAAATTTATTAACTTTTATCCATTCTCTGTATTGTTTGACTTGCTGCCATGGGCTTCTATTACTTTCACTCTTTAATTTTTAAAAACAAATATAAAAGAAATTTCAGAGGAAGTTCAAATCAAGTCGATGATATGAAGAATGGCTTTGGGCTGCTTTCTGGTTGTCTGTTTTCTCTTTGCCAAAACATGTCACTGCCTCCATCATTTATGAGGCTGGAAAAAATCACGAAAGTTACTGTCTTATGAGCACTTGGCTTGGGTGAATTTCAGGGAGTTTCAGAAGGTCCCTGGGCAGGGAAATTACTCGGCAGAATGGGAGCTCACTTCACCATAAACCAGGGAGGGCCCTGGGGGGTTGCAAAGCCCAAGACTTCACGTTTCCAGGAGCTGAGAAGATGAGATTTGATTGATGGTCTTACCGTTATTAATGCTGACATTTAAAATTATTAAGTTTCAGAGGCAAGGAAAAGATCTGGAAAAAGTCAAGCAGCGATTAATAGAGATCGCTAATCACGTTGACAAGGTAAGTTCTTTGGGGGTAATTAAATCACTCACATCATGTAAATGTTTGGGAATGAGGTGGAGGGAATGAAACACACCCCATCTGACTTAGGAAGGCTGGCTTCTGCCTCTGGTCCCCGACGTCCCCTTCCTCTGAAGACTCCCAGGGCTTGGGGTAGCTGCAAGAGATGCCCCCACGCTGTCTGGACCATGGTGGCTTTGGGATCCATCTCCTTTCATCCTGGTCTCCCCAGCTGGATCCCGAATCAGATGGTACATGTGACCCTCTTGAAAGCGCCAAGCGGGCCTCTCCCCAGGTCTCCCTGGGAGGGTCCCACAGCCACCTGAGGGTCAGCTCTCATCCATAAGGGACCCATGGGCTTCACAGCCCTGGGATGCAGCAACTGGCTTTCGGCTCAATCTGCAGCTGGAAAATTCTTCCCCATGAACTCCGGAGGGAGCTCACCTTTGCAAAGGTGACTTCAGAGTTGGACAAGATCCTGAAAGGCTGGTCTGGCCCAGGTTTGTTTGCTCACCAACACTCCTTCCATGAGCTGTTTACAAGGTGAAACCACGTGTGCCACCTGCCTTCGGCAACACACCCTGAGAAAGAACGTCGGCTTATTGGCACTGCGGGCTTTCAGCCCAGAGCCTCTGGAGTTGCCCAGAAGCTTTCAAAGGCCTTGCTTTCAAAGGAGGGGTGGGGGCTGCACATCGGGCTTTGTAGGCTCCCAGGTGGTTCTCCTGTGCTACGTGGCTGGCAGCCCCTCTCTGAACATGACCATTATTCTCAGCAGTGAGTCTGTCTCCCGCCTCTGAGCACAGTGGGAACCGGAAAGCGGCCCCAGCTCATCGCTGAAGCTCTCCTGGCGGGGAGAGCTGAAATGCTCACAGTTTACGCTTAGCAGTTTGAAGATGCTTCACAGTAGATATGTTTCCAAGCAATCCTATTATATTTAAATCGACTTTTCAGAGTTTTCTGAAACGATGAAAGCAAAAGCCCTTCTAGAAATCCAACTCCGTTCTACGAGGCCTTATGGGCAGAACTGAGTCCTGTGCACCAGGAATTCAGAATACATCAGATGGGGTCCATCTGCTCAGGGAGGTCACAGCTTTGTAGGGAAGCAGACCCATAAGCCACTTGGTGTGGTCCAGCGTGATGGGAGGTGGGTGCTGTCAATCAAGTGCTGTAAGGGTGCAGAAGAGAACTGCTTACGTCTTCCTGGAGGTCAGGGAGGCTTCGCAGCAGTTCGATTTTGAAAAGTGAGTACCGTTTCACCGGGAGCACTCAGCAGGCTTGCTCCCCATGCGTCTGGACATGTGAGTATCTCCATCTACCTAAGTGGTAGGGTGTGTGTGCACACAAGCACACGCATGAGTGTGTGTGTGTGTGCATGTGTAAGATGGATGCATGTGAGTGCACAGTTAGGGCAGGAGGAGATGAAGCTGCAGGGGTTCACTAGTCAGAGTCCTGGGTGCTCTACAAATCCATCTAGACTCTACTGAGATTTTTATTCTGCTCTCAGTGGAGAGCCAGGAGAATGTTTTTAAGCAGAGGAGATGTGCAGGATCACACACAGCGGTGCCTGCAGTTAGAGTGGAGGATGCAGTTACCAGAGTCAAAGAGGGCTGGTGGGCTTCTGTTGTATAGAAATCGTGAAGATCTGACCCAGGTCTGGGAAAGTGGGAATTCAGAGACATCTGAAGGAGGGGTGCCTAATAAGAGTACTGAGAAATTACTACATGCCAGGGTCTCGGTGCTTTGTAGACACCTCCAGGTAGATACCAGTATTCCCATTTTTATAGCAGAGGAAGCTGAGGTTTGCAGAGGCTGGTTAAGTAACCCACACATGTTCAAGCAGCATTAAAAGGCAGGACCAGAAATAAGCCCCGGTCTCTGTGACCCCCCTCCCCCCTGCAGGAGTTTTTGGCCTTGTCTCGACCCACTTTCTGTGGATCCCAGCCTGCCCTGACCAAGCAGAAGCAGAGGCTGAGAAGACCTGGGGTCTAAATGAGCACAAGTTTGGGATGAGAGGTGGACAAGGCTTTGTGCTCAAAGAAGCAAAAACAGGGGTCTCCTGAGGTGCCCTGAGCAGTTGGAGATTAGGGTTTAGTGCTCAGAGAATGGCTGTGGCTGGAAGGAACTTTCTGAAAGCAGGAAGAACACAGATGGCTCTTGGCATCCTGGGATCATAGGATAATACCATCCTCATCCACAAGAACTTTTAGGCAGGTCAGACTCCCAGGCAGCCCATGCCTGCTGATGTATTTTGAATAACTCGTTTTTGAAAATTCAACTTGATCGCCAAGTAAAGCGGATGTAGGAGAATTTTTGTAAATGACCAGTCCTTCTGGCAGAGAGGGTGAAGGATGGATCCCAGAGGTTATGCCAGAGACCATAGGGGTCAGAACTCTCCACCATGACCCGTCCGTCTTGGGTGGCCCTGCGTGGCATGACTCAAAGCTCACACTTTGGCCACCTGATGTGAAGAGCTGACTCATTGGAAAAGACCCTACTGCTGGGAAAGACTGAGGGCAGGAAGAGAAGAGGGTGGCAGAAGATGAGATGGTTGGATGGCATCACTGACTCAGTGGACGTGAGTTTGAGCAAACCCCAGGAGATAGTGAAGGACAGGGAAGCCTGGTGTGCTCTGCAGTCCATGGGGTTGCAAAGAGTCAGACACGACTTAGAGACTGAACAACAGTAGGAGTCAAGCCTGGTTCTGGCCGGGGCTGAGCATTAGAGTCCCTTCGCAAGGTTTGTTTGTTTATGTGAATGTGTGTCTGTGTCTTTGCTTTCAAAATGCTGATTCCCAGTCTCAGTCCAAGGACTTTGGTTTGATTGGCCTGGGTGGGGCCTCGGTGAGTACATTCCAGACACCTCCAATGGGCAGGAACAAGAAACAAAGAATTCAAGAACTTCTTAAGCCTTGGAAGTAAACAGAAACCATGAACAGTATTAAACTTGAGCTGGTAATTGCTGAAATCCTGTTTTAAAGTGATATGCTTGGTCTTCCATATTTGTATTTCTTTACATATTATTCTGTATTATTTCTTGCTTCAGTTTGCAGAAGCAGGAATGAGCAACTGGGGGGCTGTTAATAACCTGCGCTTGTATTTAGAGAACCACATATCTGAGAAAAGTCCTGAAAGACTCAGAGGCGTTAACCAGCACGCCTGTTCTTGTGTCCTAGCAAACAGAGAACTGAATGACTGAGCACACATATGTGTCTGTCCCCAGCAAACCCTGAAAACCCACAGGGTAACCCAGGCTCTGCCGGATGCTCTCTGCACCCAAGTCTGCTAACTGATGGGCTCTGGGCTGTAGCGAGTGTTCCAAATGTAGTTCTGCAACTACAAGTGGGAGCATCTTGGCTTAAAAAAACAATGACTGTTCCAGTGGCAACTTCCTCATTTGCAGAAATCTTGGCTCTTCTTAGCTATTCTTAAGTAATAACTACTTGGCTGGCTGTGTTGGCTTGAAGGGAAGAGGGGAAGGACGTCCCAGACCAAGAGTCCGAGAAGTGATTTAAGGACAGAGGTGACATTCAGAACAACTCAGGCAGTTCCCCTGAATTGGAACGCGGGAAACGTGTCTGGTGCTCGGACTGAAAGACACCCCTTACCTGGGCAGGAAGAGGGCCCCCAGGTCCCAGTCATACCGCAGGGCGGGACCAGCGGGCTGTGTGGCTGCCAGATGATGTCATGGCCCCCTTCGCCTCTCCCTCCTGTCTGTCCTACTTCTTACTCGTGATGACGTTAGCACCAACTGCCGGTCCGTGCCGGCTGCACCTCTGTGCCCTGCTTCTGAAGGACTGGCTCATCTTGCGTGCATTTAACTTCAGGTATTTTTCCCCCTTGTGTGAGCCCTCATCCCCGGCCCTCCCAGGCCAGTTGCCCGCAGGATGCACATCCCCGTGGTGGACCCCAGCGCACCGCCCTGTAATCCTACCCGTGTGTTCTCAGATCCACTTCTCTAAAGCCTTCTTGGAGCCCTCAAGTCCAGCATCCTCTGAACTTCCTGTCTGCACCCTTCTTGGCAGTTTGGTGGATTCGATTTTCCTGTAATAATGGCTAAGAGTCCCCTGCCTTGAGCGTCTGGCTGACCCCTGAGCATTTGGGAACCAAGGTCAAGGGTACCCTAAACCTTGTTCTTGATGCCAGAGCGAAGCAGCTGCTTGTCGCTGCTGGATTAACGGGTGAGTCGATTTAGCTGGTCTTGGACCATGGCCACGTACATCTTGGGATTCACAGGCCAGACAGGCACTCTACGTGTGATTCTCGCGGGGCCTGGGATCACAGTGGGTCATCTTGGAAGGGAATCTGAGCACTCCCCTTTACCTGGCTGGGTTATTGAGTGGTTTTTACAACCTGGGCACCAACCTGCCTGTGTTTAAACTCCAGTTATGCCAGTCATGGCTGGAGTGGTTCACCTCCTCCATGCCTCCACGTCCTTGACAGTAACATGGAAACAACAATAGTTCTTACCTCACAGAATGCTGTGAGGTCTAAGAGAGCACAGGGAAAGTTTTTGGCACCGTGCCTAGGGCACAGGGGATGCCCCTAAGAGTTAGCTGTGACCGTTGTTATTAGGAAGAACCATTGGGAAGCCACCCGCAGCCTGGGAAGAGCATCCCAACAGGCAGCTAAGAGATTCTGTGCGAGGACACGATGTAAGTTCAGCATTTGTGACAGTTCACCAGTTTTAGGGAGGAGGGGCTCTGTTATATGCTTCTAGATATGGAAATTGTTCAAAGGATATAATTTGAGAGGACTAATAGCTGGAACATTTTTGGGCATTGCCCTTCTTTGGCATTGGAATGAAAACTGACCTTTTCTAGTCCTGTGGCCACTGCTTAGCTTTCCAAATTTGCTGACATATTGGGTGCAGCACTTTAACAGCATCATCTTTTTAGAATTTAAATTGATGCTTTTGAATTGTTGGTGCTGGAGAAGACTCTTGAGAGTCTCTTGGACAGCAAGATCAAACTAGTCAATCCTAAAGGAAGTCAAACCCAAATATTCATTAGAAGGACTGATTCTGAAGCTCCAGTGCTCTGGCCACCTGATGCGAAGAGCCGACTCATTAGAAAAGACCCTGATGCTGGGACAGACTGAAGGCAAAAGAAGAAAGGGGCGGAAGAGGATGAGATGGTCAGACAGCATCGCTGACTCACTGGACATGAATTTGAGCAAATTGGGAAACAGTGGAGGATAGGGAGGCCTGGCATGCTGCAGTCCACAGGGTCACAAACAGTGAGACAAGTGGCTGAACAGCAACAACAGTAGATGAAAACTACAACCCATCATTACTATGCAAAGATCCCGATTAGTCAGCCCCAAAGCTAACTCTGAGAAGCAGTGATAGTCGGACCTTGACAGACCTCAGTGACCACTTCCATACGACACTCTCCAGCAGCAAGCCAAGTGTCCCCTGCACGGCTGACAACCCTGTAGCCCACACGGGCCTGTGGCCCTGAGGATGTCCCATAGCAGGCTGGTGTGGGTGACTGGATCGCCTGTGTTTCTGCCTTCTGATCTCTGTTTCATTTGTCTGTAACACAGCTGAAAGCGTAAGCTCTCCAGCAAAGTGCAGCAGCCAGGCACATGTGTGCAGAGTTCCAAAGGAGGCCAGGAACTTAATTTTTCCTGGGAAGCCTGGGCTGGGAGCTTGCAAGTGGATACCACAGGCCAAGCAACGCTTGATTAAAAACAAGCTGTTGGGCAGCATTTGAGTCGTATAATTGTCTCATTAACTTATTAATGTAATGCCCATAATTGTTATCTGCTTGAAACCAAGTTGGACTGCTGCGATCCTTTTATACTCTGTGATGTAGTTTGTGCTTCAGCCACATTCTTCTGCTAACCTAATGCTCACCAGATGACTGGTGGGGAGAAGAGGATGAAGATCAGCAAGGGAAAAGATGAGCCTGCCTCTCGTGGGTCAGAACCCGGGGTCAGCGCTCAGCCTCGTGGAGTTTATGGCCCTTGAGCTCAGCACATTGGAATGGGGCTTAACTATCAGATGTGGTGCTTCTGTGATTTTTGTTCCTTATTGGCTCAGACGCTTCCAGCAGCTAAGAATAGGACCTGCTCCTATCTGGAGCTTAACTTCGACTGCCATCACCAGCCACCTCTTTCTTCTTGGCTACCTGGAGTACAGCCTGCCAGGTGATTCCCACGGCCTTACCTTACCCCCTTACCCCGAGCACAGAGCCACCTCTGTGTCTGTGTGATGCTCAGAGGAGCAGCAAGGCAGCTTGGGACCATGGGGAGTTCTTACCTCTTCTGTGACTGCTGTGTGTGCTGACTCTTTGAGACCCCAGGGACTGTAGCCCGCCAGCCTCCTCTGTCCATGGAATTCTCCAGGCTAGAATCCTGGAGTGGGTAGCCTTTCCCTTCTCCAGGAGATCTTCCCAACCCAGGGATCGAACCCAGGTCTCCCATATTGCAGGCAGATTCTTTACCAGCTGAGCCACAAGGGAAGCCCAAGAATACTGGAGTGGGTAGCCTATCCCTTCTCCAGAAGATCTTCCTGACCCAGGAATAGAACTAGAATCTCCTGCATTGCAGGCAGATTCTCTACCAACTGAGCTATCAGGGAAGCCCACTTTCTACAAGGTCATTCCTAAAAGCAAGTTTGTCTTGGGGAAGTTTGACACCCAGTCCCCCTAGGGTGAGAGGCAGGATGAGTTTAAGCGTCTGATTGAAAACTCAGCTTCTGGTGATGATCTCCTGGTGGCAGAGGTGGGGATCTCAGATTATGGTGAATATCTGAGGGCTGAATATGGAGCTGAGTGAGCAATACAAGCTGGACAAAGAGACCTACCCAGGCTTCTCCCTCTTACCTCTTCCGGGATGGGGACTTTGAGGACCCAATCCTGTGTAGTGGGGCAGTTAAGGTTGAAGCCATCCAGCGCTGGCTGAAGGGACATGGGCTCTACCTAGGAATGCCTGGTTGCCTGCCTGCATATGACACCCTTGCTGGGGAGTTCATCAGAGCCTGCCAGTCCCTCCTGAAGGAGAGGCAGGACAACCAGTCAGTGTGAAGGAGATGAACAGGAAGAGGGCCAATCGGTACCCTAAGATCATGGGAAAGATCATGGGCCAAGGAGAGCATTTCCCAGCACCAGGGATGACCCAGATCACCAAGCTGGTTGAGAAGAACAGGACGAGCAATAGGAGGAAGGAAGAACTCCAGAAGAGCTTCAACATTTTGACTGCCTTCCAGAAGAGGGCAGGAGAAGAAGGAGCTTGAGAAGGCACTCCAGGCTTTTCCAGGGTATGATGGGGTGGCGAGGGGTAAGTTACCTTCTGACTGTGAAACCTCCTGGGATATAAGGGAGTGGTAGAAAAAGTGGCACGAAACCTTGAAATCTGAGCGTGCGCGGATACTGATGCTGATGTGACTGAGCTTGGAACATCTCTGTAGCAGTCAGGGATAGCTGAACACTTAGAAGGCTTGGAAAATACCGCCTCAGAAGGAGCTGGTGCTATAAAGAAGAGTATACTACCCAGGTTCTTAACAGGTATGATTCTGATCCAATTAAACTTTCAGTGTTTTCATTAAAAAAAAAAAAAAAAGAATACTGGAGTGGGTTGACATTTCCTCCTCCAGGGGATCTTCCCAGTCCAGGGATTGAACCTGCATCTCTTGTGTCTCCTGAGTTGGCAGGTGGATTCTTTACCCCTGCGCCACCTGGGAAGGCCCCGCTCTGACCACTCATACTGCCCCAATAAGCTCATCTGGATCAAAACTCTCCCTTAGCCACTGGAACAGTTGCTCTGCCTGCTTCTGACCCAAGATAACCTGTTTGTGGAGAATGGGCTGTAGGTTGAAGTCAAGACACAGAAAGATGGGGGATGGAAAAGCAAGATACTGGAAGGAATGAGGAATTTCCTTTACCAGATCTTTCCCATGATGGTATTGGTGAACTAAAGTCTGACCTGTGGGAAAAAATGGTCTTCAAAGTTCCTGAAGAAGAATTCTGTGTCTGCCTTTATCATCCTGAAAGATATTCATCTGTTCATTTAATTAAAACCTACTAGGTCATTTACAGGTGACAGAATATGATAGCGTCGGCCAAGTCTGAGTCTTTGCTGAGAACAATACAGATTCATTTTCCGTAACTCATAGGTAGAACATTTTGCTTAAAAGGAACAAATTACTGCACTTGGCAGAGTGTCTGAACGATCCTAACTCACTTATTGTTTTTCTTGCAGTAGATATGAGCTAGCAATCTTCAGCTGTAATGTAACTACATTACATTAAATTAGTGATAACACACATCTAGACCCCCATTTCTAATCGCCAATGAATTGGTTGAAATGTATGCTTCCCTACAGCTAAGGTGTGCATGCTCAGTTGTGTCCAGCTCTTTGCGACCCCATGGACGGTAGCCCACCAGACTCCTCTGTCCATGGATTTCCCAGGCAAGAATACTGGAGTGGGTTGCCATTTCCTTCTCCAGGGGATCTTCCCAACCCAGGGGTCAAAATCAAGTCTCTTGTGTCTCCTGCAGTGGTGGGCAGGCTCTTTACTACTGTGCCACCTCAGAGACATAAAAAAGACTGGTTATCTCTAACATCTAATTGGTCAACCCTATTTGAGAACCCAGTTAGAACACCGCTTTGCATCAGTCACTGAAAATATTCCTTCAACTCTAATGCCATGGGAACAAGGGAGCACAGAGAGATTTTTCATATCATGTCAGCGAGGTTCAGAAATTGCACGTCTGTTCTACTTGGCATTGCAAGTTCTCGTTAAAGTGGTTCCCAGGGACACCTGTCTTCTGTCACCCTCAGTTTTACCGACCACTGAACATTCGGGTCGTGTTGGTGGGCGTGGAGGTGTGGAATGACATCGACAAATGCCCCATAAGTCAGGACCCATTCGCGAGCCTGCATGAGTTTCTGGACTGGAGAAAGATGAAGCTTCTGCCTCGCAAATCCCACGACAACGCGCAGCTCATCAGGTAAGGAGTCTGCCGTCTCGCCCTTGCTTTAGAGAAGAGAGTGCCCCAGCACACCTGCCCTCCTCTGAGCCTCACCTGAAAGTCGGTGAAGCTGCACCTGTTCTTCGGAACACACTCTCTGGACCAGGGCCAAAGGGGCCTCTCAGCCCCACTGGCTGGAGGGAGGCCATCTCAGCTGAAATGGGGGCTGCTGAAAAAGTCTTTCTTTGCATACCCTGGGAAACGTATCCCTCAAGCAGGTGTCTTATTTCCTTCTAATACCTGGCCGTTTACTCTATGCACCTTTTTCTAGGCTTTGTCTTATTTTGGTGGTGGGGGATGTTGTGCACCGCAGGGCATATGGGATCTTAGTTCCCCGACCAGGGACTGAACCTGCTCCCTCTGCAGCGGAAGTATGCAGAGTCTTAACCACTGGACCACCAAGGAAGTTACAAGTCTTTATATACATTATATATATAAACTGGGGGCTTCCCTCATTGGTAAAGAATCTGCCTGCAGTTCAGAAGACCTGGGTTTGATCCCTGGATTGGGAAGATCCCCTGGAGAAGGAAATGGCAACCCACTCCAGTATTCTTGCCTGGAAAACCCCAGGGACAGAGGAGCCTTGGGGTCGAAAGAGTCTGACACGATTTAGTGACTAAACCACCATTAATCCATGAAGATTTTTATTATGACTTCTCAAATTTAATTAACATTATATGTATTATAAATTTAATATAAGTAATGAACATTTTGATTCCTGGGTCAGGAACATCCCCTGGAGAAGGAAATGGCAGCCCACTCCAGTATTTTTGCCTGGAGAATCCCAAGGACAGAAGAGCCTGGCAGGCTACACTCCATGGGGTCGAAAGAGTGGGACAAGACTTAGCTACTAAACCACCACCAACACTTTGTATTCATAAATGCTTGTCACTTTTAATGTTTTTCTCTCATATTTTTATTCATTTCCTTATTGATCTTTTCATTTCTTTGCTTTTTTAAATTTATATTAGAGTATAGTTGATTAACAATGTGTTAGCTTCAGCTGTACAGCAAAGTGATTCAGTTATACATATATATATATCTATTCCATTTCAAATTCTTTTCCCATTTAGGTTTTACGGAGTATAGAGCAGAGTCTTTTTTGGTTATCTATTTTATAATAAATCCAGTGGTGTGTATGTGTCAACCCCAAACTCCCAATTTATCCCTCCCTCTAGGCTTAGTCTTAATATAAAGTTGTCCTGAGTAGTATATTTTTTAAAAAGCTCATTTTCTGCCATTATTAGTGAAAAATATTTATGCAAGATCTGAAGACAGTACATTAGAGTGATCCTGTCAGCTGCCTGAAGAAGGAAAACTTTTATTCCTACTCCTGTTTTGTTGTTTCTCTTGCTTTTCTAGATCAGAGAATACCAGCAGTGTCGAAGATAAACCTTGTGTTCTATGTTTAATCAATGTGTGTTGAGCACAAATTAGGAACAAAACATCTTTTCGGGGCTTCAAACATAACAGTGATCCACACAGTAAACCTCCCTGCTCTTGGGAATCTCCTGTCTACAGGGAAAAGTGAAAGTGTTACTCACTCAGTAGTGTCCAGCTCTTTGTGACCCCATGGGCTGTAGCCCACTAGGCTCCTCTGTCCACGCAGTTCTCCTGGCAAGAATCCTGTAGTAGATTTCCATTCCCTTCTCCAGGGGATCTTCCTGACCCTGGGATTGAACCCAGGTCTTCTACATTGCAGGCCCTTTACCATCCGAGCCCCCAGGGAAGCCCCCTGCTGGGAGGAGATAATAATAAACAAGGATATTTCAGAGCGTGATAAATATTGTGAAGATGAGAAAATAAGGAAAAGAATACCTGTAACATAGTACATTGGTAACATAGTACAGACCCTTTTCAAGCAAAAACATCATAATCTAAGGTTGTATGGAGTAGATTTTTTTCCTAAACTGAAGAATTTTTATTAAAATTTTTAAACAACTTATACCATTATATTTTTAAGTATGTATTTATTTGTTTGCCAGTGCCAGGTCTTGGGCATGTGGGACCTAGTTCCCTGACCAGGGACCGAGCCTAACCCCCTGCCTTGGGACCATGGAGTCCTAGCCACTGGTCCACCAGGGAAGTCCCAATTTATGCCATTACTCTGTTTTTGAGTAGCTCATCTCACTGAATTGAAAGCTCTGGGGTCAGAGACACTTTCCTGTGACACCGTGGATCTAGTTTACTGAACATTTGTAGGAAGTTGAAAAGCAGCCCTACCCTATACTCACTTTAGAAAAGGCCTTCGTCTGAACTGAGGTTGTTGGCATTCCCTGATAATTGACTTTGGCCATTTCTCAGGGTTGTTTTGTTTTTTTTTTCCCCACCCCTGAATATTTGCGGTTGCCTCATATTTTATGCATTGATTAATCCCGAACTACTAAAAGTAGAGTCAGAGTGTTTTGTTTTGATTTCTTCCCCCAAATGGAGCCTGTCCAATTTGAACATCTGGAAATAAATTAGCCTCTTACATAACTTTACTATTTATATATATGTTCAATTGTATCTGCTAAAATGGTCTATACAGATGTAAACATAAATGCGGTCCCTACGGCTGTACACATGAGTGTAATAGGCTGGCTGGCTGGCTGGCTGCATAGATGAATGACTGGATGCACACGCACACAGATGAGGTTTTCTCTTGCCTATCCTTGTGCTTTGTGTCCAATTGAGCCAAAAGGCATAACTTTTCAAATAATGTGTGTAGTGTCTGCATATGTACATGGCCAAGAAAACATGGCCATTTATTTGTTTCGCTTGAAGGAGATTCAGCAAATACAACGTTTGATTTTTTTTTCTGGAATGGGGCAGAAAATGGGGCAGGAGACAGAGAGGAGGTATGGAAGATTGTGGTGGGGCATATCTTTATTTAACAGGCAACCTTGTTATGTTAGGGTTCCCAGATAAAATACAGGATATTCTATTGAATTTGAGTTTCAGGTAAACAAAGAATAATTTTACTTTTTAACCTTTTATTTTGTATTGGGGGATAGCCAGTTAACAACGGTGTGATAATGTCAGGTGAACAGCAAAGGGGCTTGGCCATACATAGACATGTATCCATTCTCCCCCAAACTCTGCTCCCATCCAGGCTGCCACGTGACATCGAACAGAGTTCCATGTGCTATATATAGTAATTCCTTGTTGGTGATCCATTGTAAATAAAGCAGTGGGTACATATTGACCCCAAACTCCCTAACTATCCTGAGACCCCTTCGTTCCCTCCAGCAACCATAAATTTTTTCTCTAAGTCTGTGGGTCTCTTTCTGATTTGTAAGTAAATTAATTTGTATCATTTGTTATTAGATTCCACACATAAGGGATGTCATACAATATTTCTCCTCTGTTTGACCTATTTCACTGAGTATGATCATCTCTAGGCCCATCATGTTGCTGCAAATAGCATTATTTCATTCTTTTTAATGGCTGTACACATGTACCACATCTTCTTTATCCATTCGTCTGTCGATGGACATTTAGGTTGCTTCCAAACCTCAAATATTCAGTTTTTAACGCACTAAGTTAGAATTAAAAGCATTGTATTAAACAGGCCTTGATGTCATTACTTACTGACTAAGATTCCATGGGGGGAAACCTCTAAAGCCATGAAGTCTCCTTCTGGAAGCTTCCTCCTAGGTGCTAAGGCTTTGTGGATGCTTCTGTACTCATTCCCAAGGGTCAATCATTTTTCTGTTGTTTCTATTTTTACAAGCCACATTAGCAGGACATTTTGGAAAAGTTTGGGTTTCTGGCCTAATTGTAACCCAGTAACATTACCCAGGTGGGGAAGGCAATGGCACCCCACCCCAGTACTCCTGCCTGGAAAATCCCGTGGATGGAGGAGCCTGGTAGGCGAAGCATCAGACACGACTGAGCGACTTCACTTTCCCTTTTCACTTTCATGCATTGGAGAAGGAAATGGCAACCCACTCCAGTGTTCTTGCCTGGAGAATCCCAGGGACAGGAGCCTGGTGGGCTGCCGTCTGTGGGGTCGCACAGAATTGGACGCAACTGATGTGACTCAGCAGCAGCGGTGTTACCCAGGAAAGCAAAATTCAGCAGCAGCAGAGAATCAAGTAAAGCATCTATGGCATTTCATTTGTTATTAGTGATTCTCTCTCCACGACTCTTTTCAGCCCTAGCATCAGCAGATGTTTAAAAGGAGCACCCCACCCCCCGTTCACTAGGAGACAGACAGGTTACAAATTATAAATACATGAGTCATGATTGGTTGTTGCCCCACGTCTTGAGAAGAGAAATGTTAAAGGATTATGGGATGATGATGCAATTGGAACACACATTTTTAGAAGAACCAAAGATAAAAATCACCTGCAAACATACTCTCATGCAACTATTCCCATCTTTTTTAAACTGGAATATAGTTGATTTAAAATGTTGTGTTAGTTTTAATCTTTATATATGCTTTTGCAGTCTTTCTGCTTTTGGAATGCAGGAATGTCCAACATAATTTCAAATGTTAGAAAGCTTCTTTATATTGGTTTAAGAGAGTCCTTTCTTTTATTCCTAGTGGAGTTTATTTCCAAGGGACCACCATCGGCATGGCACCCATCATGAGTATGTGCACGGCAGAGCAATCCGGGGGAATCGTCATGGTAAGCCAGGGGCATGGAGAAGGCGACAGCAGTGTCCAGACCTAATTCTCTTGATGACTTTTTAGGAAATTTATCAGACTTTGTAAAATTAGATCCTTTTTCTGTCATGCTCCTTGGATATCATTGTTGTTCAGTTGCTAATTAGTGTCTGATTCTTCGTGACCCTGTGGACTACAGCATGCCAGGCTTCCCTGTCCTTCACTATCTCCTGGAGTTTGCTCAAGTTCACGTCCGTTGAGTCGATGATGCCATCTAGCCATCTCACCCTCTGCCGCCCTCTTCTCCTTTTGCTTTCAGTCTTTCACAGCATCAGGGTCTTTTCCAAGGAGTTGGCTTAGATATATTTCTACCCTTTTTCTGCTTATGATCTTCCCTACCCAACAGTATTCTTGGGACTGTTTAAAAAAACACACCAAGCTACACATAGGAAAGGTGAGTGTGTAAAACCAGTTCAGTGGAAGCCAATCTACACCTTCTATGGAGGAAAAGTTTCAAGTGGGATTTTGGTCCAACCGCCTCCATCCAGGAAATCCTCCCAGCGCTGGGATGAGCAAGGGCACTGGGGTTGCCCTCATCACTCAGCCTCTGGGATGGACTGTGGTCTCACCAGATATTACCGTTAGAATGGCTTTCTGATGGTTCTGCCTCCAGGCCCTATAGCCAAAAATCTGAGGTTTTTAACTGTTCACCACTGCAAATACTTGACATACCTCCTCGCCAGGGTCCAATTTGTCTTTATACTAACCTTATTCTTGGAAGGCAGAGACCTAGGTTTATTGCTTTACAAGGATCACTTTGTCATATAAGAGCTATATATGTTTGTAAAAGGAAATAAAATGGGGAGACTATTTGGGATTTGTTCCTTCCGAATGTAACAGGGAGATAACTTTGATGGGCTCCCCTTCATCAGGTAACCAAAGGGAAGGTTCTCATCTCATGTGGTTTCAGTCCCTGATGGAACAATGCGATGTCCCCTTCACACCAGCCCTCAGACAGGGAGTGTCCTCAGAGACCATCCCACCCCCTCTGTTAAACAGAGACTTGCCCTTCCAAGAAACCATGAATTCCTCCACATTTTTCAAACAGAACATTTGTGAATATTCGATTGTATTAAAGGGCTGAAGGAGGAATATTCTTCTGACTTCTGTTTGCTCTTCACGTTCTGCCCACCCTAATCTTCTTAGTGAATATCTGCATGGGATATTTTCCTCTTCATGAGTAATTAACATAAACACACACTAACCGTGTAGGCTGAGGAGGCTCTACGGAGGGGTTGCCCCCACCCAGGGGACTTCTGGCTTAAACGGCCCGCCCTCTGGTTTTCTTTGAACCTGGAAGTCACTGGAAAGTTTGTTTTTTGTTGGTGCCAGGTTCATTTCAAGTCAGATCCCAACTGTATTTTTAACAGAGTAGCCTGTAAAGTTTTAAGAGGGAATCATTTTCTCTTTCATGGTTCCACGGTCAGTCGCTACTGACTTTGCCACTTAAAACTTGGCATAAATATTTTTTAGGGCTGAAACCGAATTCCTTAGAAGCAGGGCAGGTCTGCAGCTGTGGCATGTTTAAACGTTCTTGTGACCGATCTGATCACATAAAGAGGCTTTTTAAAGCTCACATCCTTTATTCTGTTTACACACAAGCATTTGATCAAGATTCCTTCTTTGAAAGCAGACAAGGAAGACTATTTTAAAAAAAGATGAAAATGAATGTGGGAAATAGAAGCAGATAAACATACTGCATCAGAAATCAAGTCCAGGCCAAAATTAATTAACAAGTAGTGTGTCTGACAAGCCACCCAGCGGTGAAGTCCATCCTTAGGCACATTCCTTATTTGCTTCACATGAAGAGAAGCACCAGGTCTGCTGAAAGTCCACAGTTCCTTTAGTTTCTATAAAATTCTTGAGGTCAACAAAATCAGTATCTTGACCAGATCTAAAATGTCCAGACTTTCTCCCACTGTGTCTCTGAAGTTAAATTCATGAGTGTTACATGCAACCGTGCCTCTTTCAAGAACCCACAAATCTAAGAGGAAGGAAATCCTGTCACAAGGAAGCAGGAATCCTGATTGCATTGAAGATCTGAGTTCTGTACCATTTCTTCATTTTTCTGAGATTGAGCAAATCTTTCATTTCAGTTACCTCAAGTCACGCCTTTGTATCTAATTGGACTGAAATAGTCTTGGTTTGGAGATAATGCCAGTAATAAAGAAATAGGTTTTTGCCTTATTAGAAATGTAAACCTTTTATCAGGGTCTCAAGAGACATTCTGTTTATAATCACATGTATATGGAAGAACGTGAAACAATTAGTCAGTTCAAACCAAAACCACAATATTCAGTGATACAAAAAAAAAATCTGATGAAGAGTGTTTTCTTTTTAAGATGAATTCCTAGAATTTTGTACCAAAGCATGCTAAATTCAGCATTTTCAGATTGAAGAAAATTGATTTCCTGAAACATTTGTGAAGCTTCCTACAACAGGAAACTGTAAAATCTAAACAAAGTAATTTATTAGGAATTTCATCTATTCTAAGAACAACTTCATTTGACATGCCACTCTTAGACTGAGGGCTGCTGGGAAAGACAGCTACAGCTGTAACTGCCAACAAACCTATAAAAGCTTATATGCTGCTGATGCTAAGTCGCTTCAGTCTTGTCCGACTCTTAGCAACCCCATGGACTGCAGCCTACCAGGCTCCTCCATCCATGGGATTTTCCAGGCAAGAGGACTGGAGTGGGGTGCCATTGCCTTCTCTGAAAATCTTATATGAGCACACCTCTAACAAGAGGCCCCACAAAGGTTTTGTGTATCAGGAATAATGGTTCTCTAAAGCAGAGGCCCCTAACCTCTTGGATCTAATGCCTGATGATCTGAAGTGGGGCTGATGCAATACTACTAGAAACAAAGTACACAATAAATTTAATGCACTTGAATCATCTCAAAACCATCCCCACCCTCACCCCCATTTGTGGAAAAATTGTCTTCCACAGAACTTGTTCCTGGTGTCAAGAAGGTTGGGACCACAGCTCTCAAGCACAGTATCACTGTTGCCTGGAAACCTCCCACATTACCTCTTGTCTTTCCTGGGCAGCACAAAGCAGAATTAAGAAAGTTGCCTCTAAGACTTGGTGACGTGCAGGCATTTGCAGAAGCGGCAGTCATGGGTACCGTTTCTGCAGATCATAGTCACTGATTAAAGGTTGAGTAGTGATATTTTAAACATTAATTTCTAATATCTCTTTAGCCAAGCCATGCACACACCCCAGTAAGTTAGGGGCGGCCAAGCAGCACTTGCTGGATGGAAAACCCACCTTCCAAAACCAAGCAAAAGGTTGAGTGAACTCCCAGCAGCAAGAGTCAGAGAATCAGGATGCCTCCTGATAAAACAAGAGCAGGGCAAGTTACAATCTTAATTCAGTGAGTCTCCAGACACTTTATTCAATGTAGTTTGCTTTTATGGTGAATTATTATAAAATTTCCAAGTATCCTTCTCTACCAAGTAGGCAGCAAGAAGCATGCCCTGGAGAACTGCTCAGACCCTGGAGAGATGGGGCCACCGGGCACCTTCCAGGACTGACAGTCGTGCCAGTGCCCCCACCCCACAGCGAGCCACTGCCAGCCCACGACTCCCAGGAGACCCTCCAACACCAGCAGCCCTGCTGGTTCCCAACTGTTCCTCTGCTCGAATCTTTTGATGGCCAACAAGATAATGCATCTGCTTGGGTATCATGAAGACTCCTTGGGTATCATGGCTGCCGACTCAAATGAGGGGGACAAGAAGTCAATGAGAGACATTAGGCAAGAAAGATGTGTATTGAAAACAAGCTATGTATAATGTAGCAAACATGGTTCAACTGTCAAAAATAAAAGATCGCTCAGATCTTATTTAGACTGTACTAAGGATACCTCCTCTCCAACTTTCTATCAGCATCATCTCAGTCAAGCATAAAAATGGTTCTTATATTACCCATGAAGAAATGAGCTGCCTCTTCCTACTGTTGTAAAGTCACTAAGTCATGTCCAACCTTTGCGACCCCATGGACTGTAGCCGGCCAGATCCTCTGTCCATGAGACTTTCCAGGCTAGAATACTGGAGTGGGTTGCCATTTCCTCCTCCTGTAGATTTTGCCGACCCAGGGATCAAACCTGCACCTCCTGCTTCTCCTGCATCAGCAGGAGGATTCTTTACCACTTGAGCCACCTGGAAAGAAACGCCTCTTCCCATGAGGCAGGACAACTTTTGCCTCATTCAGTAGAATTGTGTCTTGTGAGAGCTTGTAGGAAGCCAGAGGGAAATGATCATCTTGATTATTTCATGTAAAGACACGAGGAATCCTATGTGTATTCATGAGGAATGCATTCTTCAGCAGAGGAGGCCCCAAACTAGTTTAATAAAATAGGTCAAATCTTTAAGTCTAAACTAAATAATGGGGCTCTGTCCTTGGGCTTCCCAGGTGGCACTAGTGGTAAAGAACCCACCTGCCAATGCAGGAGATGCAAAAGATGTGGGTTTGATCCCTGGGTCGGGAAGATCCCCTGGAGGAGGGCCTAGCAACCCACTCCAGTATTCTTGCCTGGAGAATCCCATGGACAGAGGAGCCTGGTGGGCTACAGTCCACAGGGTCGCAAAGAGTCAGGACATGTCTGAGCACAGTACAGCACATCTTGGTTCCTTATAGGAGATTGGATTCCATCAAATGTTCATGAAAAATAAATGTCTGCGGGGCAGAGCTGGGAGTGAAGGGGATGCTGGGAAAGAGGTCCAAAGGCTGTGTCCTATACATTGTGATCTTGTGTTTTCTTTGAGGACCATTCAGACAGCCCCCTGGGCGCGGCTGTGACCCTGGCACACGAGCTGGGCCACAATTTTGGAATGAACCATGACACCCTGGAGAGAGGCTGCAGCTGCAAGACGGCCGCCGACAAAGGAGGCTGCATCATGAATCCTTCAACCGGGCAAGTACCCGCGCTTCGGCTGCTCCCAGAGCTGAGCTATGGCCGGGGACACGTATCAGGAAACAGCTGGGCAAAAAGCTCCCTGGTTTTCCGGCCAGAGCACCTGTGGAAGCTTCCAAAAAGAAAGTCCATGGACAGGGCTCCTCTGAGAGAAGCACCCAGATTGCAGAGCTTAGGCCGTGTGGCCTGAGCTCTTCACTAAGAAGTGGTGGGCCTGGATATGGCCTTTGTTTAGAGATCGCAAACAACCCTAGAATCCCCTGCACTTGGTTTTGATTTGTGCCTACAGCTCCATCTGGGCATGGTAAAGCCACTGGGCAAAGGGGGTGCAATGAGATGGGTGCCAGGTGAGGAGATGCTTCTTTTCTCTGGGTTGGCCCTGGGGTGGAGGATCTAAGTGTCAGTAGCTTGGGGCCTTGTAGGCTCCCTACTGCTGATACCACACCCCCTTCTCAAATCTTAAGTGACTTTCCCTCCTCGGTAAGTTATGTCATTCTATCTTGCTTTATGATTTTCTGAAATTCTAGACTTGGTCCCCCGCCCAAAAAAGAAAGGAAGACAGTTTAATTATTGGAGCATTCAGAGGAGGTGGAAATAGATGTAGCTTGGAATGATTCCAGATTCCAATGCATGCCTATGCCTCTAAGGGTCCCTCCCAAACTAGATGCCATGCTAAAGTAGGAAGATTTTCATCAGGGAAGGAAAACATGCCCTTGGGATGATGCCAGCTTCTTTTTTATACCCTGAGAGCTTTCCAGTGCTTGTCTTCATGGCACTTCCTAGTGCCAAAGGAAGCACTGGCAGCGGGAAACTGATGCCACTGGGCATCCAAGGGCCGGCCTTCATGAGGCTGTGATGTGAAGGGGGCACCTGCTTAAAGAGGATTAGAAGTCCCAGCGGAGGGATGGACTGTTCCAGAATGTGATGATGCTTTTGCAGTCGATAGCTTCGTGGGCCTCCCCTCGAATGGCTTGTGGGGCTGGACTGCAGGCTCACATGGTGGGCATTGCCCTTCACAGGAGCTGATTCCTGAGCCGTCTCATCCCAGCAGGGCCTGCAGCTCCTGTCCATCGTCCATCGCCACCATCAGCACAAATGTGCATCATTTCTGCTCGAGGTCCTGTCTTAAGCACAATTCAGGGGATTCACCAAGACCTTGTAGAAGAACTTGCCCTCTGAGTCTGTGGTGGCAGAAGCTGAGAACCTGAACCAGAAAGTATTGGGTTGGCAAAAAGATTCATCTGGAGTTTTCCATAACATCTTACAGAAAAACCCAAATGAAACTTTTGGCCAACCCGGTATCTTAGGCCCAATACAAACAGGAAGTGAAATGCTGCAAAACTCTAGATTTCAGCAAAGGGAACATCCCCAAAGGAGGGCAGTTGGCTCCAAGAAAGAATGTGCCACATGTCATTTAAACTCCCTGGGCAGGGGCAGAATGACTGTTGGGCATTTGGGGCAAAGAATTCCTTCTTGGGGATGAGGTTGGGCCAGGGCCTGTGGCTGTCTTCTGTTTCCAGTATTACACTGGCCCAGATGGGGTCCAGCATCATGGGCAGCTCTCCGTGTGAATCTCTGAGGATGAGACTGGCAGAAAGTTGATGTGAAACTGAGTGGTTTTCATGCTTTCTCATTCTTGATGAGCTCAAAGTGGCCACAGGAAATTCACTCTGTACTTGATATCCCTGATGATCAAGTAGGCACAAATCCACCAGCCTCTATTGCCTCCAAAAGTGGCTCTCAAAGACCAAGAAGATCGTGTTGTTAATATTGCTAATGATTCAGAACCCTTGATTTAAAAATGCAAATGGAAGAGAGGAGAGTCTAGACTGGGCTTGTAGGAGACCTGAGAGCCTCAATTCTGACAGCAGCTGTTTTTGGCAAAGCAGACAGATTAGTAACCCCACTGGCTCGTATGTTTTTATCAGTAAAATGAGTGAGTTGATCTTTATCCTTCTTCCATTCCTTCCTTCCATCAATCTAGTCATTGTTTGTCCTACCTGCCTGTACACTGGCCAGCCACCCATGCATCTATCTGTTCACTGTGCACATCATTCCATCCATCCATCCACCCATTCTTTCGCTTGCTTGCTCACACATTAAACAAATACTCTGACCCGTGTTTATTGTTGTGGGGAACACACAGATGAGCAAGACCCTCCAGTTCTAAAATTCACACAATTCTGGAGGTATAATAGCAAGGTGCTGCTCTCCGGTACCCTCTGTAATGTAAAGCTCTTCAACTTGGAGCGTCTTCATGACAGTGTTTAAGGATTCGAGCCAAATTACCCTGGAGATATTTGAAGATCATAGGTAGAAATGGTATTGTTAAGAGCTCAGCAAATCACTTTAAAAGCTTTCTTTTTTTCTTCTTACCAGGGGTTTGCTAATAGCCTTTCCTTGATTTATACCTTATTAGCGATTTCTAAGTTTCCTCTTTTGCTGAGCTTGTGCTTTTGTGTAAATCTTTTCTATTTGGTTCTCATTTGTGATCCCACATTCCTGTCCAGAGAGTGGTGTTTTTAATTTTCTCAGATGGAGAGAAACTTCCTAAGCAAGTGGGTGAATTAATCACAAAAGCCCACAGTAAGGGGGAGGTCGAGCCGTTCCGGCCACCTCAGTCATCCATCACCCATTGTAGAATTTCCAGGCTGCTTTTAATCTCCAGCATTATCTCAACGTGGTCATTCCCTTACCTCATAGGGTCCCCATGAGAGTGAGAGAGTGGATTAAATGAGATCATATGTCTTTGTAAATTACAAATCACTCCACAAATGGACAGTGGTATTATTATTATTGTTTAGCTCACAGGAACCTTGGAACCACTGAAGAGTTAAAGGCTCTTTTTTTTCCAGGATTTCTGCTCATAGTTGCTGGAAAGTACTTCTAGTGCCTTGGGAGCACCCATGGTTTCTGTGTGAAGGGCTCATTTTCAGCTGGCCCATGTCCAAACCTTCCTCCCAACTTCCTCTCCACTGCTGATTCAGACATGAGTGACAAATGTTAAAAACATGATTTAACTCTCAGCCCCAAAGGTGATTTGCAAAGAGAGGAATCAGGGACAGCTTTCATGATACGAAACTCTCCCAGAATCAAAAAGAAACAAGTGTTGCAGATGGTTTAAAGGAAATAAATGCATTCCTTAATACCCCTTGTTTATTCCTTATCAAAACATTCCAGAATTCTAACTCTGAAATTTCACCCACTGCCATCATTGACGAATGGGACCCAAAGGCCTGGAAATGGAGGGTGGAGGAGAGCTCTTTTAAACATGGGTGTCATGACTTCAGTTGCATGTTACAGAAATAGTTGGAGGAGGTGTCCTTACGGGGTCATATCATTAATTACTACAGGTCTTTGAGTGTGTGTGAGACTGTGTGTGTTTTATGTCTTTGGATAGTTAACATTAAGACCTGTCTTGGAAATCACTCTTTGGCAAAAGCAAAATTTGGGGATTGGAGTGGGAGTTTGAACTCAGTTGAGTCCATCCATTAATGAGCTTCTTGGAGCATTTGGCCTTAAGGGGTTGAGGGCTAAGTATGCCACATTTATGAGAGTAAGAAAAATAATTTGAATAATGTGAGCACTTTGGGGAAAGAATATTTAGTATAATAGTAAATGTCACTTCCTAGAGTGGGAAAAAAGGCAGTATTAGTATTCAGAAATTACTGTCAGAACCTCCTCTTATTTTTTGTGGAAAACTTCCTGTTAAGATGAGAGTTGGTGTCATAGAGCATCTCATGATGAGATACAGCTGGACTGAAACACACAGTGACTCAGTTCCTGCAGCAGGGCATGCACTTGGATAGATGGTCGAGCTGTTTCAACCATGAACAGCACAGATCCTTTTCTTGTCCTCATGGAACTTGAATTCTTGTGAGGAAGACAGCCTTGGAAAGCAGTAAATTAAAGACTGCAGGTTGAAAGGAGATCTGTGATGGAAGCAAAGGAAGAGGATGGGAAGGAGACCCTTTGGTTGGGGGACCGGACGTTAATTAGTGGTTTGGGGAAGAACTCTGTGGAGATGATGTCTAAGCTAAGACTGGAAGACGTCCCAGGTGGCTCAGCGATAAAGCATCTGCCTGCCAATGCAGGAGATGCTAGAGATGCAGGTTTGATCCCTGGGTCAGGAAGATCCCCTGGAGGAGGGCCTGGCAACCCACTCCAGTGTTCTTGCCTGGACTGAGTCTTTTCTGCTTGGAATTTCACTTTGCAGTTTCTCCAGTAAGATTCTTTAAGGACTGTACATCCAAGAACCTCAAAAGAGCGCTTCCCCATTGTACACGTGTGTCTCTGAAAGGAATCACTGCCATAGTTTTCATGCTGGTCCTAAGATGTGGAGTTTGGGGCTGTTGAGTTTTGTTTAATCCAGGCTGACAAACAACTCTCAAGCAAAGAATGTGCTGCCCAGTTGCCAACAGGCATTTGAGGGCAGTGCGTTCAGCGCCCAGTATAATGTGGGCCAAGAAAATAAACGAGCAAGGGTCACCGCGTGCTCACCAGGGGTGTAGATCATTTACATTCCGCTGAGGTTGGGCGTTCACGAATACCATCTACAACTAGATCAAATAACCACGTTTAAGGTGGAAGCATCAACAGTCCACTTCCGCAAAAGTCTGGATAATTGACTCATTCAATTACGTGTAATTCAGTTCAGGAAACATTCATTGCGTGCTTCCTTGCTGCACAGCTGTCCAGACTTGGAGCACAGCTGGATGGCTCCACCCAAGTTCACCCTTCCCTCTTGAAAACCGAGAGGACGTGGACTCCGCCCTCAATCCCAGACAAGCCAGCTGCAGGGAACAAGGCCCGGCCACCAGTTACAGCAAAACCTCTCATTGACTCAACTAGTATTTTTAGGAATCTGTGTGTCTGATCCCAAGGAGCAGAGTGGGCCAGCAGACCCAAATGGCAGGATCCTTGACTTCTAGGCCCTTCTATTGTGACAAGGAAGACAGACAAGCAAACTGGTGATGGCAGACCCAAAGCTCAGGGCTCTCCCCCAGGACAGTTTGGGTGCCACGGGGCTTGCGGTCAGGACACCTAATCTATTTATGCAATACTGGGTATCATAACTCCATCTATAAATGTTTAAGTTGTGCCTCTAAAAGATAAGGAGAACATTTTAAATATTACCATAAAAGCATTTGGCACCATTTTTTAAAAAATTACCAATAATTTATTGCAAACAAGGAGTGACATTAGAAGGGGAGTGTGCTGGGAATATTCCGGAGTGAAGTCCAGTCTGAACCGATCCCAGAAGAATTGCATAGGGTTAGGCTGACTCTTCTCAAGAATTCCTAGCTCATGTTACAGAAAAATTGCATTTATATTTGAGGCAGCTTCTATCCTGATGACTCAGGTGGTAGAGAATCTGCCTGCAACACAGGAGACTCGAGTATAATCCCCGGGTCAGGAAGATCCCCTAGAGAAGGGAATGGCTACCCACTCTAGTATTCTTGCCTGGAGAATTCCATGGACAGAGGAGCCTGGCGGGCTACAATCTATGAATCACAAAAAGTTAGATACAACTGAGCAATTAACATTTTCACTTTTCTATCTGAAAATGTGATTCAAGAAACTCAAATTGACTGTACTTTTCAGTGAAAACTTGCCAAGTTTCAGATGTGGTAGGCATTGACAGAAATCCGATGTATCTGGAAAGTCTATACCTTTCGAAGAACTTGCTTTCTTGAAAAATCAGTGCAAAATATACATAGTTAAAACTCACCCCCGTTTTGAAGTTTGAGGATCTATCTGAGGTCTTGAACTATGTTTATCATAAAGGGATCTTATGAGCATGGGATTGGAGAGAATTATTTCCCCATATCAAGTCTTCATTTGAAGGTGAGTTTTGTTTTCTCATTGAAAAGCTTAAGTAAGTCTTCACTTCTTCCAAGTACCGTGGAAGGGATGGAAATCTTTACCCAAGGAGTTAAAAAGAAAAACAAACAGCAACAAAACGAGGAACTCTAGCAACGTTAAAACACTATAAGTTAGAATCAATTTAATTATCCAACCAGAGTAATTGAGTTGGCTACTTCCCGACGTAACCATAAAGGGGAAATGAACTGGCAGGACAGCCCCTCAGTACAGACTGTACACTTATTTCCTCTCCACAGGATTAGATTTTGCTCGCTAAAAAAATGAGAGAATCTGTCTGCAATCAGTGCAGACTTGGGAGAGTCATAGTCAGGAATGCCTGCTGCTCTTCAGATGGATGTAAACCAGGGGTCAAGCTGGGAAGACCATTCCACGTGGCCTCTCCTCCTTGAATACCCAGCTCGGAGGAAATGAACTGAGGCAGAGTTGACTTCGGCCCTGGATGGCACTGGGGTGTCCTCTTTCATTGGTCAAAGGTGTGAGGTGGGTGTGGTTACAGCCACTTTAAAGATGAGGTGATGGAGCTCAGAAAGTTAGATGAACCGCTTATGTTTTCAAAACTACCCAAGTGGAAGCCCCAGGATGTAAGGCTGAGTCCCCAGAAGCCAAGCCCCTGACTGTCCACCTTGCTGTGACTTATCTCACACATGCGGCAGCTGTGAGCCTCAAAAAGAGGAGAAGGGCGTCTACTCTGGGGTCCTGGTCAGAGGAAGATGCTCTTGCTTCCCACCTCTGGTTCCCAGGGAGCCCCGTGGTCCAGACTAGATGGAGACTAGGGTGGCCGTGCCACCCTGCTTCCCGGGGTCCTCGCCACCACTTGCCTCCTTGGCTGCTTTGCTGCGTTCAGGCTTCACGTGGGGACGGAAGCCTTCTCAGTCCAGAAACTTGTCCCTGTGTGACTTCTCAAAGCAGGAGGGCTGGCCCATTTTTAAGCATTTAGTTCTGCAAATCTCCTTCAACTTATGTTACAACAGCAGAGAATTATTTCCTGTCATTGCTCGTTAATCCAGCATTTTATTTGTGGTAGAACATGTGTGAAAACATTGCTGCTGAAATTCAGCCAATACCTCCCCCCTTCTCACACACACACACACACACAATACCTCCCCCCTTCTCACACACACACACACACACACACACACACAGCTTCCTCCTTTCCCCAGGACATTGCTGTTGACATTTTGCCAATCCTTCCCCCCCCTTACACACAGACACACATACACACACACACACCCATCCACATACGCACACACAGAGCTTCCTCCTTTCCCCAGGGCATGTGGCACATAGGCGGCAGTGCAGCATCAAGGGTAAATTCTGGGCCTCTCTGAGCCAACAGTATTCAGAGGGACCTCCTTTAAGCTCTAGTGGGTCATGAATTTTGTCTGTTTTAGTCGCTGCTAAACCCCCAGCACCTAGAATATAGTAGTGTCTGGCATATAATAAATTTCAATAAATACTTCTGGACTGAAAGGATGGATGGATAGAAGGATGGATATATGGATGGAAGGATGGATGGATGGATCGAAAGATGGATGTGAGGGTGAGTGGTTGAATGGATGGTTGATGGATGGGTAGATAGGCTGATGTCTGAATAGGCTGGTAGTGGATGGATAGATGGATGGTGATTCCAGCACAATCAGATGTGTGCAGACTTAATAGCTAAACTTTTTTTTTTGCATGTAATGTAAATGCTTTGCATGTAATCTGCATGTAATGGCTAAACTTCCAGGGAGAAGATTCTGAGCCCATCGTCGTTTATACTATAGTATTTGCTGCAGCATCACCATTTTCTTTTATTGCATATTCCACATCAGCTACAATGGACTTACGATAAATCACAAGAACAGAAACAATACAATAAAAACAAAAATAAAAAAGAATAAGGTCTGAGAAACCCCAGGTAAATAGGAGGTTGAGTCCATTGTTTCCTGTTTTAAACTCCATGGAAACCAGGGAGCAATTTGCTTTTAAAAGCCTGAATCCTTCCAGAAGTGGCTTCTCTTAAAAGCCTGTGTTTAATTTAGCCAAAGAAAGCGGTTGAAAATAGAAAAACTAAAAGCAGTTGTAAGAATAAGGCCCTGGAGATCTCATAGATTACTCCCCAGTTTACAAAGACCTTTCACATCTCCTTTCAAATTTAATCGTCACAGTTCTACAAAGAAAGGGAAGAAACAATCACTTCCATTATACAGATGAGAAAACCGAGGTTCAGGAAGGCCAGAGGCCTCACAGTAGATCAGGATCAGACTCGCAGCCTCTGGCTCCTGCCTCTCCCCTATTCCCTGGCCTTCCCAGGTGTCTTTGAACAAAGGAACCTTCCATTTCCCAGAGGCAGTGGAAGGGGAGGGAGACCTAGAGAGTCATCCTCACCACTCTGCCTTAATAGTTACCCCAGCGTCAGGAGCTCAGTGCTGTAAGGACAGGGCTGAGTAGACTTCAGCCTTCGTTGGATAGCTTGGAAGTATCCACCATGACCACCTTTGCAATCGTGTTTGGTTAAAAGTGTCTTCCCTGTTAGAAGCTTGCAGAGTGAGCAGATGTGACGGCCGGCAGGGTCTATGCAGGTCTGTCCCCTGGGGCGGCGGGAGGCAAGGGCGCAGTTACCTTGACGTGTGAACCGCCCTCTGTTAAGCCCTGGGTCTCTTTAGGTCTGCCAGAGCCCCAGGCCGGACGAGCCCCACGCAGGGACAGTGGTGTCTTGTCACGCAGCCGAGACACTGCCTCTGAGGGGCTGGGCCCCTTTTGTCCCCTGGCCTGAGTCCCCTGCCCTTCGGGACTGGATTCAGGAAACAGCCATCAGAGTGCAGTAGTAAAAGGGCTCCTTTCCAGGAACACCCAGTGGCCGCCTGCGCACCTCTCAAGTGACCAGAGCTCAGCTGGTCTCCTTCTTTATTAAAAATTCTGGCCAATTATAGTTACACTTTAATTAATTTCCGGAGGGGAGGGGGAGAGGAGGCGCAGAGGTCAAAGGTCACATGTTAAACGCATGAATTAGAACGGGCTGGCAGATGGCTCCATTCTGGGTCCCAGGTGTTTGCTATTAATAATGGACACGTCCTACTAAGGACGTTTTTGGATCGCTAGCTCCCGGCCTGGCGGTCTTCTTCGCCGTCTGCGGCCCATCTGGCGGCCTGCAGGGTTAAGCATTTGGTCCTCACTTTCCATTCCTGGACTTGGCACGAGGTTGAAGCCGCCGGGGTTCTGTTCTGCCACGTGAGCCCGCGTGTTCAGGGTCACGCAGGTACCCCTGGCCTGGCAGAGTGGGGCCTGGACCCACACCGCCCCCCACTCACCCCCAGAAAACCCTCCCAGGATAGTCCCATATGTTCCAGGTGGACAGCGTTGTCCTCTGCTGGCAGCTTGTTGGGACCCACGGGCTCACAACTGCCCTCAGGTGTGTGCAAGAGTGCGGGTGTGCTCCATAAATCCCAATATCCGGCCCCAAGGAGGTTCAGAGAGATGCTCGAAGGCACGCTTGGAGCCGCAGGCAGGGCAGTGGGCCTCACTGTTACCTGCGCCCCCCCCCCCCCAGATGCCCTCATGGCTCCCCACCATTTATGCCAGGTCATGTCCGAGGCTGCCCCCAGGCCCCTGCCCTGGGAGTGACGCCTGGAAGCAGCTCCCGGAGGCCTCCTGACTGCCCTTGAGGCAGTGTGGTTGCAGAGAAGAAGCACAGGCCTTCAGGTCAGCAAGTTGGGGTTTCAGTCATGGCGGTGGAACCAGAGGATTGTGGCAAGGTACCTAACCCCTCTGCACCTCGGTTTCCTCACCTGTAAAATGGGAATGATATGATCTGACTCACCCAGCGGTCTGTGAGTGAGGATGCCCACCAAGCTCCTAGTTCACAGCTGGGCCCGGCTCAAGAGTGGTGACTGCCGTTCACACTTATCAACACAGACATGCGGAGTGAGATGAAGTCAGCAGCCCCTGAAACCAGGCGACCTTGAGTGGCACCCGTCCTGCCAGGCCGCTCCTGACCAAGGCCGGCCGCCCCGACAGGACATGCCTCTCGCTCACTCCTAAATTCTTTGCGTGGTGATTGCAAGATTGTATTCCAGGGCATAATTATGAAAAATCTGAAGATTTTTCTCAAAAAGGCCTCAGAACTTTGGGGTTGAAACTTGGCAAGCAAACCCGTCCCAACCAAGACCTCTTGCACCCACGGCTGTAAGTGGGCCCTGGGTCCCCCCCAGGAAGAGAAGACGGCAACAGCATGAGGCTGGTGCTCCTGGAGGAGCTAGGCAGGCGTTGAAATGGCCCTGAACTGTGAGTTCTTGTTTGTTTTTGGAAAGGCTCTCCAAGCTGGTTTCAGATTTAGTGACAAAGAGTCAGGAGGTCGTGTTGTCAGAGAACGGTGGGGAGGGTCAGGTCTGTCTGTGGTCACATTCCCCTCCCAACTCCCTCCTAGGCCTTGGCTATGGAGGAAAGGTTGCAGGAGTTTGGAGAAATACGTTTTGGAAAAAGTTCCAGGAACTGAGAACCACCGCAACCACACAGCAGGTAACAGTCACCTAGACAGTGGCTTTGTTGGTGTTGGTTGGTGGTTCAGCTGGTTGTTTAGACTCCTAAGCCCATGTTCTGGTTCAGCTCATGACAGCCCGGCCCTTTGAGAATGAGCAGCGTCTTTGACCCCACATGTGTATTAAATTGAGGGATCGTGCCTTGATCATGCCTTTGCCTCCTGAATCATCTTTCTCTCGAGTTGACTTGTACTTGCGGTTTTGCAGTTTAAAGATGCTACGTTGGGGCTACAATTGTCATAAAGTCTGCACCCTGTTGGAAAATGTTTCTAAGCACAAGGCACTGGCGACCTGTAACTTGAAATAGCCCAAGTGGCACCTCTAAATAAGGAAGAGAGGTACACATCCTTTCAGGAGCATCCTGGCAACTAGCATCTTTGAAATTAACCGAAGACTTTCCCATTGTTGTGTGAGACTCACGTGTCCTGTCCCTCAGCACCCGAGGTAGCTGCTGTTATTCCCAGCACCGATGTGAAGACTGAGACTTGAGTGTAAGGCTGAGCTTTAGTTTTAACAGGTAAGTGCTCAGACTTAGTCTTCCAATTCTGATTCTCCTCCGTCTCCTCAGTGCCTTGTGCCTGGGTAAAGAAGAGCCTCCCAGGCCTGTCGCATCGGTCACTTTCACTGTCAGGAGTAAATAAAACTCCATTCCCGTTGCAGGAAGAAATCAATGGGAAACAGTCAGCGACGTGTTTCCCCAAGCCAGTATCCCTTTACCACCTAATCATTTATCAGCTGTAAAAGATCTGAGGTTTTCTTTCTTCGTTTCCAATCGATTTAAACAGAAATCTGGATGACTTCCCATCCCTGGCTTCCTGTGGTGCTGGCTTCTCCTGTCACACGGTTATGTCAGCTTCAAGCTGTTCTCAGCAGCTGCCCGCGCTATTCCATCCTTCTCGCTGCAGTCACCTGCCTTTCTCTCCTGCAGTCAGCATGCGGGCTGTTGTCACCCCCCAGAGCTCGGAGCTGGGTAACCGAGGTTCTTTGGGACCCAGCACGCACTGATTAATGAGGCAAGGAAGTCGAAGGAGACGGAGAACAGCGACCTGCAGCCCCGGTGAATCCGGCCTGATCGCTGCTGCTTGCCCGGGCCGCCTAATTGCCAACAGGAGAAGATAATTCCCAGAGAGCTTTTGCAAGGCAGATAATGCCCGACTTCCACTGTCAGGCTTGATAAATGGTCTTAGTATGATTCACCCCCAGGAATACAGCCGTGAGACGCACAATAGGCTCCTACAAGAAAAGAGTTTTCTGACTGCGCATTTGTCAAAGTAAAAGTAACCCCTAATAATGTTTTACTTGGCAGCTTGGTGACGGCTGAAATATTAAGCTGTGACTGCATTTATGGTGGGAAGCCGTAAGTGGCATTCCTCTTTTGGAAAGTAGGTTCTGTGTATGTGTGTTCTCCAGAATCACACAGCTGTCTGTTTCATCAGCTTTTTATTTCTAATCTTGCATTCAGCATGGTAAATTTACCCCCAAGTGTCCTTGGTAGTTAAATATTAGGAAAAAGGCAGACGTGTCTTAACTAACGAGGTCACATCTAAGCAGGAGCCGGTCACCCTGGCATGGTGTCTGCAAGAAATTCTCTGCCCGTGAGCTGAAAGCAGCACTTTTTTCTGGGTCCTAGGTGTAATCGTTTTAAAGCATTCTTGTGCCAAGGTGAAGTATCATGCAGAATGGCTTCTTTTCTGAATAATTCTCCAATGTTATTGCTTTGCATCAGCCTGTCACTGCTATATGTCAATTCAATTAGCTGCTGTCCTGACATATTTGGGATGATTTATGAAAAGTATTAAAAAGCACATTATGATGAGTTTGCCAAAAGCTCTAGAAGAAACTGAGGCTTGTCTTTCTTAAACTACCCACCATGGGCTGCACGGGATCTTCAATGTCATGAGCAACTACATGGCCTAATTCAATGTTGTTTTCATTAATAGTCCAAGGAGTAAGGCTATAAAATAAGGGAACAAAATGAGCTAAAAGAAGGCAGAACAATCGTACTTTGGAGTTTGAAGCAAGTGGGAGGAATTTGCTTCAAAACAGAAACATCTTTCTGTTCAGTCAGAATTTTCTGGCATCTTAAAGTACAAAGATGGATCAGTTAACCTGCTCTAATAGTTCACAATATTTGAAAATTCGTTTGTGATTTGAATTTGACTTTAAGATTCTCATGAAATTTCTAGCACATGCCTACAGTCACGTAAGGTTTCAAAATGCTGCACATCGAGCTTTTCTTAGAAAAATGGAACCACAGAGGAAAGCAGAACTATCTCTAATTTAAGTGCAAGAAAAGTGACCTGCAAGGCACCTTGATTGCATTTCTTATCATTTACACCAGTAAGTGTGGATTTGCCCATGTATGATCTTTATAGCATTTGAAGTTTAAACCTAGGTCCCTTGCTCCCAATCTTTAATTCTGGTCATTTGGTAAATCACCAGCACCATCAGCTGATGAACAGATACGCACATTGTGATGTGATCTTACTTACAATGGACTATTATTCAGTCATTGGAATACATGAAGTACTGAGAGAGCTACGGCGTGGGTGACCCTTGAACGCGTGTTGAAAGAAGCCAGACATGAAAGGTCACATGTTGGAAGGTTCCATTTACATGAAATGTCCAGGCCAGGCAAATCCAGAGAGAGAGGAAGCAGATTTGTGGTCGACAGGAGCTGGAGGAGTTGGGGGTGAGGAGCGACTGCTTCATGGGCTAGCTATTTTTCAGATCAGGGGCGCTCAGGAAAACGTTCTGGAATAAGTGATGATGTTTGTGTAACACTGTGAATGTACCAAAAGCTGCAGGATTGTATATGTCTAAGTGGTGATTTTGTCATGTGAATGTTACTTCAGTTTAAAATGAAGTCACCTGGAGAGCTTGTTAAAACACAGCTGTGGGGCCCCACCTCTGAGTTCTTCCAGGGCAGCAGGTCCAGGTGGGGTCTGAATATCTCCATTTCTTGTAGGCGGCCAGGCGATACTGATGCTGGGACCACACTTTGAGGGGCTCTGTTCCAGGCAGGTGTTGAGTTGAGGGAATGGTTCATCCTCCGTATGTAAGTCCGAGCATCAAGGCTGTGCTGATCACCGCCCATGTCTCAGCAGTTTACTGTGGAAAATCCAGGGCTGAACTGATGTCCTCAGTGCAGAAAATGAGTTTTTTAAATAACTACACTTGGGATCAGACCTAGTCTCTGCCATCCCCCAACTTTGCTTTGCCTTTTTATTTTGCTTGTATGTTCACCCGTGTGCAGCCCTTTGCAACCCCATGGACTGTAGCCTACCAGGCTTCTCTGTCCCTGGGATTATCCCAGCAAGAATACTGGAGGGAGAACTCTTAAATGCCTTCACCTCATTTGCAAACTAAGGATAACAAACCTATCTCATAGGGTTGTTTTAAAGTGTAAATCTAAAACAGAATAAAGAAAATATTACTATGAAAAAGTACCCACCATATCATCTAGCTTAAAGCAGGTTCTCAATAGTTATTCCAAATATATATATATATATATATATCAATTCAATGTAATTAATATGCTTATATATTTTATGTAATTTATACATGTGGATGAATATGCATAATGTCTCTATATATCTGAATGTATTTCTAGTATTTTAGTTATACGGGTGGAGAGGCAGTGTGAGAGGAGTGGACATGTCCAATAGTTCCCTTGACAGAGGTCCAGCAAGTCCATGATTTTATTCATCACAGGACCCTCCTCAGAGCTTTAACTACTTCTCCCATGAGTGAGTGGGTACATGAAGGAGTAGTGAACATGCCAGGCAGAAGGTTTCACGTTGGTATCATCAGAAGTTCAGAAGCAGGGTTGGTATCTGGGAAGCAGGGTGATGAGCTTGGCGGTGCCAAGCATTTCCCTGAGTCATTCTTTCATGTGGCTATGTGTGTAAATCAAAATTCTATTATAGTTAGATCTCATATTTGGTATCATCAAATTCCCTTATCTCTTGACCTGAAATCATTTTATTTTTGTTTTGAAGCAAGCATAGTTGATTTATAATGTGTCAACTTCTGCGGTACAGCAAACTGAGTCCGTTGTGCATTCTCACCCTTTCCTGTTACTGGTTTATCACAAGATGTTGAATATAGTTCTCTCTGCTATATAGTAGGGCCTTGTTTATCCTTTCCCTATATATACTAGTTAACATTTGTTAACCCCAAACTCCCTTTCCACCCCTCCCTCACCCCCACCTTGGCAGCCACAAGTCTGTTCTGTGTGAGTTTGTTTCTGTTTTGTAGATAAGTTCATTAGTGTCATATTTTAGATTCCACATATAAGTGATAGCATACAGTATTTTTCTCTCTGATTGACTTCACTTAGTATGATAATCTCTAGTTGCATCCACGTTGCTGCAAATGGCATTATTCTGTTCTTTTTCATGGCTGAGTAGTATGCCATGGTATGATGTACCATGTCTTCTTTATCCGTCCCTCTGTCGATGGACATTTAGGTTGCTTCCATGTCTTGGCTGTTGTGAATAGTGATGCTGTGAACACAGGAGTGTGTGTATCTTTTTGAATAGAGTTTTGTTTGGATATATGCCCAGGAGTGGGATTGCTTGATCATATGGCAACTCTAGTTTTTTTTGAGAAACCTCCATACTGTTTTCCAGAGTGGCTACACCAGCTTATATTCCTACCAACAGTGTAGGAGGGTTCCCGTCTCTCCACACCTTGTCCAGTATTTGTTACAAATACATAATTTATAGATTTTGTAATGGTGGCTGTTCTGACCGGTGTGAGGTGATATTTCATTGTAGTTTTGATTTGCATGAAGTCATTTTAGATGACTGAATTCTCTTTCTTTTGGGGGTGCATTGGGTTAGATACAGTTTTTAGGTACTCTCTTCTTCCTTGCCACATGCCGGTCAACCAAGAGGATTCCAGCAGATAAAGGGAGCTGGTGGGCAGGCCCTTGCTTGTCAGTCAAAACTAGTTTGCTTTAAAAACAAAAAGAGGGGAAATACTAGTTTGAAATTCTTATGAAAAGTACCACAAGCAGTTACCAGGGCCTGGTCCATGCAGGGTGATGCTCCTCTCCCCCTTTAATGATGTTCCATGGTCATCTTTTGCCATCCACATGACCTCAGAGGGCCTAAGAGCCTTCTCTTGGGAAGGGGTCGCTCCTCTGGGTATGTGTTACTGAAGAAGAACCTGCTGCTGCCTGCTGAACAAAGCCCTCTAGGACCGTCACACCTGCCCACACCCCTTTGCACCGGCTCCTCCCTCTGCCTAGAACATTCTTCCTCCAGGTGCTCCCAGCTTCTTCCTCCACATCCCAAATGCCTGCCTTCCCGTGCAGTCTTCCCTGATCATCTTCCCCTAAGAGGTCAAGACCTCCTATATCCTTTCCCCCTGACCTGTCTTACTGTTCTCCTTAATGTTCATTGCTTTCAACACATAATTTACCCCCTTATCTTCTGTATTATCTGTCTGCCCCACCAGAGGCAGGCTCCACCATGGCCAAGATTCAGGTGTGTGTTTTATTCACTCCCGTCTCTCCAGGACCTGGTACAATGCTTGACACTCAGGTGTTGAATAAATACTTGCAGAATAATTGAATGATGAGTGACAGGTTACTTATTCCTCCAAAGCCTGACTTTGTCTGAATGCCCCAACTAGGGCTCAGGAATATTCTGTCAAAGAGAAATCGTCATCTGTTCCCCATGATGAGAAATCATGAAAAGATAAAGGCAGATGCAGAACACTCCCTGATCACGTTGCCATTTGTCATCAAATAGGTCTTAGAGGATGCAAGTGGGCCTTTTTCTGTTCTCCCTTAGAGGTGAAATGTTGACCAGTCCAGCCCACAGAGAGGACAGGGAAGTATGGGGAAGGGTTGCAGCCTTCCCAAGGGGCCTCCCTGGGGTCACTCGGAGAAAGTCAGGAAGGTCCAGATTGGAGGGAAAGATGCCCCACTCACATGTGCTTGGGGCAGGAGCTGTGAGCCGGCAGCCGCTGGAGGTTTTCCTTGACACTAAATGAGAAAAAACTTTTTAAAGCGTCTGGGCTTTGTCCTTCAACAGAATAGGGTAAAGGAAAAAAAAAAAAAAAAAAACAACTAAGAACAAGAAATGTACTATTACACAGATAACTCAACTCTTATCTGACCATACCCAGCACAGACACGGAGAGAGTCGTTTTTTGCTACTAGTGATCTGTTCTCCTCTCCCAGATGCTCTGAATTTTAAATTCTGAACTTAGGCTGATCTCATTCATCTTGTTTTTGTTCCTTTTTTAATGTCAACCCCCGCTAAAAAAATCAAAATGGATTTGTTTTGAAAGACAGTGAGATGGGAGGGCTTGTCGGAGCTGTGCCTGGAGCTGGTCTCAGCCCTGTACACGTCTTGCTCCCTCGGGAACCGGGTGGTTGATAACCCCTTTCACCGGGCTTCTCTCAGCTGCTGTTAATCTTGCTATAAACCCTTCCTGAGGCTTACAGTCTATCCGAGTGCCTCTCCTAATTCCCTGTTAACATTTTCTAGAAATCAGTTCCCTTCCAGAATGAACTGGCGAGCTCTTATCACAGCACCTGGTTGGGCATCGGTGGGCGTGAGAATGAGAATTAGCCTCCGGGATCAGGCCTGAGATAGGAGCGTTCTGGGAAAAGCTCACACAGGAGAAGGTTTGATCTCTTCTCCAGCAAAGGACTGTTTTCTATCCCCTGTGAAAAAGGCCTTCTCAAGGGACAGAATTACACTCTTCCTTGTGGCTCATCATCTGAAAGTATTCAGCATCACTCTGATACCAGGAATAATCAATCTGTCTGCCCAGGAAAGTTACAGAGAGTTCGAAAAGAACTTTGTTACAGCACTCCAGAGAAGTCTTGGCTCATTGCCGTTGTATCCAAGAGCAAGACTTCGCGTGTATTAATTTGCCTGTAGATTAGAACTATGCCTCAGAGTTAATAACCTGAGATGGATAGAACACTTGGGGAGGTAGCAGTGTTACCCGTTTGGCCTGGAACTCATCACGGTCTTGAAATATCTCCAGATTCAGTCACTGAATGGTGGCTCGCCTGCCACCCTCAGGGAGACGGAGCGGCACGCGCTGGTTTGGCCAGTTGACTGGGATCCAAGTATAATGTCATCCTCTAAACGTCTGCATGGGAGAGGATGCCTGGGCTTGGTGGGCAGGCTCTGCTTCCTCACTAAGTAATAAACTTGGGTTTCTGGTGGGCTGAGCCCTTATAATTGCTGCCTAAGACATGGGAAAATGTGCTCATAAAAGAGGCAGATGCCCCATGTATGTTCAGGAACACTAGCATGTGTAGGAAACGAACCCCGTTTCCAGTGACTTACCGTCCTAGACTGGGGGTTCCCTTCCATGTGCCTCCGTGGGGCTCTGCGCTGTGCGGTGAGTCAGGACCAGGTGATGTTCTGTCTTGTCCCCCTGCCAGGAGGCTGGAATGCTCTGAGCTCAGCTGGCCACAGGGAAGAGGAAGGAATGGTCACTTAATTGCACGTCATTTCACCCCTGCTGATTCCGTCACCCAGAATTGTCACACAGCCCTTCCAGGTGCGAGGAGACTGGCACGGCTCCTGGCAGCCAGAGAAGGGGGAACTTGAGCTTTGAGGGGAAATCGGCCGACTCAGCCACATCCACGTCCCTTTGCAGGCCTGGTTTTTAGAGACAAGAGCAGGGACCCGCACTTCTGACCACCTCTGTTCTTTTAAGGCTGTGCCTGAGGAGACAGCAATGTGCCCTTCATGGGTCCAAACCAGTATCAGCTGTGTTCTGACCAACGCCCCCTCTTCCCACCACAAGGGGTTGTGTTCCCCTGTGGAGATGAGATCTGTGAAGCCAGGGAGCTGATACGCTCAGTCGTTTGTGCCTCCCCCTGCCTCGGGGAGACAGTTGCCTTTATTACTGTTTTTAATTGAAGTAGATTTGATTCACAGTGTTGTGTTAGTCTCCAGTGTACAGCAAAGTAATTCAGCTGTCTGTACTTTTTGATTCTTTTCATTATAGGTTATTAAAAGATACTGTATTAATGTATCATTCCCTGTGCTCTATATTAGGTCTTGTTGGTTTTGCTCTTCAGTTGCATCCAACTCTTTGTCACCCCATGGGCTACAGCACTCCAGGCTTCCCTGTCCATCACCAGCCCGCAGAGCTTGCTCAAACTCATGACCATCGAGTCGGTGATGCCGTCCAGCCATCTCATCCTCTGTCGTCCCCTTCTTCTTCTGCCTTCAACCTTTCCCAGCATCGGAGTCTTTTTCCAATGAATCAATCTTTACATCAAGGGGCCAAAGTATTGGAGCTCCAGCCTCAGTCCATCCAATGAATATTGATTTCCTTTAGGACTGACACTTTGATCTCCTTGCAGCCCAAGGGACTCTCAAGAATCTTCTCCTTGTTGGTTACCTGTTTTATATAGAGTAGTTTGTTATCTGCTGACCCCAACCTCCTAATTTATCCCTCTCTCCCTTATGCGTTGGTAACCATAAGTTTGCTTCTACGTCTGAGAGTCTTTTTCTGTAAATAAGTTTATGTGTATCATTTTCTATATTCCACATATAAGTGATATCAGATGATTTGTCTTTCTCTGACTTCTCTTAGTGTGGTAATCTCTAGGTCCATCCATGTTGCTACAGATGGTGTCATTCATCCTTTTAAGGCTGAGTAATATTCCATTGTACATATATGTACCACACCTTCTTTATCCATTCATCTGTTGGTGAACATTTAGGTTGTTTCCAAGTCTTTGCTATTGTAAATAGTGCTGCTATAAACATAGGGTGCGTATGTCTTTTTTAAATTAGTTTTCATCTTTTCTGGATATATGTCCAGGAGTGGGATTGCAGAATGATATGGTGACTCTATTTTTAGTATTTTCAAGGACCCTCGATGCTGTTCTCCCTAGTAGCTGCACCAATTTACATTCCCACCAACAGTGTAAGATGGCTCCCCCTTCTCCACACCCTCTCAAGCGTTTATTATGTGTAGACTTTCTGACAATGGCCAGTCCGATCAATGAAGTTAGAAAACTTCCTCACATAGTATATTACAAGCTACAGGTCCTAAGTCTTCACTTTCCATTGTGTCATTTCATATAGAGCTAATAATGATGTCTGTAATGAGACACTGTCTAGAGCTGTCGATTTGAAAACCATCCAAAGATCATTTCTTTGGGAATAAGGCACTTGTGGCTTAGACGGTAAAGAATCTGCCTGCAATGCAGGAGACCCAGGTTCCATCCCTGGGTCGGGAAGATCCCCTGAGATGGGAATAGCAACCCACTGCAGTATTCTTGCCTGGAGAATTCCATGGACAGAGAAGAGCCTGGCAGGCTATAGTTCATGGGGTCACAAAGAGTCGAGATATGACTGAGCCAGTATACTTCCTCATTCAGTGGTGTTGGAACTGTGCAGGATTGGATCTCAGGGTTTTGCTGAAGGTGCCTCATTTTACAGCATTCAAGCTTTTGCTCAGACAGAGTGACCACCCGCCCAGATGATATCCATGGGTACCACACACAGTGGCACAAGAGGGATGATGCACAGGCCGTCCTGTCCCCTGACGACTGACGTCCTGCCTCCTTTCTGCAGGTTCCCATTCCCCATGATGTTCAGCAGCTGCAGCAGGAAGGACCTGGAGGCCAGCCTGGAGAAGGGCATGGGCATGTGTCTGTTCAACCTGCCGGAGGTGAAGCAGTCCTTTGGGGGCCAGAAGTGTGGGAATGGATACGTTGAAGAAGGAGAGGAATGTGACTGTGGGGAACCGGAGGTAAGAGAAACATTTACAGGACATTTGTCTCCCGTTTACGGCTGGACCAACCAGCAAGAATTGGAAGGAATTGTGCGGCAGAATGAATAGTGCTGGAGAATCAGGATGGGGAAGTCCTAGGGCCACCTTGAGCCAGCTTCATAAGCCAGGATGGCCTTCTTGAATGCTAAATATTGCGTGGAATTGAGTTGTATCACCGGTTTTAAGAGATAAAGAATCTTCTCTGTTGAAGGACGCAGCAGTCTCGGAAAGATGAGGACAAGAACAAGGAAAAAGCCTTTAGCTTTGAGTTTGACAGAGAAGAAAGCCTTGGAATGCTGGCTTCAAATGGCTAATAAGCCCCAAGTCTTTCTCTCAGCAAGGTGTGCAGCCCGAGGGGAATTTGAATAAGCAACATTCATGTTTAACCAAGAGATGCCTCCCAAGTTGAAATTCTGCCCTTGTCTCCGCAGCCTCCTCTGTATGTGCGACCTGAGGCTCCCAGTCTCCCGCCTCTCAGCTTGTCAGCTTTCAGAAGCAAATAAGCGAGTGTGGAGAACACTTTTTAATCCAGCAAAAGGTGTATTTCACCCAGATTTCCAGCCACTGTCAGGATGTTTTCTTTCTTCCATAGGGCCCAGTGTAACATTAATCAATATCAAAATTGTAGGAGCCATTTTTTTTTAAATCCCTGAATAATCTTGGAAAGGGGAGGGAAAAGACACAGTGAGACTGCCTGGTAAAACAAGAGCCCCCTCAAAGTTTGGAGGAGGTTGTGTTTAAATCAAAGTCACCCGTTTGCATAGCAGGCTGCCCACACGTGGGAGTCCCTCTCTGGGAGCTTCTGCGGGCTGCAGTGGTAGACAAGTTCAAGGTGGGTATTAGCTAAATTCACAGATCGGCCTGGTGAGGACTTAGGAAGAGCACATCTTGGAGGGCTGCTCTGAAAGGGGCATTCTAGGATGGAAGGAGACTTGTGCTGAGATTCTGAGACTGCCCTTGCATCGCTGTGTTCCTCAGACAAACGGCTGGTCGTAGACTCTTCATCATATCCCACCTCTCCGAGTCTCTGAGCTTTTCCATGACAGCAGGAATAATCCTGGACTCCATCTGACCATTCCCGTAAGAATATTGAGAGTGAATATAAGTGCTCGGGGACGGGGGTTGAAGAGGCGGCTTGATCAAGTGTTTCTGTGCCCTTGCCAAACTCAGGATTCGCCCAGGGTCATGGCGCTGTCCATGAGGGAGTTTAATTTGGCTCACAGCACACAAAGCATGGTTACTATGCAGGAACAAAATCCTAATTATGGCCTTACAGAAACTCTTTTTGATGAGTATAGGAAAACTTGAAACCATCTTGGGATGGGTTATACAAAGGGGAAATTGTTCAGAAATTTTTTTCTAATTGCTTAAAGGAAAAAACAGTTTAAATTACTCCTGTTTCTCAGGAGAGGTCAGGTTGACTTGAAATGGTGTATCTTTTGTTTGAACTCCTTGTAATTGTTTATTAATTTAAATAAATTTGGCAGCTCTCCCTGAAGCCATGAGCTCTCAGGGTTGGGATGACTCTGTTAGCAGAGTCCCTTATTCCCTAGACCAGCATGGCAGCCAGCCTCCCTGCCTCCCTCCACATCACAGGGTTTACACCGCCGTGGTTACCGTTTCCATCACCATCACTGCTGTCATTTCCACCACCGCCAGGTCTTCATCACCACTACCATCGCCACCACCAGCATCGCATCAGCAACTCCTTGAGTGCCTGAAATTTGCCTTTGATGCTGTGATCTTCTCTTTTACCCCCATCAAGGAGTCATTCAGCTTTGACAGAGGGTTTACCATCTCTCCCAGCAACTTATTGCCTTGCAGGACAGATTTTGACGAAATCAAACTCCTTGCTTAGTCAGAGCTATACTCTCCCTGCACGTTATTCTTTACGTAGGGCCCTCATTTAATAACCTTGATTTCTGAAGAGAACTCTCATTCTCTTCATCCAGACTTCTTTCTCCCAAGAAATCTTTGAAAGTCACAGGCAAGCTTTTTGCCTCAATTCTTTAGTTTTCAAATTTTTAATTTGTTTATTTGTTTACTTTTTAAGGTGTACCGTCACGCTGTGCTCTGATGGTATGAACGCCCATTTCCGGTTTCCAAACTGACCAATACTTTCGTGAAACCTGGGTTCTTTATTCCCCTACATAGCGCTCGAGCACTGTAAATAACCATCATGCCTTCGTTTCCTATCAGCTCATGCATCCCCTGGACCATAAGGCACTCTAGTGTCACCACGTCAGTGAGTAAATGGGCCAGAACCACTGCCCCAGCTCACAACGGGCACCAGCTTCTGCTCCCAGAAATAATGGCCACTCTTTTCAAGAAGATGCATTGCTGTCTCAGCCCAGTTCATGGTGACTGAGAACCTCTGTCTACTACCTACAACCCAAGAATGACAATTAGGGCGTTTGCTGAAAATCCTCTCACGGCTTCATTACTCTTCAGTCGTTGGAGGCTGAGCGTCAAGTCTGTTGAACTTCTCTATTGAACACTAAAATAATAGCTGCATCAACGGATGAAGCATTTGTCTCTTCTGATAAACAGAGTTCTGCAGAAGAAATAGATTCTGGGTAGTTAAAAGGCAAGTGAGTGCTGAAGCCTTGAGTCCAGGACATTAGATTTATATCCACCATAAGGGTATCCTGACAACTCGCTCATTCTTCCAAGCTAATAGGGTTGAAAAAGCAGCCTTATCTCCTTGTTTAAAGTCAATTGCATGCCAGTAGCTTGCAAATATCTTTTAAACTTAGTTATCTTGCTCACATTATCAATCCCTTTTGAAGTCAAAACCATGCTACTTGGCTTCGTTTCCATTTGAACTTCTGAGTGTATTATTTAGCAGTTGTGGGGGGGGGAGGATTGGGACCTGGTTCTTAAAGGATCTTACAAACCAGTTTTAGGATGGCTGATGTACCTTAGAAGTGCAAGGAAGTGGGTAATGTGTCATTGGTCCATGTGTCATTAGAAGAGCCGTTTAGACCATATGTACAGGACAGCATCATTAACACATGTGGTGGCACTGCCCCGGAGTGCCACCGATGGCCTCCGTTTATAAAAACACAAGTTCCTGAATGTTTTAGGACTGTAAATCCATGAGGGAGAAATCCTTACTGTCCTGAAAATTACAGTGTCGGCTTCTGGTTGGCAGTTTTCTCTTACTGTATATATTACACACTCTGGATGTTTATAAAGTCCTTGAGCAAATTTAAAATTGAATAACCTGGGGTGTATGTGTAATAGGAGTGAGCAGTCACTGGGAACATCATTCATAGAGTTTTACACGGGATACAGTTCAGATATCATGGTTGAGCCATAAATCTTCTGGATTATCAACGTTTTATTCATTGCATTTATGATACTGATGATAAATTCATTCATGGGAGATGGTTTGGGGAGTAAACTGTTACACTATAAAAATAGTATGTGATGTAGCCAATAGCATATAAATTCTTCAGCACACACCATATATAAGAGAAAATAAAAAGACCTTGATCAGTTCAATTCTGAAGATTCTGTTGAACACCTCTTTCTAATGGCAATTCAACACCAAGTTACCAGAATGTCCTAAAGCATGCGATGTCATAAATACATTGACGAGGTATGTGCAGGCCTTCTGTTGAGAGCTAAGCAAAACTATGGCCTCTTGTTTCTTTATGCTACAAAAAGTTGGGTACCTGTGAAATACAGCATAACACAGGAGTTTACTTCCTCTCTCACGTTTGTTTCAGAGAGGACCCTCCATCTACTCTTTGATCTGTTTAAATCCCTTGCAAATCTATGGGTACAGCCCCCAGACCTCCTTCCTGTCTCTTGCTCATTCTGAGGTGCTTTTCTGACTTGAGGAGTGTCTCTTTGAGTGAGACACCCTCCCTCTGCTGACCACGAGTCCAGCTGCGGCTTCAGGTTGGACTGCTATGGTTCAAACGCAACTATTTTGACTTCATTTCCTACCACTGTGATCAGTCTTTGAAAGTTAAGTGTGTCTGCATCTATGGAGATTTTTAAACATGTTCAAAGGGCTCCAGTGATCCTGCCACAGTTCACTGCACTGAGGCCCACGGTCCTTGCAGAGGTACCCGAGGCCCGGCGCGCTGCCCATGCGAACGGCTTCTGGAGCCAGCCAGCCTTCTGTCCCCACCCGTCACCCCATCGTGAACGATGCTTGAGTGCGCCTGACTTTTCCCAGGGACACGCACTCCCAGGCAGTTCATAAACACTTACCAGAAGCTCTGCTTTCTTCCAAAAAAAGATAATCCTCAGTCGGGCTGGTTTTCAGCTCAAGAGCCAGGGGCTTGTGTTCTTTCTTCCCTTTCCAGTCACTTAAGGTGCAACCTCTGCTCTCGGTGAGTAGGGGCCCCCTGTGACCCTGTCAAACCTGTTCCCACCTCCAGGAATGTCAGAATCTCTGCTGCAATGCCACCACCTGTACCCTGAAGCCAGATGCTGTCTGCGCGCATGGACTGTGCTGTGAAAACTGCCAGGTGAGTCATCCTGCTCCCAAGGTCACCCACGGGTTCTGCGGGTTCAACATTGACGCAGGGCAAGCCACAGGGCAGGGTGATTTCCTAGCACTGGCTGCTGGGGAAACTGTGGTCCTTATCACACAAACTGATACTCTCTACCTCCTATTTTTATTATCATCTAATCTTTGTATGAAATGCACATTTTAATGCTAAGTCATCTGCAATAAATTATTTATGAGCTGGAAAGGAATTGGATCAAAAACTCAGGTTCCCCATTAACTTTTCTGGTCGTGCTGTTGGAGGAAGCCTTCGAGAACCAGTTCCTCCTCTTGCAGGGAAGACTCACATTAGGTCCCTCTGCTCCATCCCAAGAACATGTGCCTGCTGGCTGAGGCGCTCGGTGGGTTGTTCTCCAGGGACTTGGGCTGTTCTCCACGACATCAACGTCTTGCTCTTGACGACCCCCGAAGATGGTGCTGGCTGACCCAGCCCAGCCAAGTTGGCAGTTTTATACTCAGCCATTTTCTGCCACCCTTACTGCAATCGTGTTGGCAGTTCCATCATTTGTCTCACTGTTCATAGCTGAGATCTGGCAGAGTCGAAGTCTGAGCTTTTGATTCAGATGTTCCAAGCATTGAGTTTTATTTCCTTTTAATTAAGCAATTGATCTTGACCTTCTGCTTGCAGGAAACTCCCTCTTAGCCACCCAGGCAGAGCGCAGTGTTTCCAAAGTGCATTGTGACATTTTACATTCAGCCTAAAGTATCCTTCATCCCCTTTCCTGTGATTAACCTATGGGGATGTTAAAGAACTTGGCAGTCCTGGCTTGCAACCCCTGGTGGTGGAAGTCCCTGGAGAGGGGGCTTTGAGGCAGGGCTGGTCCCTGGCTCTATAACCTCAGACAAGCCACCCTGAGCCATATGCTCTTCAGCCACAAAAAGATGAGGCACCGTTTGGATGGTTCCTAACATCCTGTATGGCTCCTTTGGCTTACTTCTCTCCCTGCCCCTGTAAAGTCCTACAGCCAGGTTTCCAGCTCTGTGATTTGATGGCAAAGTAAAGTTACTGTTGTAAGTATGCCCTTGGGATGATTTTTGTCATCTTGCCCACAAAAGCGGACGCTTTAAGTGCAAATGTCATCTTAAAACAAGCGATGGCTCCGAGGTCCAGGTGCCAGCGACCAACCTGTCTGCTCACCAGGAAACCCTGATGTTGCAGGGAATTAAAACGAACTGTGTCTCAATTGCCCCCACCAGCCCATAGTGGAAAGGTGAACCCCAGAGCAAGACTGTTAATGAGCTCTCCCTTCAGTAAAGGGAACTTCTTTGAAGTCCGCACCTGTCTACGTGAGGCTACACAAGGGTGGCCCTGCTCCCATCTACCCGGAGTGTTACTGGGGCCGCGCTTCCCCCTTTCCTGCGGTCACAGGCTTATAAACCACCCTCTCCTTGCAGCTGAAGCCCGCGGGAACCGCGTGTAGGGACCCCAGCAACGCCTGCGACCTCCCGGAGTTCTGCACGGGGTCCAGTCCTCAGTGCCCGGCCAACGTGTACCTGCACGACGGGCACCCGTGTCAGGGGGTGGACGGCTACTGCTACAACGGCATCTGCCAGACCCACGAGCAGCAGTGCGTCACCCTCTGGGGGCCAGGTACGCGGCCCCCCCAGCCTGGGGGCCGGGGCTGCGAAGCCTGCCCTGTTTCCACGAGCATCCCTCCCGGCGCGCGCACTATGAAGAACCGTCCTTCTGTTGGGCTGAAGCGACGGGCTTCGTGGTGGGCCTGCTGGGCACAGGGCACGCAAAAGTGGGTGCTGTCCGGAGCCCGCCTCGAGGCACAACAGAATGGTCTGGCCAGAGACGTACGAGCCCCTGCCATGTGTCCTTGGGGAGTCAGGGCCGAATCAGCCAGGACCGCTGCTCTCAGACGGCTCAACAGGGAGCCGGGCAGACAGGGGGCAGAACATCCCGGCCGCACCCCTGATGGTGTGCAAGTCCTTCTTGGCGCTCGAGTGACAACCCCAGCCACGGGCAGAGGGCGCCGGAGAGGGTGTCAGTGCAGCCAGGGGGCGAGGGGCAGTGGGGGGTGCCTGCCTCGGGAAGGCCAGAGCTGAGCTGACACGTGAGTCTGTGACGGGGAAGGAGGTTCAGAGGGAGGACCCGGCGTGGGAGGCCTGGGCACCAGAGAAGAGCTTGGAGATGGGTGTTCAAGGACCCTGGAGGCCTTTTTGTTCAGAAAGCAGAGTGACAGAGGCGTGTGTCGCAGAAAAAAAAGCACCCAGGAGGGAAGGAGGCCAGGAAGCGGCCTATGTTTGGTCGGGTCCCTGAGAGACGGGTCATCACTTTTGGCCCCGCGGGCCGCGGGACCCGGGCTCAGCCTGGTTCGCGTAACCCTCCCAGGAGGCCTGAGGTGGAGACAATGACCGCAGCTTTACGGCAGGCAGAAGCTCAGACTCAGAGGCCGGGATCCCAAGGTCGCGAGGCTGGGATTGTGGCCCAGAGCCCAGCCGGCGTTCCCGCGCTGGGCCGTTACCCCAAAGAGCCTAGAACCCAAGTTCCACAGAAGCTCTAACATCAAACAGATGCCCCGAAGTGAGGTGGGGAGGCCCCGTCCCCTGTGTGTCTCTCCTCCGTTGCCCCCTCTTCTGGGGCCTAGGGCAGGGCGGCCCAGAGCAGGGGCACTATGGCCCCTTGCTCCTGCATCCAGGATTCTGACAGTGAATCCCACAGCGGGTATTTTCCAAGACTGTGTCCCAACGATCTTGTCTTTCTTCTGTGCCTTCCCGTTGGCTGCAGGGTGGCCTCAGTTCTGGCCAGAGGCCCCGGCTGTGGCAAGGCCACTGTGGTCAGAGGGGCAGAGGGCCAGGCCAGCTCGGGCTCTGCAGGGGAGAGAGATCCGACGCAGGCCTCTGTCCGACTTTGATGGTGGGGATTGGGTTAGGAGTGATGAGGGCAAACAACGATGACTGAGCCTCAGAGCTTGGGTTTGACGCATGATGTGGAAGCAATGGCCCAAGTGTGGAGGACAGAGCGGACGTTGCTTAGGACCGGGGGCTCTCGTGGAGCCCACTACCACCACCCTGCAGCCAAGCCAGTGCTCCTGTGTGCGGGCGACCTTCTGAGGGAGAAGAGAGCGCAACCCGGGTGCAGCAACAAGGGATTCGCAGTGCCTCCGTTTACCTCGTTCTCTGGAGAGCTCTTCCAAGGCCTCCGGCTTCTCTGATGAACTTGTTGTTGTGCAGTCACTCAGTCGCGTCTGACTCTGTGGGACCCCATGGGCTGCAGCAGGCCAGGCTTCCCTGTCCTTCACGATCTCCCCAAGTTTGCGCAAACTCATGTCCATCGAGTTGGTGATGCCACCCAGCCATCTCATCCTCTGTCGCCCCTTCTCCTCCTGCTCTCAATCTTTCCCAGCATCAGGGTCTTTTCCAGTGAGTCAGCTGATGAACTTGGGTGGGTAGAAAGAGGAAGTGGTAGTGCCCGGAGCCTTAGTGCTTGGGCTTTGGAAACTGACCAGCCCCCCCAGACCCCCACCCCAGCTGGGCAGGAGGGCCTCCAGGCAAGGTAGGACTCACAGCCTCAAACGCTGCTCCATGACAAGGGCAAAGGAGGTGCTCACAATCTACATGTCACACGGTTGTATGGGCTCTGAAGGGCTGAGTGACCGGACACCTTTTACCCGCATGGGGTCACTTTGGGTCAGCGCTGCTGCCCTAGGCCAAACCTTTGTGGCCCAAAGCGTCCCTAATGGCCGTCCCTGCCCAGCCTCTCCCCAGACTCGGTAATCTCCCCATCTTGAGTTACAGGGGACTTAGTTGCAATGCTCCCTTCCAAGGAGCGTTCTGTGGCCAGAGCACACACGGCACTCAGAGCTGTTGGAGTGAAGCGCTGTCTTTGGTGCCCTGCTGACTTAGAGCGTCTGGCCCCAGCTCCAGGGTGAGTTCAGACGGAGCCCCATGGCTCTCTGAGCCCTGCCACCGAGTGACTCAGCTGGCTGCGGGCCTGTGATTCATGGTGACCAAGGCTGGTATTCATTATCTCATCTGATTAGTCCTTCTTGAGCTGCCTGACCAGAGAGAGAGGCAGACAGGCTTGACGGCATGACTCACAGGCTGAGCTTTTCAAGAGCAGAAGCAGTAGGGAGTTACCTGCTTGGACTCTCCGCATCCTCACAAGCGAAGGTGGGGCCTGGCACCCCAGGGTCTGGGCTGGTCCCTTCTCTGCCCTCCCACTCACCCTGGTGATGGAGGAAGCCCTTGCCCAGCAACGGCAGGCTTGCTCTGAGGGCCGTGGTGCACAGACTACCCATCTCTGACATCAGAAACACCCAGTTCCTGGAAACGACCAGCGTGGGGACTAGGTTGGGGGAGTCCCCCGGGCTGTGGCTTCTTGGGGTCCATCTCTCTTGACCTTCATAGTACTTGCAGTCATCACACTGACATCCTCAGAAGCATAGAGAACTTGGTGCCAGAAGCAGCAGGAGCTCTCTGTACCAGGGGGTTTCTTAGAAGCGCCTTCAACCACTCGCTTTGCTAATGCGGGATGTTCCTTTCCTTACATCAGTGTGACGGCCTAGCTCTCCAGTTCAAGGGCTCTGGGTAAGCCTCCTGTGTCTGCTCTAACAGCCGCTTATGACACCACACGTTTATTATCTTCTAGTGCCCGGGGTCAGAAGTCCTGGAATCAGGATGCTGGCAGGGCAGCGTTACCTTTGGAGGTTCTGGGGGAGCATCTGTTTGCTGGCCTCTTCCAGCTTTGAGGGGCTGCCTGCGATTCTTGGCTCGTGGCCCCTTCATCCGCCTTCAAGGCCAGCAGTGCAGAATCTTCAAATCTCTGTCTCTCTGACTTCCGCTTCTGTGGTCAGACCTCTGTCTCTGACTTTGATCCTCCTGCCGCCCTCTTACAGGGACCCTTGGGATTATACTGGGCCATCAGGTTTCCCAGCAGCATTTCCCATCTCGAGGTGCTTAACCACATCCTCAAAGTCCCTTCTGCCGACTTAGGTCACACAGTCACAGGGTCCGAGGATTAGGACATGGGGCCCTTTTGAGGGGGCAGGTATTTTCTGCCTACCAGAGGCATTGAATGGACACCTTCTAAAAGGGTGACCGTCAGCAAGTCACTCAGCCTTCCTGCGCCTCATGTGTAAAATGAGAGTAACATGCCCACTGCGTGGGTGTTCTGTTGTCCTCTACTGTAGCTTGTCTATTTCATGTCTGTGAGTATATTACTTGTATATTGTAGCTTGCACAGTGCCTGGGGCTGCAGGGAGGGCTGTAATCTGGGGGGGAAAGAGAAGGGACTCGGGCTCGGCCTGGGGCGAGGTTTGGGGGAGGTGTAGAGGAAGGATCCTAAACAAGGCTGCCCTGGAGTGGTCATTGCCAGGGCAGGAGAGGAAGGGATTCCCTGTGTCCGGAACAGCCGGGGCCAAGGTGCACAGAATCGGGGCCATCCCACAGGAACCACAGGCTCGTCCGCTTGTCCAGAGCTTGGGCTGCGACTTGGCGAACAGAGAGCCCTGTCTACCACCACGTACTCTTCATTCGATAACTGTTCAGCCATGTCCGGCTCTTGTGAGTTGCTGACCAAGAGCCCTGGTTCTACCAGAGGGACACACTTTCCACAGCCCCCGTGCACGCTCGCCTGGGACCTGCAGTAGGGTCAGGATGTGACCGTCACAGTTCCGGGGGGCAGAGGTCACTTCCTCAGCCAGGTCCTGGCCAGCCAGATGCAGCAGGCGGCACAATATATCGCTGTGATGCTGCAGTCAGTTTGCATCGACTCTTCATGATTCAGAGGAGGAAAACTTATGGTCAAAGGAAGCATGAGTTCAGGATATGGTCTTTCATGTCCCAGCCTTTAGCAAATGCTCTGAGATAGGGACCATGTGTGCTTTGGGGTCACTTTCAGCCCCCTACGAAGCCCAGTGACTCAGAAATCCAGGGCACTTGCTCCGCTAGCCCCTGCCACTGGCATCCAAGTAGCTTGGCCAGCATCGTCTGTTACATTCAGGAAGTCATCAGTTACTCCCCAGATCTGGCTACCCAAACACTGGCTGGAGGAAGCCCTTCCTCCCAGCTAACTAATTCCCTTTTGAGAGGGACGTTTCTCAATCCAGCCTTATATTTCAATAAAATAATCCTGCCTCCAAATCTTTGTACAAATAAAATGGTAGAAAATTCAAAACATATGCCTGCAACTTCTAACTTGCAAAGTAATATAGGTTTAGAATACTTTTTGTGAGGGTTGTTCATCTGCTTGCTTTCCTGAAGATTATTGTTGGAACTGACATTATTTTCCCCACTGATGTTCCTCCCACAAATCTTGCATCTCAAGACTTTATTAGCTAATGTCAAACACGTAAATGTTACCTGCAGCTCAAACCAGACCTTGTATTTAGCCCTCTGTCCGCTTCAGGCTTAATAGCCACAAAGATTTTCTGTCAATGCGACATGACCTCAAACATTTCCTTCTGAAATACAGCTGGATATGTTTCTTCAGGCAGAAAATTTACTTTTGCCAGTGTTGTTTATCTGAACCACTAGTATGATAACTGAAAACGTCTTGGAAATTAATCTTGCAGATAACTGTGTGTCTAGGGCCACAAACAAGCTGCATCAAGGAAATCCTGAAATTATCTTAGTTTTATCTATTTTATCACTCACCAGAAAATAGCATCACCTGATTGATGTGGTGTGAGCTGGTCGGACGATTTTTACGGGCCGGTGCCTTTTCAGTGTTTATCTGCAAGGCTGGTTTATTTTTACTCTTTTGATTTATTTTATTTTTGGCTGAGCTGGATCGTGGTTGTGCAGGCTTTTCTCTAGTTGCTGCGAGCGGGGCTACTCTCTAGTTGCCGCGCTCGGGCTTCTCTTTGCGGTGGCTTCTCTCGTTGCAGAGCGTGGGCTCCAGGGCACACGGGCGCCAGTACGGTGGCACGTGTGCTCAGTCACTGTGGTCTCCGGGCTCTAGAGCACAAGCTCAGCAGTCGCGGTGCAGGGGCTTAGCTGTTCCGTAGCACGCGGGATCTTCCCGGACCAGGGATGGAACCCGTGTCTCGCACACTGGCAGGTGAATTCTTTACCACTATACCACCAGGGAAGCCCAGCAAGGCTGGCTTAAGTGAGTTTCTTTATGACGACACCCCTGGCGCAGTACGTTTACGAACATCCACAACATCACGCTACCGATGGGAAGAAGAGTGATCTTTGCCAAGAATCATAGTGTTTGGGAGGCAGGAAAGTCTCTTTTTTGTCCCGTTGTGCACGAAGGAAATGACAGAATGTATTTGCTGGGGCTCTGTTTTTCCATGGACGTAAAGGTCAATGTGGAGAAGAAACAGGGAGGACTGTGAGGACAAGCAGGCTGCGGTCACTTGTGAAGATGCCTTTGTGGACATCAGTAACAGGGGCTGGGATGTTGACTTGGGGACCTGTATTTGCATAGCAGAGTCATTTTAAGGAAACGTTATTTAGTCGCTGTCGTTTCTGACTCTTTTGCGACCCTGTGGACTATAGCCCACCAGGATCCTCTGTTCATGGGATTTCCCAGGCAAGAATACTGGAGTGGGTTGCCATTTCCTTCTGCAGGAGATCTTCTCAATCCAATGATCAAATCTGCATTGGCAGGCAGATTCTCTAGCCCTGAGCCACAAGGGAAAACCCTAAGGAAAGATTAGATCACGTAAATTGTGGGCTTAATACAAGATGTCATCGTCTCACTTTCAAAAGACATAATGACATCGGGAACTTCCAAATCACAAGTTATATCACTCTGAAGATAAACCTAGTAATTAAACTCCCATCACTTCTTATAGAATGATAAAATACGGGATGATGTCAAAATTCCCTCTGAAAGGCTAAATTTCATCTTTTGTTAATAGTAGAACATCTAAGTGTTCCATTTTGAAAAATTCAAAGGCTGTAAATTGATGTAATATAGTAGTGATAAGAAAACCTGTCACTTTTTTTTATGAGACAGACATGAAGTCTCTCGTCTTCATGAAAGACAGACAGCTCTACGTGCAGCAACTTTGAAGTCAGATCTGTACCTTTATAACATCTTATTAGCAGATAGAAGTCATTTACATGTTTTTAAATCACTGACCCTTCTGTCTCTAAGATAAACGCCGGCTGGCTGGCTCCATACTCTGGACTGTCCTTCCTGGTGTCTGTAGGTCCCAATGGTCAGGGTGCTCAGGAAGTTTCTCTCGGTTTGCATCTTCTAGTCTGTTTCCTATAATGATGCTTTCTTTAATTGTAAGGCTGTTTCTGCTCCCAAGGTCAGCATGGAGCCCCCTTTCTGGTTTCCTTGCTTATATGATTCTTTTTACTGTGTCTAAACATTAAAGGAATGACAGTTTTCCTTCCCAGAAAGTAAAGTGTCTTTTTGTGACTTTATATCTTCTTTCCTCTTAAGTGAAAGTGATGAAAGTGGAAGTTACTCAGTTGTATCCGACTGTTTGAGACCCCCATGGATGTCCATGGAATACTCCAGGCAAGAATACTGGAGTGGGTAGTCTTTCCTTTCTCTAGGGGATCTTCCCAACTCAGGGATTGAACCCAGGTCTCCCGCATTGCAGGCAGATTCTTTACCAGCTGAGCTACCAGGGAAGCCCAAGAATACTGGAGCGGGTAGCCTATCCCTTCTCCAGCGAATCTTCCTGACCCAGGAATTGAACCAAGGTCTCCCACATTGCAGGCAGCTTCTTTACCAACTGAGCTATCAGGGAAGCCAGCATGGTAATACTTCCATTGATGTAAATAAATAAGTGAAGACCCAGACTAGGCAGACCAGGAAACTGTGTTTATTTACCCAAGATGCTTTGTTCTGTGGGAACCACAACTGACTTCCTACAGGGAGGAGGGTAGAAACAGGATGTGCTTTCCCTAAATTGCATTCCCTCTGGTTTCCACTCATTCATTCTTGGGACACACCTGTTCTGTGCCAGTCTGAGTCACCTTCTCGGTCCACAGGGGATTTTACAGTGGTATCAGGGCCTCTAAACATTGCAAGAGGCAAATGTGATGGATGGAAGGTGGGGACAGCCCTCCAGGGTGAGTGAGAGCAGGAGGGTCCCCAGGCTCAAGGGAGAGTGGTATGGAGTGAGACCCTGAAGGACACAGCCAGCGATCCCCAGGAGCAGAGCAGTCCAGGCCCCTCATCCAGCTGGCTCCAGCAGTCAGCTTCCAAGGAAGATGCTGATGTACTGGCTTTGGTCCTGTATCCATCACTGACCTAAACTTACTACTAGTGACATGGAGCAGTCTCAAGGGCCAGACTTATATCTCATGCCCATCCTTTTGGTATTGGTTGGGAAAGTTAGCCTCACTTGAACCATAGAAAGTGGATTCTCCATAAGAAAAGGGGTTTCCGTTCCTAGAAAAGGGGATATGAGAGAAGTATTAGACCCAACAAACAATTTCACAAGTCTCCTTTTCTGCAAGTCTTTTTCACAAATCTCTATGGCTGCTCCAAACCAATGGAGGAAACCGCTCCCCCAGCACAAGAGGTGGGACTGAGCAGTGCCCACCTCTAGCTGGGGGTGTGCTGGCCTCAGGAGGTGGCCCCAGACCTTGTGTGACACTGTCCTACAGCCTGAGATTGGAGGTGAGACAGCAATAGAGTATGCTGTGATCTGGATCAAGTTTCAACTGCTTAGATATTTTTTTCATTTAAGTTTCATTTATTAAACTCTTTCATCTTTTTTTTTTTTTGAACTCTCTATTTTGTGTTGGGGTGCAGCCGACTAACAATGTTGTGATCATTTCATGTGAACAGCTAGGGGGTTCGCAGACACATACACATGGATCTGTTTTCCCCCAGACCCCCCCTCCCCTCCAGGGCTGCCTCGTAACATTGAGTCAGAGCTTCCTGTGCTACACAGTAGGTCCTTGTTGGTTATCCACTCTAAATACAGGGGTGTGTACCTGTCCATCCCAAACTCCCTAAGTATCCTTCCCCTTGGCAACCATCATTTCCTGCTCTTAAGTTTGTGAGTCTCTTTCTGGTTTGTATCATTTGTATCAATTGTATCATTTCTTTTTAGATTCCACATAGAAGGGATGTCACATGATGTTTCTCCTTCTCTGTAAACCCTCTTGTCTTTAAACATCCATGTTTCTCAGGCAAGACTTCTCATCCCAAGGTGGAGACTTCAGGGTAAAAAGTGTTAGTCAACTGGATGGGAATCAGCATGGTAAATAGGGTTCTGCCCCACCCTTCTCTGACCTCTGTCACTCACCTCCGCCCCTCCATCAAAGCAACAGCAGTTTCAGAGTATTGATGAGATGAAAGTTGATGAACGGTTTCAGTCCCAAAGTGCTTGAGGATGGAGATGCAAAAGATCTTGTCCCTCGAGTTTGACCACGAATTACCCATCAGAACGTCCTTGCCCTTAATCCTCCAGATGAAGAACTGGAGTACGTGACAAAGGATTAGATGTGCCTTCTGATCTCCGACTTCACAGAGAGATCGCTCTATCCCCAGGTGTCTGTAGCCAATGAAATCATGACTGAGTTTCCTTTGGCTGGCACGCTGTGGCCAATAGCGTCGGTGCTGAGCCCGTTGATGACGTGCCCCACCGATGCGTCAACAGCCAGGTGTGACATGTCATCTCCTGCTCCCTTGAGTTCTGGGAGAAGAGCTGAAATGAGTAAACCTCTTGGACATGGACAGTTACTGGTTTCTTGCAGGAGCTGGAAAGTTAACCTTTAGAACTCTGCATTGTTGAAGCCACTGGGCAAATTCTTCCCAGAGTGGAATAGATTTTACAGGTCAAACCCCACCCGGCTTTGTTTCTTTATTTTTGGCTGTGCTGGATGTTCGTTGTTGTGCAGGCTTTTCGCTAGTTGCTGCAAGCGGGGCTACTCCTCGTTGCTGTGCTCGGGCTTCTCATTGCGGTGGCTTCTCATTGCAGAGCGTGGGCTCCAGGGCACACGGGCTTCAGTATGGTGGCACGTGTGCTCGGTCACTGTGGTCCCCAGGCTCTAGAGCACAAGCTCAGCAGTCGCAGTGCAGGGGCTTAGCTGTTCGGTGGCACATGGGATCGTCCTGGACCAGGGATGGCTTCTACTGCCTGCCACCTCCAGCACAATACCTGACAGTGGGGGGGTCCAACAGATGGCACTTTGGGGATCCAAAGTGTCCCCATTCATTTAAACTGTGTCTGTTGGTTTAAGGATGAGGAAAGGAATTCCAGGGAAGACACTCTGTGTTCCCAGGGCTCAATGGAATGAAAGGAAATCAAACTCAAGTGTCTTTGCTTGAGGTCTCCTGCTGCCTCCCTCAAAATGAGGTAGCAACCTGTTGGCTGATATGAGCTTCTGGAGCCCAGCCCAGGCTGGTGAGACAGTGCCCAGAAAGAGCACAGGACTCGGGGCAGCGGGAACCCCACTCCCTGAAACAAGAGAAGAAGAGTTGGGTAGAGGGAAGCTGAGATCCCTGTGCTGTGCTCAGTCATGTCCAACTCTTTGCAACTCCATAGACTGTAGCCCACCAGGCTCCTCTGTCCATGGGATTTCCCAGGCAAGAATACTGGAGTGGGCTTCCACTTCCTTATCCAGGGAGATCTTCCTGACCCAGGGATCCAGCCTGCATCTCCTGCATCCCTTGCATTGCAGGCAGATTCTTGACCACTGAGCCATCCTGCTATCAACTTAAAAAATACTCACAACCTATTATGAGAATTATGCTTTATTCACTGGCAATTTTTAGGGCTTTCAAGCCTGGGAAGCAGCATCTAAAGTAACCCTGAAAAAACTGTTCTGAGGAGGTCAGGAGGCGTATCCAGGTTGTACAGTTTTTCAACCAACGGCAGGTAGTCTGAGCATCAGAAGATTACTGTTAATTAAAGGAAAGCCAGATTTCTTGGGTGGAGGGATTTCATGCTTTTCTATGTATGGGAAGATGTAAGAGGAGGGCTCACTGCCATCATTCCTTGGATATGCACCTCAGCTATCTGGGGAGGATGAGATGGTTGGATGGCATCACTGACTCAATGGACATGAGTTTGGGTAAGCTCTGGGAGTTGGTGATGGACAGGGAAGCCCCGCATGCTGTAGTCCATGGGGTCGCGGAGTCAGGCACGACTGAGCGACTGAAATGAACTATCTGGGGCCAGCACCCTGTGTTTCCACATCGTGCGTGCCCTCAGGGCTCACCATCAGGGGCGGCTGCAATCGCTGGTGACTGTGACACCCTTTGTTTACTGACGTGGTAAGAAATATTCCGTTTCTCACTAAGCTATGACTATACTTTTATTTAACATGCAAAGTATGTACAAAACCTCCCAAATTTTCCATCGAGGAGATTCCCTTTCTTCCCTCTCATTTCTCAAGGTGGGTCCAGGAGTTACTCACCTAATCATTCGACAGTGTGCACCGGCTCTGGGGATGATCCTCTGTGAAGGAAACAGGCGTGAAGCCCCTGCCGACACCATCCTGAGCTATTTTTTTTGCAACATCACAAATGTGGCGAGAGTTGCAAAGGAGGTCAGCTCCAAAGAGCTCTCCTCCCCTCACGTGTTCTGCTATCCTTAACATCCGCGGCCAGGCCATCTCCTTCTCCGTGACCGGTGGCTGTCCTTAGCAGAAACAGGCTTACTGAGAGCCTGGGGGTCTCAATGAAGCTTCAGGACAGGGGATGTCCTTGTCCTCATTGTACAAATGGAACAGCGGCTCAGGCGTTCCCCACAACGGGACCAGGGTCTCCTGGTTTGCAGGGTTGATACCAGTTAAACTCTAGATCTTCCGGCACTGCAGCGCAACCAAGGATTGTAGAAATCAGACATGAAGAGGCCTTCCAAAAGAAATCAAGACTTGATCAGCCTTTGTTTTTGTTTTTGTTTTTCTTAGATCCTGTGAATGCACGAATATGAAACAGTTTTCCCAAAAGATCGGTCATCAGAAAGAATGGTTTACTTACTGACCTCTCTTTTTAAATATTTATCGTATTGAAATATAGTTGATCCAGTGTCATGTTAGTTTCTGCTATACAGCAAAGTGATTCAGTTATACATATATTGACATTCTTTTCATTTTCTTTTGAGTCATGATTTATGACAAGATATCAAATACAGTTCCCTGTGCTATAGAGTAGGACCTGTTTTTTATCCATTCTATCTGTAATCGTTGGCATCAGCTAACCCCAAACTCCCGATCCATCCCTCCCCCCACCATACTCCTGTCCCTCTGGGCGATCACAAATCTGTTCTCTACACCTATGAGTCTGTTCCTCTTTCATAGGCAAGTTCATCTGTGGCACATTTTAGGGGTCACGCATAAGTGGTATCATATGGTATTTGCCTTTCTTTTTCTCACTTCATTTAGTGTGATCACCTCTAGGCCCACCTACGTTGCTGCAACCATTCTGTCTTCTGGTTGCGTACTCCTGACCTCTTAATCTCTTGGTCGAATCTTGAATCTCACAGTCCAGCTGGGCATCCACGGTGGGTCTCGTGAGTCATTGCTGGTTTAGGAGGTTCACTGAGGTCACCTGGCAACACAGGTTTAAGAAAGGACAAGCCCACATTTATCACGTGTTTAATTACTGTTCCTAAGATGTGACTTCCTGCTTCTCCTTTTTTTATTCTGGTAAAGGAACTTTTAAAAGCTTCCTCTGACAAGCAACAGGATGGGTAATTAGGTTGTGGAGAGCCCACTTAGCAAACGGAAAAAGTAAAATTGGAAGACTCACTGTTGGGTGAGTGGTCACTTGTGCTTAAAAATAAGGTTTCCCATGACAGCAGCACAACAGAATAAAACGGATCAGCATCAGAATAGACTGCGAATGAAAGGGATGTGCTGTGGGAAGCAGAACAACTTTTTAAACCATTTTGTGGAGCTGTGACTGACATACAGAAAGCTGTGCGCATTTAGTGTGTGCACCTTGATGGGTTTGGAGAGAGGCATACACTTTTGAAATCATGCCCACAGTCCTGACCGTAAACACATCCATCACCTCTTAATTTACTCTTACGTGTATATGTGTCTGTGATGAGAACACTGAGCAGATACGATTTACCCTCTTAGCAAATGTTTAAATACACAATACAGTCTTGGTAACTATAGCACCGTGCTGTACAGCCAGTCTCTAGAATGAATTCATTTTGTGTAACTGAAACTTTGTGCCCTTGGACTAACCGTTCCTCCCTCTTGACTGCTCGCTGCAGCCCCTGGCAGTGACCCTTCTACCCTCTGCTTCCATGGGTTCAACATTTTTACTCTGTGATCGTGTAGTATTTGTCTTCTTCTGTCTGACATATTTCCCTCAGCACAGTGTCCTCCGGGTCATCCATTACTGTGGCAAATGGCAGCTTCCTAAAGACTGAATAGTATTCACGTATACACATTTGGGGTTTCCCCCGGTAGCCCAGCGGTAAAGAATCTGACTGCAGTGCAGGAGACCCAGGTTCGATCCCTGGGTGGGGAAGATCCCCTGGAGGAAGGCATGGCAACCCACTCCAGTATTCTTGCCTGGAGAAGTCCATGGACAGAGGAGCCTGGCGGGCTACGGTCCATGGGGTCACACAGAGTCGGACACGACTGAAGCAACTGAGCAGGCATGCATACATGTTTACCACGGACACTTGAGTTGTTTCTTCATCTTGGCTCCTGTGAATAATGCTGCGATGACCAGGAGATTTGAGGTATCTCTCTGCAATCCCAATTTCAAGTCCTTTGGATATTTACCTAGAAGTTGGACTGATGATCGTATGATAGTTCTATTTTTGATTTTTTGAGGAACTTCCGTACTGTCTTTTGCAATGACAGTTTATATTCTCACCAACGATGTATGAGGGTTCCCATTTCTCCACATGCTCACTAACACGTGTCATCTTTTTTTTTTATAATAGCCACCATAATTGGCATGAGGTAATAGCTTTTGTGTTGGTTTATACTTCTCTAATATGTAGTGATGTTGAGGTATACCTGTTGTCCATTTGAATGTCCCCTTTGAAGAAATGTCCTTACAGTTCTTTTGCCCATTTTTTAATCTGGTTAGCACAGAGATTGTGCCCCTAGTGGTTCATATAGTAAAGAATCTGCCCACAATGCAGGAGACCCAGGTTCAATCCCTGGGTCAGGAAGATCCCCTGGAGAAAGCAATGGTTACCTATGCCATCCAGTATTCTTGTCTGGAAAATTCCATGGAAAGAGGAGTCTGGAGGGCTTCAGTCTATGGGGTCGCAAAGAGTCAGACATGACTGAGTGACTAATTTGTGTCCAGTTTAGGTAAATGCCTCTTGGAAGGACTTTGGGAGACCTCTATTTTTTTTTTAATTTAATTTATTTATTTAAATTTTCTTTACATTATCGTGTTTGTTTTGCTATACATTGACATGAATCTGCCATGGGTATACATGTGTTCCCCCTCCAGAACCCCCCTCCCACCTCCCTCCCGATTCCCTCTCTCTGGGTCATCCCAGTGCACCAGCCCTGAGCATCAGACCTGGGCTGGCGATTGATTTCACATATGATGATTAACATGTTTCAGTGCCGTTCTCCCATATCATCCCACCCTTGCCCTCTCCCACTGAGTCCAAAAGACTGTTCTATACATCTGCGTTTCTTTTGCTGTGGGAGACCTCTCTTAAATGTGTGTTGTTTTTGTCTTTATTTTTTTATTTTAGAAAACAGAATGGGAAACTAAGAGGTCCGGGATGGGGTGGCTTAGTGAAGCAATCAATTGCTGAACCCATGACCGGTCTCAGCTCCTACATGGGCTTTGTTTCATTTGTGGGATGCTGAATGGGTCTGATGAGGAATCAGGTTGAAGAAAGATGGACTTTTTAGTACTAAGAACACCATCTGATCCCTGGGAGAAGGGGAGCGTTGCCCATCACGACATGGTCATCTTGGAAGGCGATGGAGCCTCCCCAGAGCAGGGTACAGAGAAGGGCAGGAGGCACGCCTGGGCTCTGGGAAGTTGGCATCCTGGCAGACGTGAGAGGAAGTGTCCCAGACAGGACGCCCATGTGGGAGGAAAGGCAGGCCCAGGACACAACACAGGGCACAGCTTACTCTGAAGAACAGGAACATTTGCCTGAATTTCTCACATAGTCCTCGCCGGTTACCACTATGCCTAGCGTTCTAGAGCCCTGCAAAGCTTTAGCAATGCAAATCCCAGGTACCTGTTCTCACTTTCCTTGGCCGAAAGATGTGCTAAAAATGACCATTTCCTGAGCCCTCTGGCTCCCACATCCCCCCCAGGCCGTCTGAGGGCAGTCTCTGCCTGACAAACAAAGGCATTCGTGGAACTGGTGCTTGCTCCCAAGGGGAGCTTTGTGGGGCTGCGAACAGGGCCTGCTGTCTCTGCCTTGCACGTCCTCTCTCTCTCTTTCTGCCCCTCTCATTGCTTCTTCTCAGTCATCATTCCTTGGAGCCTGCTTTAGCTTGCATTTTTTCACCAGAATTGTGTGGGAGTTGTTTAAGAAAGCAAGCCTCTCTGCTTGCCCGCAGCCAACCAGTCAGCACCTTGGTGTGGGTCGGGTCTGGTCCCAGAGCCGGTCCTCACCTCCTGAGAGGTTGCACGTGTCATGGGCCCGCAGAGCAGCCCTCCTGAGGAGGGAGCGATGGGACGCAAGCTCTGCCGTGAGCGGAGACGGGCTCAGGCATCCTCCGAGATGCCAGGTGGGATTTCTCTGGACACCGGAGCACACCTCCCTCTAGAAAGCCAGGTGGTGGTTTTGTCTTCTGTGTCATGTGCAAGTCTGGCAACCCCATGGGCTTAACCTGCCAGGCTCCTCTGGCCATGGGATTTCCCGGGCAAGAATTCTGAAGTGGGTTGCCATTTCCTCCTTCGGGGGATCTTCCTAACCCAGGGATCAAACCCGAGTCTCCTGCTTCTGATCCTTTATCAACTAAGCCACCAGCGCTGTTCAAAGAAAAATATCCCAAACGCTTGCAGGAGGTGAGAGTGCTGCTTTGCTTCTGTTTCAGGTGCTAAACCTGCCCCCGGAATCTGCTTTGAGAGAGTCAACTCCGCAGGCGACCCTTACGGAAACTGCGGCAAAGATTCCAAGAGCTCCTTTGCCAAGTGCGCGATGAGGTACGGGGGTCCGTGTCCTGACCACGCCATGCCTTTGAACCTCCCGGATCACTTAGGGCTGCTTCCACACGTTCCCTCTTTGAGGACTGTCTGTTCTTGCCTTTCCAGAGACGCTAAGTGTGGAAAAATCCAGTGTCAAGGAGGTGCCAGCCGACCAGTCATTGGTACCAATGCCGTTTCCATAGAAACGAATATCCCCCTGCAGGAAGGAGGTCGAATTCTGTGCCGTGGGACCCACGTGTACTTGGGTGATGACTTGCCGGACCCGGGGCTCGTGCTTGCTGGCACAAAGTGCGCAGATGGAAAAGTAAGCCCCAAGTGCTCCCTCGCGTCACAAACGTGAGTCTGGAAGGACCCACTGAGAAACGTCCTGTTCAAGACCTGAGTTACAGGGATGGGTTGTTTTCCAAAATCCACTTATCAGAACGCTGCCTCTGAAATCCAGTTTTTCGCACCTAGAAGAAAAAAAAAAAATCACAAACCTCAGTTCCTCTTCCAACCACTGAGATGCAGATTTGGGGAAATCGAGCTTGTTTTCTCAGCTCTTCAGTGTTAAGAAGTCTTTTCTACACTCTGGGTGTTATGCGAGTTTCCAGCCAGGAAATTACTCTGGAAGGAAACACAGCAGCATATTATATTGTTCTTGGAAATGTGGCCTGGGTTTTTGGCGCAGTGGGGACTTGTTCTCACCTGGATAGAATGGGAAGTCAGATGTAGTTTCAGAGACCCCCACAGAGGGACTGGAGAGGGGAGGAGATGGGATAAGCTTAAAGCCAAAGGGGGTTCTTTTGAAGACAAGGGGAAAGGTACACTGAGGTATTTCGGGAGGGGAGTTAGGAGTAAAGTCCAAACTGATTTAAAAAAAAAAAAATTGAGATTTCACATTCTGCCACATTGATTTTTTTTCCCACTAAATTTTATCATCAGACTGAATGATCGCAAGTTAATAATTAGCATTTTAGGAAGGAAGATGCTTTGATTAGGGCCCCATTTTCAAAATGAATATGAAATCATTACTAACTGGAGGTCACAGGGCAGAAAGGAAAGGTGCTGAGCCAGCTCCTGCAGCTGGGTCCCCAGGGCAGGGGTTCCTTCCTCCCTACCCCACCCCCTTCCCTCATATGCCTTTATAAATGCTTTATCCTTAAGGAAACAGGATGATATGTGAAACATATTCTATATTCTGGGTATCTCCTTAATCACACACATTCGTTTATACTCAAGTCTTGACATTAGAATGACACCATTTAAACGGTGATTTGAACAATGAAGGCCAGGTGCATCTGAACACTGAAATTCCAAGGACTCAGTTTATCAGTGAGCTTTTCACTTCGTGTGCAAAGTTGAATGTGCTTTGATCTCCTTCCTGCAGAGCCCTGGTTCTTTGAAAGCCGTCTTTTAGCCTGGCCGTGGGCTGGGGGAGGGCAGCACCCATCCGCTGTGATTCTGCCTGGGGTCCTGCTGTGCTCACTGCAACCCCAGACAGTTTCTTTTATCAGCAGGAATGTGCACCAGTCCCCTTGGCCAAGACCCCACCAGCCCTGAGAGCCGCTTGGACCAGCACTTCTTTCGCAGGGCGTTCATCCTGCCTTAGATAAGATGCTGGGGTCAGATGGTGACTGTCTCATAGGAAGGTCCTACTTGATTAAAAGTGCTTCTGTAATCTAAAAATTCAACTTTTCTTCCTTTGACTCCACCAATTTGTAACATTTTATGGGAGATAAAGAGCCTGATCCCATGAGTCTGGACTATATTATGCACCTTTGAAATGAGACTAAATTCTTTCAACCAGCCCAGTATCATTTAGCAAATTACTGCCTCTGCAGAGGCTTGATAAATACAAGGGAAGTGTCTGTTCTCCTCTGTTGAGCATTTCTGTTGATGGTTTATGTCATCAATGATAATGGTTGTCAGTCAGCATTTGGGGAAAGTTCCTGTATTTTACTATCTCCTTTGCAAGATAATCGGACCCTGGGTTCCTGGAGTCTTTGAGTCTCTATTGGCCCAGGTAAAGGACTAGGCTGTTCTGATCTCTCCTATGTCTTTTAATAGTAGAGAAAAAATGGGGGCAAAAATGCTGCAATATGTAGATTTTGTTGCAAGCCCCAAACAAAAGTCATGAGGAAATCAGTTACCATAATTTCAGAGCTGACCAAAACCATACAAAATGCCATGAAGATAGAAGACTTCCATAGTGTCCACATTGATGTGAGTCTTGGAATGGGCTGAATTTGGAGGTGGACATCAGAATCTATGTCCAAGGCAGAGAGCATCATCATGCCAAGTGCATAGTAACTGAAAGATGGTCTTCCTGGAGTTCTCCTTTGCTTTCTCCTCGTGTCTTTTAATTTTTATTGGAGTGTAGTTGATTTACCATGTCGTGTTAGTGTCAGATGTGTGGCAAAGTGAATCAATTATACGCATATCCACTCTTTTTAGGATTCTTTTCCCACATAGGTCATGACAGAGTATTGAGAAGCGTTCCCTGTGCTGTATACATACAGTCAGTCCTTACTGCTATCTATTTTATAGATAGTACTGTGTAATGTCAATCCCAGTCTCCCAATTGCCACTCCCCCCACCTTATCCGCTGGTAACCATAAGTCTGTTTTCCACATCTGTGACTCTTATTTCTGTTTGGTAGGTGAATTCATTTAGACCTTTTTTTTTTTAGTTTCCACATATAAGTGAGACCGTATGGTATTTGTCTTTCTGTCTGACTTCGCTCAGTAGGACAACCTCGAGGTCCCCCTGCCGCTGCAGTGGCATGGTTTCATCTTGTTCGTGGCTGAGCAGTGTTCCACCGTGTGTATGTGCCACGCCGCCTTTGCCCATTCCTGTCCCTAACACACAGACGCACTGTGTGTGTGTGGAGGGACACACACATGTGCTGTGCTTCCCCCCCTAGCTCTGCCTGAACCGTCGGTGTCAGAACGTCAGTGTCTTCGGTGTGCACGAGTGTGCCATGCAGTGCCACGGCCGAGGGGTAAGTAGGCGACCTGCCTCCATGGAGCCAGCCCGTAATTAAGTTCAACACTAATCCCTTCCTCTGAAAAGGATTTTCGCCATCCCATCACTTTGTAAAAATATAGCAGTGTCTCCTCAACATTTTCTTCTGAAGACATTCATTTTCTTTGACCTTTACATGGCGTAAGAAATGGGATTTTTATTTAACAAAGAAAATCAGATTGAGTGGTAATTATCTTTTAAATTAACATTCTAGATGTTTCTGAAAGGACTTTGTCATCTTCAAAGTCATTTTAACACTAACCTACCTTCACGAAGAGTTTTTCATTAACATTTCAAGCGGAGCTGTCTCTCTTACCACCAAGACTCAGAATATGTGTCTGAACTGAAATATTTCCAAAAGCAATTAAAACAAAGAAGACTGCACATACTGACCACATGTTGTTGAAATCACATGCAATGGGTTTCAACTAAAGAAGGCTGTTGTTTTAGTTCAGAGGATTTGGAGGAGGGGAGGACTCTAATTGTTCAAAACCTAATTTATTTTTCCTGATGGGCTTAATTATTTCCAATGGAATCATATTAATCTTGATTAGCTATGCCAATGGTTCATTTGTTTTTCTGAAGCCTTTTCTGCAGAAATGGTGCTCCAGATTCTATTTTTAAAACGTGCAGACACTTGCTGATGATTCCAACATAGAATTTTGGAGGTTTGCATAAGATTACTATTGTGCAGTAACCATGAGGGATGGCAGTGCCACCTCAGATGGGTTTGTTGGTGATGAGTGTAGCTGACTGTCCGTATAAAGCACAGTCTTTTCATGTCTTCATTGGATCACAGACCTCCTCCTAATGGCTGGAAGAAATGATCTGGCGCAGCCTCATTATCTGATGATGACGGAGTCCAGACCCACATGGGGGTCGTGACACGTCCAAGGTTAGGTGGCCAGTTAGCAGACCCTGGACTCCTGACCCTCCAACATCCCTGGCGTTCCACCCACACACTGGAGAGGAAAGGCCCACAGTGCCTGGGGGTTGAGCAGCTGCCGTGACTTGGAAACAAGTAACGACGAGACCCCAGTCCTTTCCTTAGCAAGGCCAGGCTCACCAAGCAGCACCCCTAGGGGTGGGGGCACAGTTGCAGGGGCTATAATCTCTCTGCCACAAGCCATCAAGAAGGCCCCTCTGTGGTTCACAGCAGGAGATAGTGCCTGAATCCCAGGGGTGGGGCCCCAGCTGCAGAGTCTCTGGGGAAACAGCAGGACACTCAGACTGCAGGCTGCCAGGGAGGTGCTGATGACAGTTAATTCTGCTTCATGTGAGCTTCATTGAAACGTATTCTCTCACTTATCACAGGCTTTCCTGACTGTTGGCCTTCTTGTCGGAAGCATCTGAGTTTGTTGATGTTGACTATGGTTGATTCATCACAACCTGGGAAACATCACAAATGAGATATACACCCCAAACATTTATTGTGCCTTAAAAATATAAAAGTGTGTGTGTGGCCCCATCCAGCAGTATTTTGACGTGGGGCTGAAGCCTGCAGGATGGGAGCTCAGCCCTGACTTCCTTACACAGAACCACCTAAAGCGCGCCATCCACGATGTATCGTTTGCTTCTCTACGTGCAAGGGAAACTGAGACACTCACAAGCAACCTGAATGAGGAATCCTTAATTTTGCAGCTTTTCCCAATCATTTCTCAGTTGTCCTTCCCATTCCAAATTTGTCCAGAGTTCTTCTTGGGGCCTTAGCGTCATGCAACGTCCCCAAAGCATTCAGCCTCATTGTCTTTCTAGAAAGGATTCCCTCTTGTTTTCATGCTCGTTTTCCGTTGGTTCCTGTACTAGTCCAGTCAGTCCCGTGTACAACAGTGCATACCAGTAACAAGTAGGTCATCACGGGTGGTAACAGCCACCATCAGTCACCCTGGGCCACGGGGTGAGCAAGCGCTGGCCCCTCTGTGGAGCCTCAGAGCCCACCAAGAGCAAAGCCATCCCTCCTACCTTCTTGGGCAGCCATTTCCCATGGGATCAAAGCCATCATCCTCTTATTTCACTGGGACACAGTTCGCTGCCAGCTTAAATCCACCACTCAGGGGTAGGAGCCAGGACCATCCCTCTGGAGTGTCTGCTGAAGGAATCAGAGCAGACTTTGGGGAGGCGGTACCTCGTGGACATGAGGGAGCAGGAGGCCTGGCTGTCAGACTGCTGTGGGACCCCGAGTCACCCAGCCTCCCCGAGTGCCCTGTCTGAAGGTGCCCAGCGTTGTCAGACCCTTGATGCCCAAGGACATGGATTCCATGTCCCAGCAGCAGGGTCCCTTCCTCACTACTGAGAGGTCTTCTCATTTCAGCCCGATCGGGAGGGTTTCCTGGATCTAAATAGAGAGACCTGGAAACTGAGAAGAAAAAGAGGTGGCAGGGAGCCAGTGAGCCCTGATGGTCTCCATCTTTCTCTCAACAGCTGCTGATGTAACAACAGCATGTTCTGTTTCCTTTGCGGCCTGGGGCTCTCTACTCGATGGTGTGGTGCTGGGTGCAGGGTGGATCCTCGCAGTGGTGTGTCCAGAGTCTGGCTGCCTCCGTGAGGTGGGGGCACTGACCACAGGGCCTTTGCTTCACTGTGGGGCTCAGGGCTCAGAGACTTGGCGCCGCCCCAGGTGGAGGCACGCCCTAACCCTGCCTCCCTCTTGGTGTCTTTGTCCCCTGCTGCCCGAAAGGTATGCAACAACAGGAGGAACTGCCACTGCGAGCCCCACTGGGCGCCTCCCTTCTGCGACAGGTTTGGCTTCGGAGGGAGCACAGACAGCGGCCCCGTCAGGCGAGCAGGTTAGTGGTGACAGCACATCCCGGGGAGTGGGCTGAGCTCCCAAGGGGCAGCGGGAAGCCAGGCCCTCAGGGGACCATTGCAGGTAGGACAGAGCACCCACCAGCCCTCGGGTGGCTGCACGGCTGGAAACCCAGTGGGGATCCCACAGGTCCAGGTGACCTGACACAGGCTGAGGCCCCTGTTTCCAGACCCTCTCTCGTCCTTCCCTGATCTTTGCAGAGACTCCTTGCTCTGCTTCACTCAGAGGGTGAGGTTGCCGGGCTTCCCAGCTGGCGCTAGCGACAAAGAATCCGCCTGCCAATGCGGGAGGATTGATCCCTGGGTTGGGAAGATCCCCTGGAGAAGGAAATGGCAACCCACTCCAGTATTCTAACCTGGAGAATTTCGAGCCTGGCAGGCTGCAGTCCGTGGGATCCCGAAGAGTCGGACATGACTGAGTGACTGAGCACAGACGCAGCCTGGGACATTTTCTCAGTTAAGGCCATTCTACCACACACTGCCAAGTGGGTGTGCCCTCGTGGTTGGAGGATCAGATTGCTTGGTCCAGGCCAGCCTTGTTTACTGAAGCCAAGAGTTGTGAAGTTAAGTGCCTTCTGAAGCTCTTACTAGAAAGATGCCATCCTCTTCATAAAGGGGCTGGTCCCAGCCCAGCAGTCACCTTTGCCGAGCTGCTGTTACCTGCGGGCACCAGGCTTCATGTTTTGCAGGCGTTAACTGAATCCTTACAAAAGTCGGCATTCTTCGTCTTCTTTCTTTACATACAAAGGACCTGAGGCTCAGAGGCGTAAAGTAACTGTCAGAATCGCACAGCTAAGACTGAGACAGAGGTCCACCCGTGTAGAGGCCCCCAGGGGTGGCCGTGCTGGGACCGCCAGTTCCTGTCTCCTCAGAGACGATACGCGGTCTCCTCGTGCAGGACCATCTTCTCTGCGAGACTGGCAGCCGGCGAAGGGGCGAGTCAGGGTGACATGCCCTTTGAAGTGGAAGCAGCAAGTCCAGTGGTGCAGAGAGCCCACCACGGGCCCCTGGGGAGTGGGCGGTGCAGTGGGCAGGAACTGCCCAAACACACGTGTGTTGCCGCCTTGGCGCCCACCTGAGCCCCAGGGACACTCCGTCAGTGGCCACTGGAGGAAGTCCTGCATCCTGCAGTGATGGGCGGGGTTGAGTCTGTGGCTTGGCCAGCATTTCCATGACAACAGACACAACGCTGTTCTGCAGGGCCAGGTAGGAGAGACCCTCCGAGCAGGCGCATCGAGAGAAGCAGGGCCGTGCCGTGAGGAAGGGGAGGGGGCCTCTGGTCACCCCTGTCCTGAAAGGTGGACGAGTCTCGGCGCTGCTTCCAGGGGTGCCCCAGGGTCCCACCATCTCAGCCTGGCCCTGCAGCAGGCGGCCAAAGGGCCTTCAGGTCTCGTCTCTTAGCGCGTGTCCATCCCAGAGGATAATGAGCCGGGTCTGGCCCAGCCTCCTTGTTCCTCATTGCCGTCCATGCCTTGATGGCTAGCCTCTCAGCTGCAACTTAATTTTCTAATTGGCCATTAAGAGTTTATTGTTCAAAAACAGCAGGGTTTTCATTTTTAATGCATCAGAAACCCTGCCACCCGTTCCATCCACAGTCAAGTGAGCCAGATGTTCAAGGAATTGGAGAGGATGGTGGGAGACAGGCCACATGCTCTGAATGTCTTTTTGGTGGGGACACCAGGGGGTCTCAGGGTTGGGAGTTTCCAAAACATGGGGAACCCACCTAGTCGCTAACTCTTCATTGTACAAGGTAAGAATATTTTTTAAATGAAAACAACTGAAGAGCCAAACTCATCCACTGTTGCCATAATTTCATAAAAGAAAACAGGTTTAAACTCTTACCCGCTAAACACCTACCAAAGAGGGGCCTTGAGAAGCTGGCCAAGGGTTACACAGGGAGAGTGGCACCCTGGGTCTTACGCTTCAGTTCAGCCACCCACCTGACCGGGGCTCCAAAGTTCATGAACAGTATCTCTCCAGCATCTGCCAGGCGCCAGCCACTCCTGTCAGTGCTTGATAACTGATCAGTTGAAGACTTAGGAATTTGATTTGAAGAAACTAGAAACTATACTCCAATACTTCAGCCACCTCATGCGAAAAGCTGACTCATTGGAAAAGACCACGATGTTGGGAAAGACTGAAGGCTGGAAGAGAAGGGGAGGACAGAGGATGAGCTTCTTGGATGGGATCACCGACTCGATGGACATGAGTTTGAGCAAGCTCTAGGAGATGGTGAAGGACAGGGAAGCCTTTTTAATGAGCTGTGTTAAGACACAGTTGTGTTAAGGACCCTAACCAGAGACCCCTTGACTGCCGGCTCAGTCTCAAAAGAGGCGCCTGTTGGCCAGGAAAGCAGAGCAAGGCTCTTCCAGGAACACTGAACGAGAGAATTGAGAGAGTTTTACGTGGATTGCCTTCCTTAGATACATCCCCGGTAGGACTTGTCAGCTGAGGACAAAGTCCAGAAACAGGGTGTGAAGTCTGTGTCCCCGGGGTGGGAGTGGTTGCTCTGGTTCCCCACCAGGAACGTCCTGGTGGGGGGTGGGAGAGCCCGGGTGACAGAAGCCACCGCCAGCAACCCAGAAGGACTGCGGGGCACCTACCGAGTGACACAGACTCTGGCAGCTGGTGGGAGAACAGACAGTGAGATAAGACCTGCTCTCAAGGAATCCACAGCCCTGCTGAAAGCCCAGCTCCTGGCGTGCAGAGCCCTTGGCCACAGCTGCAGTCAAACCAACTCGATGGCTTGATTTTCCCTTCCTTTCTGCATCCGTGAGGAATCTTAGAGCCTCTGTACTAAACAAAATGGGATCAAGTCACAGCAAAGGGGATCTTTCCTTCAAGAAAGTAAACAGCATCCTCCCAGAGACAATGGTTTGCCCCCTACGGGCTGTGTTTTAAGTCCCTAACACAACAAAATAAGATCCAAGGGTATTTCATTTAAACCGAGTTTTCTTTTTCACCTTCTAATATGCTGATAGCCAGAAGACACTAGAGACCCACCCCAGTACTCTTGCTTGGAAAATCCTGTGGATGGAGGAGCCTGGTGGGCTACAGTCCATGGGGTCCGAAGAGTCGGACATGACTGAGCGACTTCACTTTCATTTTTCACTTTAATGCATTGGAAAAGGAAATGGCAACCCACCCCAGTGTTCTTGCCTGGAGAATCCCAGGGACGGCGGAGCCTGGTGGGCTGCTGTCTCTGGGGTCACACAGAGTCGGACACGACTGACGTGACTTAGCAGCAGCAGCGTAGAAGAAGTAAGATCTTGGTCTAAAAACTTCAAAAAAACAAAAGTAAAACAGATTCCAACCCCCAAGAATGAGAGAAGTAAAGAGACTGAAGGACTGTCATTGGGCTGAAAAGACTTCGATTTGGGGACCACTTGGTGGCTCTAACGGTAAAAGAAAAAAAAATCTGCCTGCAATTCAGAAGGCCCAGATTCGATCCCTAGGTTGGGAACATCCCCTGGAGATGGAAATGGCTACTCACTCCAGTATTCTTGCCTGGAGAATTCCATGGACAGAGGAACCTGGTGGGCTATAGTCCCATAGGGTCGCACAGAGTCAGACACAACTGAGCAACTAGTCTGAGCGACTAACACTTTGACTTCACTTTGATTCTGATGGGATTCTAGTGACAGCTCCCTGTTACCTTCTCTGACCACCCTTCCCCTGCTGTTGGCATGCTCGGGGGGCCCATGTGGCCAGAGCTGTGGTCCCACCTTCCAGATTATATTCCCCTTTAGCAAGTTCCAGACTTGTCAGAAATGAATGATGGCGAGGCAGATTGCACCTCAAACACGACCTTTGAAATAAGGCTAATTTATCCGTGCACCATTCAAGGATTTACTCACTGCGTTTCTGTTCTTTCCTTCCAAGTTCGTTTTGCCATAAATGTCACAATTTCATACTCCCCATATTTCACTATAACTGCCTCCTTCTCTGAGTCGAATGTGCTTTGTTTCAGATAACCAGGGTTTAACGATAGGAATTCTGGTCACCATCCTCTGTCTTCTTGCTGCTGGATGTGTGGTTTACCTCAAAAGGAAGACGTTGATTCGACTGCTGTTTACAGATAAAAAAAACACCATTGAAAAGCTAAGGTACCCTGGGTCGGGGTCATCTTTTCAAGAAATGGCATTTGAAAGAAGGCAACCAACTGCTTATCATTGTGGTTCCTTAGCAAAAAAGGGGTCAGATTTTCTGTTGGTTTGATGTGTTAACATTTCTGCCAGACCAGCTGCCCCCTTCCCTTTCCCCTCAAACTATTCGCTGTTCATTACATAAATAAGCAGGGTGTTGATGAATTCCACTGGTGTGTTTTTCCCTACCCTAACCTTGGTAATTTCTATGAGACATGGGTATTAAAACACTTTTATCAGCTGGGGTAGCTTTTGATCCAAATATATTCCAAGATGTTGCTAAGATGCCAGCTTTATGCAAAAAGTCTCCCAGGTGTCAAAGTTGTGTTTCACGCATTGCAAGAACTAGTTTAAGAGAATAATGGCCCTGGGGGAAAGAACTCACTATTTATATTTTAATCCTGCAAGAGATTAAATCTTTTCTCTTGCATGGTTCCCACACTGAGTTAAAGGAAGCGAGTTGTGTTTTGAGCGTTGCTGTGAACGAACCAGGAGAAGTCGGTCAGGCAGAGGTTGCGGCACCCCCCAGTGAGCGTTTCTGGTGTTGCCTTGCAGATGCGTGCGCCCTTCCCGGCCCCCCAGGGGCTCCCAGCCCGGCCAGGCCCACCTCACCCACCTTGGCAAAGGCCCGATGAGGAGGCCGCCCCCTTCCAGCACACCTAAGGTGAGTTTCCAACACACGTGGGGAGTGAGCAGTGAGTGTGTGAGGACACAGGTCTTCCAACAAGAGACTGAGCAGGACTCGACCCCGAGACTCTTCCTGAAAAGCACTGGGTCAGCCCCCTCAGGACGGCAGAGGCTCCCCGAGGTGACAGTTGGGGCTGGGAGAGGCTCAGGGTGCCAGATTCCACTGAGCCCACATCCCCGAAGGGACACGGTCTCAGTCATCACCCCGCCTTCACCCAGGCGGCTGGCCTCCATGGGGGGGGGGGGGGCTTCTCATGCCGGGTCCTGCCACTGGACCCCTGCTGTGACACGAGGGTGCCATGGACTGGGTTTGAGGGGCATCTATGGCTCCCCGCTACTCCCAGGGTATGTCTACGACTCACACTGAGGGTATTTCTAAGAGCTACTCCCAGGGTATTTCTAAGCGTTACCCTGAGCCCTTGGTTGGGCCCGTTTTGCTCCAACCATGGACTGCGGAAGCTCTTTCCAACCTACAGCTTCAAAGAGCTGGATCCTTAAAGGGCCTCCCGCTCCCTGCTGTCTCTTAACTTTCCTACTGCCCTGGTGAATGTTGACTAGTGTTCACTCTGATATTTAGTTTCTCCCACCAAGTGTTTCTGATATATCTACAAGAATTCCTGAATATTGAACTCATTCAACAGGAGTCCAGATTGTAACAGGAAATAGTGTTAGCGTCAATAAATGACAAATATATTTTAAAATCATTATCAGGTATTCAGTAAGCAAAAAAAAAAAAACCCCAGAAAATCTACTTTATCTCCCTCAATCCAAAAAGTGTAGAGAGTTGGGTTCCAAAGAGAAGCCATTCCTAATAAGCATGGCCACTCTCTCCACCCCCAACCATGGGACATGAGGGAAAAACAGCTTTAGTTGTAAGAGTCAAAGATGCAGCTTTATTTTGAAGGACCAAAAACCAGAAATGGCCCAAATACCAATCAACAGGTAGAAGGGTAAACACATTTTGTTATATTTACACAGTGGGATGCTATTCAGAATAAGACAAAATGAACTATTGATACACACGATATCTTGGATACATCTCAAAATAATCATGCCAAGAGAAAGAAGCCAGACCAAAAATAATGATTGCATTTATATAAAATTCTGGAAAATGCAAACCAGTTTAAAATGACTGAATTATATCAATAGTTGCTGGGAAAAGGAGAGGGAAGGACTTCACAAGTCAAAAAACTAGTGAAAATGAGACATAGCTGCTGACGGTGATGGGTATGTTCATTGTTGCGCTTATTGTGATGGTTTCATGCGTGTGAACCTCCATCAAAATTTACCAAATATACATTTTAAATATTGACTGCAACTAACAGTCAATTAAACCTCAATAAAGCTGTTTTTAGAGAGAAAGGAATAAAAGAGGGAGGCAGGCAGGGAGGGGCAGGGTGTGTGAGGCCACGCTGCGTCCGTTCTCATCTGTCACTAAAACAAGGCCACCAGGCAGGCAGTGTTCCTCAGACCGATCCACAACCTCTGCCCCTGGCTCCCAGAAGCCCAGGGCTCCTCCTCCCTTGGTTCTCATCGAGCCTTGTGTACACTGAACTGCATCTCATTTTCACAAGTCCTCTGGAGTTTCCCGAATTTCTGTTCTGTGTCTTTATACATGTTGGCACTTCCTGAGGTGCCTTGCACCTACCTGCTAATTAATTAATCCAGTTTTTAAAAATTCAAATAGAAATCGATCCCAGAGCTAAATGGGAAGGAAATAAAAAGAAAAAAAAGAGGGGATGTAGGTGTACGTATAGCTGGTTCACCTTGCTATACAGTAGAAATTAACACAACACTGAAAAGCAACTATACTCAATAAGGAAGTTAAAAATTAAGAAAACAAAATCAATCCCCAGGGGTTCAGATTTGGGGATGGAGAAGGGTGCTTCTGTTGCAATTCTGACGTTTACATAAATAATAAGAGATTCCCTCTCCTGTAACTCCTTGATTTCTCACCCTTCCTCCAGCCCCTTCCCCCTACCGCTTAGCAGGGGCGTCAGCACTGCGTGGCCCCCAGGGCTTACCCAGTGACGATCGTGGCTCTTTGCTCTGACCCCACAGGACAACACGCGGAGAGTGCCGCCGTGTCAACACGTGGACATCAGCAGACCCCGCAAAGCCCTCGACGCCCCTCGGCCGAGTTCTCCCCAGCGAGGGCTCCCACCCCTGCACCAGGCGCCTCGTGTGCCCTGCGTCCCTGCCAGACCCCTGCCGGCCAACCCGGCACTCAGGCAGGCCCAGGTACGCCCGCAGCGCTTAACCTGATGGAGGTGCTTGGAGAATCCAGGCTCTGCTCCTTGCTAGTGTCTGCACTTGGCCAAGTTGCTGAAGTTCTTGGCGCCTATATGAAACAGGTAATTCAGCTCCTGAGATAGATAAATGAGATCATCCATGGAAAGCATTTAGAACACTGGTGCACAGTTTTGGTGCAATGTAGTTTGGTTATTCTGAGGGATATTTTTTAGTTTATTTTTGGTTGCACTCCGTCTTCGTTGCCACGTGTGGGCTTTCTCTAGTTGCAGCGTACGGGCTTCTCGCTGTGATGGCTTCTCTTGCAGAGCACGGCCTCCAGGGCGTGGGCTCAGTAGGTGTGACGCACAGGCTCAGTTGCTCTGAGGCAAGCGGAATCTTCTCGGACCAGGGATCTCACCTTTGTCCCCTGCCTTGGCAGGCAGATTCTTAACCACCGGACTGCCAAGGAAGTCCTCTTAGGAATATTCTTCTCTTTTCTATTCAGAATAGCGAAGGTGCCCGTTCAGCTTGTCATCTATACCAGCAGTCTCCAGCCTTTTTGGCACCAGGGTCTGGTTTCACAGAAGATGGTTTTTCCATGGATGAGGGGTGGGGAGGATGGTTTCTGAATGATTCAAGCACATTACATTTATCGTGCATTGTATTTCAATTACTGTCAGATCACCTTCACCTCAGATCATCAGGCATTAGATCCCAGAGGCTGGGGACCCCTGATCTAGATACTACGACATTTTTGAGAATGACAGGTGGCACTGCGAATAATCGGCTTGGCCAATAAAACAGATATTTACAACGAATACAATACGATTCCTCATACTTTGGCCACCTGATGCAAAAAGCCAACTCACTGGGAGATAGGAATGGTAATGGACATACTTTCTTACCATTTTTCACCTTCAAAAATTTACAAAAGTCTTTACCACTGATTTAGTTTCTGCACACCAGTTGCAAGAGCATATAACATACTTTATGTGTATGATCTCATTTTTATGCTGTTGGAACTAACAGTTTCTGCTCGTATGACAGGAAACTTGAGGTGGGGACAAAAGTAAAAACCAAATGCAAAGCACACAGATACACTCACTGGTAAGGAAAGTGGTGTGACCATTTTAAGCCTCTTATATAAATATTTTTCAAGACTGACTCGCACTTATGTTCCCATACTAGGACAGATCGTGTGTCTCACCCTGACTTTGCTAGTATTAAGTAATTTCAAAGCTTTGCCCACTTGATACATAAAATACCTTTTTCCAGCTAGTAGTTCTATAAATTACTGAAAGGGATGTTAAGGTTTCCAGCTATAAATCTGTCTCTTTTCCGCATCAGGTTTTACTTCATGTGTCTTGAAGCTCTGTTGTTTGTGGTACAAAACAATCTGGATTGTTGTGTCTTCGTGGTGAATTGACCCTTTTATCATTATGTAACATCCTTCATTTTGGGCTTCCTTGGTAGCTCACTGGTAAAGAATCCACCTGCCAATGCAGCAGACGCAGTAGACTTGGGTTCAGTCCCTGGGTTAGGAAGATCCCCTGGAGAAGGAACTGGCAACCCACTCCAGTATTCTTGCCTGGAGAATCCCATGGACAGAGGAGCCTGGCCAGCTAAAGTTCATGGGGTCGAGAAAGAGTCGGACATGACCTAGCAACTAAACAACAATAACAAATGTCCTTCTTTGGCTCTGGTGACTTTGTTCTAAAATCTGTTTTATCTCACGTTAATACATTTGCTCAGTTTTCTTTGGATTGAGGTTTACAAGGAATGTGTTTTTCCATCTTTTTACTTTTACTTATGTCATTTTACTCAAAATGAGTTTCTAAGAAACAGCATATAGCTGGGTCATGTATTTTTCATCCATTCTGTCAGTCACTGGCTTTTAATTGGTGTGTATAGACCATTTACTTTTAATATAATTACTGATAGAATGAAGTCTACCATTTTAATGTTTTTATCATGCTCCTCTTTTCCTGACTTCCTATAGGTTAAACATTTTTCACTGTTCCATATTGATTCATCTATAGTGTCCTGAGATATGTCTGTTTGCACTTTTTTGTCTGACTGCCTTAGGGCAGAGTTTCTCAGCCTCAGCGTTGTTGACATTTTGGGCTGGATGACTCTGTTGTATCTGACTGTCCTGCGTATCACAGAACGTTTAGCAGCATCTTGGTTTCTACCAAGTGTAGATGGCAGGAGCATGTGTAATCATATCTCTACACATTGCCAGATGTCTCCTAGGAGACAAAATCACCCCTAATTGAAAACTGCTGCTCTAAAGATTACATTGTATGTACATAATGTATCAGTCTACTAGTATCAGTATTTTATCACTTCAAGTGGAAGGTAAAGCTGTACCATCTTTTCCATCTCCTTATTCCTCTCCCTTTGTGATATGGATGCCTTCAGTGTTACCTTTATGAAGTAAGACCACTTTAGATGTTGTCATTTTTGCTTTTAACCACCAAGCATCATTTTTTAAACTTAAGAATGGTTTACGGTACCTACTCATATTGTCCCTCCTCCTGTTCTTTCTTCACTTCTGATGTTCCAGGTTTCTTTCTGTTATCATTTCCTTCCTATCTGAAAAAAACTTCTTTTATTCCATTAAAGCAGGACTGCTGGTGAAAACTTCTCTTAGTTTTCCTTCCTCTGAACATGTCTGTTTCACTTTCATTACTGGAAAATATTTTCCATGGATACAGAATTCTGGGTTGACTTGTTTTCTTCTTTATAAAGATGTGAAAAATGTTGCTCTGCTTCCTTCTGGTCTTTGTGGTAATAAGAAATCCATTGGAAAGTTCCATCCACAGCCTTTGTTCCAGGGAAGAGAGGAGGCCTGTTACTGTAGGGAGGGATGGATAACAGGGCTGGGCCACGTCCAGGATGTGGTGCCCAGTGGGGACAGCAGAGCATGGCTTCTTTCTAGTTTCACCTGGAGGTAGAGTTAGGTCAGGTATGGCCAAAATGTATCTCTTACTGGCTCATGCTTCTCCTATTCTTTTAACTAAAGATAGGCTCTCCTCAGGCCTTTTTTCTTTTTTTCAGTCTGATGCTATTGGCATTTTCAGACTGGGGGAGCAACTCTCCAGAGCCCGGGCCAAAATATAAAGAAAGGGGAAACAGAGAAAACAGGGACTCACTACTGGGCAGTGTCTGGAGTTCTCAGGTCCCTGAGGTCGTTCAGTCCCTCAGTCGTGTCTGACTCTCTGCGACCCCGTGGACTGTAGCCCACCAGGCTCCTCTGTCCATGGGATTCTCCAGGCAAGAAGAATGCCGGAGCGCGTTGCCATGCCCCTTCTCCAGGAGACTTTCCAGACCCAGGGACTGAACCTATGTCTCTGGTGTCTCCTGCATTGACAGGCAGGTTCTTTATGACTGAGACACCTGGGAAGCCCTCTGAGGCCCCTAGCCAGTCCATTTACTTGTCTCCACTTTTCAGAGTGTCTGTTGGTTGTTTTATGGATTTTCTCCAGACTTTGATGTAATTTGCAGGAGGAATAGGGTGAAATGTGCTTATTTCATCCCGTCCAGACCTCATTTCTCTCTGCATTTCTTTGACTGCCGGTACACCTGAACTGCTTCTTGTATATCTATTAACAAAGTGTGCTGGTAAATTGTGCAAAAAAAAAAAAAAAGCCTTGATTTGTAGGTGATTTCTCTGCTGTAAAACCTCCACCATGATCAATTTCAGGTTATTGAGGTGATGTCTCTGAATCAGGAGCAGAGAATCAGCTGGTATGTACTGGTAGCGGCCGGCTCCAGCACACAGCTGCTATTAACTGTATTTGTTCTGTGAGTTGTCTGTTCCCATGCTTTGCCTGTTTTCCTCTATTTGAGAGTTTTTCTTCTATTTGTTCGAGTTCATTTTCTTAATAGGTTAAGAATCCTTACCCATTTCCAGGAATTCACTATAAACATCTCCCTAGTTTGCCTTTCAGTTTTATTTATGCTTTTTTTTTGTATAAAAATTCCAGTTTTGAGTATTTATTAATCCTTGGTGGATCTTCCTATTCCTTTTGTGCTTACAAAGTCCTCTCCCATTTCAATCAATCAAGATCCACCTGTAACTTCTTATTTTGTTGCCTGTTGATGGTACTTTTACATTCATTTTTTTAATCTGTCTTGGATTTACATTAGTGGAAGGGATGGGTACTTTCTAAACTTCTCTAGGCATATGGATTTTTTCGAGAATCTAATGAAGGCTATGAACCCATACGCAATACTTCGTATGCAAATTTCAGAAATTCACAGAGCCCATCAGACTCTTCTCCAAGGATTCTCTTGCCCTGAGGCTTTTCCTGCCTCCCTTTAAGTAGCTCACCTGTGTGCCATGTGACACTGGGACTCTCACTAACAAGGAAAGATATTTCTACTTGCTGATGCCTTTTTCTCCTACCAGCAGTGAGTGCCTACAGAAGTGATGATGCCTTCAAGATTTCCTTTAAAGCAGGCCTCAAAAAAAGGCTTTCATTCTGTTTTATGAAACAAAGGAAATGTTACCCTTTAAACATCAGTAACTGAAAAATCCACATTGCTCACTCCAGGCTGGGATCTGTCTGGAGCTTTTCCGAGACATATGATCTGGATTAGGCTCGCACTTTCTCATCACACTGAGGGGAGCGGCATTAATCCCAGGCAGGTGTGGTTGCCTCTTGGAGGTGGCTCTTGTTTGGCGGCACAGATGGAATCCACTGATGCTTGGTACTTTAGCGTCACTCGTGCCCTGTCGCCCAGAACACGACAGACACACGCTCGCTGGCTGGCCCTGCCTTGTCCGTCCAGGCTTGCCATCTATTCTTTCCGGAAGGAAAACACCTTCATAAACACCACAATAGTGGTCGACCTCACGTCCGAAGGGTGAGTCAGATCTTTACAGAAAATGCTCCCTCTCGCCATCAAGGGTTCTGTGTGATCTTTAAAAATCAAGGACAGTTGAATCAACTCTCTTCCCTTGTCCACAGATGGGCCTTTCTGGGCTACCATTTCCTTCTCAGGGAAATGAGCCTTGCAACCCAAGCTTCTCAAACTGACTCCTCAGCCTTGATGGAGGAAGCGAACTTTCATTTCCTTTTCATCCCGTCAGCTCTTTGAGAGGAAAAGCATTCAGTGTATTCATCTGGCTTTTAGCTGACGGCTGCCAAGTTCTCCCGAAACACAGCCTGAGCATGAAAGGCAAAGTGTGGGCTTGAGAAAAGGCTAGAAAAATGATGGAAAAAAAAATAAGAAGTCACACACAGGGGCGTGTGGTCACGTACAACTGTGTCCAGCTGGGAGCCTGATAGAATACCGTTGTTCTGCCTGGTACAGTCTAGCCCTGCTCTACCTGGCATGTTACGTTCACCAGTCACCAGGAACAGGCACTTCAGTGAGATCAGACAAACCAGCGCCCACTGCCAGCTCACAGACGGCTTCAGAGGCCCCAGGGACAGCACTGCATAGAGAGTTCATCTCAGACTCTGAAAGAGAAAAAGGAGGAAAGAAAAACAGGGCAGGTTCCGGGAGTGGCTACCAAAGGATCCCAGAGGGTTTGGGGCGGCTTTCTGAGGCTGTTGTAGCTACGTGTTCCGGGAAACAATCTCACTCAGAAGGACAATGCAGATAGTGGAGTGTGGTTTATTACACTGGCGGGCCCAAGGCAGAGTCTCCTCTTAGCCAAGGACCCCGACCAGTACCCTAAATGTACGTGCCCAAACCCACCTCCCCAAATTCCCTGAAACTAGTCTGAACAAAGGAAGAGAAAGATACAGTCAAAGTTAACCCATGATTCATATGCCTTAAGCCTAGGTAGTTAACACTGGACAGTTATCAATAGGCCTGAGGTCATACCCCAATAGGCATAATAGAATTTATGATTCTATTCGGTTACACAGATAGTTAGGGTGTTCTTTTAGGCGACAGAGAGTCTAGGTACGCGCCGTGGGGCTCTTCCATCCAGCGGGTCTGGTTTTCCAGGTGGTGTGTCGTTTCCATAGATACTGGGTGTATAGCTCAAAGTCCACAGTCCGGCCCAAGATGGAGTCCTGCTTTCAAGATGGAGCCTGTTCTGTTTCCTCCTTCAGTGATGGTTAGTCTTAAGATTTTAGGTGTTTTTTTTCCTCCGGGATTACAAAAGCGTTCAACAACATACAACCTTGCACCCTGGAAAAATCCATTTTACCGTATGATCATGTTTTAAGTGATATATATATTTTTTTTTTTTTTAGTTTTCTGAATGTTGAATTTTTTTTTTTTTTTAATTATTGTTTTAGCCATACATTGTTATGATATCACCATGGGTTTACATATGCTTCCCCTCCGGGTCCCCCCTCCCTCCTCCCTCCCCCCCGGGAAATCTCGCTGCACCAGTCCCGAGCATCAATCCTGGGCTGGCGATTGATTAGACACATGACAATTAACATGCTTCAATGCCCTTCTCCCATCTCATCCCACCCTTACCCTCATCCACAAAGTCCACAAGTCTATTCTATACATCTGCGTTCCTTTTGTTGTCTCCCATGTTGGGTTCTCATTACTGTCTTTCTAAATTCCATATATATGTGTTAATATACTGTATTGTTGTTTTTGCTTCTGGCTTACTTCACTCTGGATAATGGGCTCCAGTTTCGTCCATCTGAGTAGAATTGCTTCAAATGAATTTTTTTTTTAATGCTGAGTAATATTCCATTGTGTATATATACCACAGCTTTCTTATCCATTCGTCAGTTGATGGGCATCTAGGTTGCTTCCATGTCCTGGCTATTGTAAACAATGCAGCGATGAACATTGGGGTGCACGTGGCTCTTTCAATTCTGGTTTCCTTAAGTGATATATTTTAAAGAAGAGAAAATGCACACACACTCTGAGCATGGGTCCTGAGCAGAATTCCAGAAGTAGGTCTTCAGGCAGCAGGCTTGATTGAGCTCTGACACCCAGGCAGGGGCAGAGACGGCGTCTGTGAGCTCACAAGCTGTGCTTTATAGGGATTCCTTTCCCTGACCCTAGACATCATCCGTAGTCAACTGACTTGACTTCCACAAGGGAAGGGGGCCCCCAAGAGGCCCCGGGTGAGCCAGAGACCCCAGGAGAAGTGACATCGGACGCGGAGTTTTATGTTCTCCTTTGCTGCCTGCCGATTCCCTTCCATCCTGAAACCTCAGCGCAGGGCGCTGACCACGGCAGCCTGGTGTGGGTCTCAGGTGGGTCGACAGGTGAGGGAGAGGCTGCAGTTACACCAGGGGCACGTGTATGGGGGAGAGGATGGCTCCCTGCAGGCTCAGTCCTGAGCTGCTGGGAGAGGATCCAGCCTGGAGGAGCCCAGGGTGGGAGGCGGTGGGCGCAGCATCCTAACACAGACAGCACCCAGGGACCCTGAGAAAGCTCTGGGCATGGGTGGAGTGTCGTACCATCACCCAAGAGAGGGTCTCAAGTCACTAAAGATGAATTTAAAAAATAGGTGTAACTCGAGAGACTAGGAGGTGTGACGACACTGGGTGACTGTCTTTCCTGCCAAACCCCCACTGCGCCTAAATGCGTTCCCCGCTGAGACAAGGAAAGGGCTGGGGGCAAACCCTGGAGTTTCATTAGATTTCTAGGATGTGGCAAGCTGAAATCCTTTATGCACTTTATTATAATAGGTTTAATTAATTCATATAGAGTTTAAATAAGAGCACGTTCAATGTCACATCTAAGAAATAGATTTCTCCATTCACAGAATTATGTCTGGAGAAATCTGTGCTAAGAAGTAGATCGAAATGCAATTTTCTGCTGTCAGACTGCAATGTGCCATGATTCTAATGGGAGTATAAGTGGCACCTTCAATCCGTAGGTGGGCCATCCTTCAAACCTCATGAAAACATCACTTAGCACTTCGCTGTAATTTTTTTTAAGGTTTGCTCCATAAAACGGCATTTGAACTGCACATGCTGATGTGTGACCCTACTTGGATTGTTTTATTTTTTTAAGCCCTTCGTTTCCTGGGAAAAGTTAGGACGTGGTTTTTCCTCCGTAGAATCTTATCAGTGAGTAATGCCGCTGCCCCGACTGGCTAAAGTTGTTTTTCCAGTTAGATTAGCTTCTTTACTAGAACAATAGGAAGCCAAAAAGAAAGAAAAGCAACTGAACCTAGCTCTTAAGATTGATTTTTGCTGAATTCAAGTCCTTTCTTGAGACAGCAGATGGGCTTATGAGAATATCTACCAACTGGTTTCTGGCGCGTTTCTCTGCTGCAGAAATTCCAGCAAAGGCAGGACTGATTCCTATTTTTATTCTTACAACCGAATGGTCTATAATTGTGTGTGTGTGTGTGTGCACCTGTTTGAGTTATCATCCTAAGTGTTTTAGGATACGGAGCATCTCAGTTGTGTTTTGAGTTGTTATAAAGCAGCAAGCCTGTGTTGGGCACCAGTTATGCGGCCAGCGCTCCCATCTAAGTGCTTTGCAGGCATTTCTAGCCACCTCGAGGAGCCTGGGAGGCAGACACCACCAACAGCCCCATTTCAAAGAGAAGGAAGCGAGGCAACATGAGGCCAAATAGCGAGCCCCCCAGAGGTGGAGATCAGGGCTGCAGTCTTCAAATGGCTGCACAAACAGGCGGACATGGGGTTGGGGGGTGGGGGGTGGGGGGAGGGCAGAAGGAAGAAACTGCAGGGACACAGTGGTGGCGAGCGAGTCTTAGAGCACCGGCTGCCTCGGGGGTCTTTCATTCATTTTCCCCATTTTTGCCACAGATAAAGGTGATGGGATTGGACAGGGGAAGTTTCTCGCATCCTGCAAAGCCTCATGCAGCAACAAGAGAGACTTGCATTTGTCTTCACTTTTGCTTATAATAGTGTCATGCTCCAGCCGTCTGTCTTGTCTTTCTTAGAACCAGCCTTGTCCAGAAGCTGACAGTATTTGTGCTGCATTCCAGATACTCATGGCATCTTTTTGCTTTGCAATACTGGCTTCATTTCTGCCCGTAGCAACGCGAGTCAGCCGGAGGTGAACCTCCCTCCCACCCCCACCCTTTCCTACCCCTCTAGGCGGTCTCAGAGCCCCGCTTGGAGTTCTCTGAGTCTACAGCGAGTCCCCACTGCCCGTCGACTTGACACATGCTAGTGTAGATGCTCCCACGCTGCTCTCCCCGTTCGTCTCACCCTCTCCTTCCTCCCCGCCACCGTGTCTCCGTGAGTCTGTTCTCTACGCTTGTGCTCCACTGAGGCACTGCAAACAGGTTCATCAGCACCGTCTTTCTGGAGTCCATGTGAAAAACCCTCCATGTGCTGCTTGTAGAGGTGAGCTTTTCAGCGCAGTGTCTCTGACGTGACAGCTCTCCTCCTCCACACCTTATCTGTGTCTGTAGAACATTCAACACACTGTATTTAGTAAAACAAGGCTGGCCGATGCTGTATGTCTCTTCTACAATGGTAGAGCAATCAGACTCGATGTAAACAGTGTCAGAGGGAAGTAGGGAAGAGTTATTTCAAAGAGCCCTCCCTCCCCCAACCCACATAAAGAGTGAGGAACAATTAACACGGGCTGTTACTTATAAGCAATAACAGCGAATAGCAATAACTATTCGCTCCTAAATGCTTGGTAAGGATACAAATAGGAGCAAAACTAATTTAGACCATGATTTCAGAGCCATCAGGTCCTGGCCAGTCCCTCTGAGGTTGAGTCTATAAACTTTCATAGTTGCCTGCCACAGAACAAATTCGCATCTGAATTTGAAAGAGGACTTGCACACTTCTGATCTATGTGGGCATGTGATACTTAAACCAGCACTCACAGAGTTTGCAAGCCTGATCATCAAGACAAGCCTTGCTTGTCAGAAATGCCAGTACATACTGAGAAAAGGAAATCTATTTGTCAGGATGTACTCCCAAGGAACTGAGGTGAAATATGAGAAAACTGATCGTTATTAAAAACCTGTACTACTGAAGGCAAACCTAAAACTGGGGAGTGTCCTCTGTGTCTTCTCTCTGCTTCTCAGATTTCATCCTTTTACCCAGATGTCCCCCAAGACCCCCTCCTCCCGAGTCTTCCTGCAGCCCTTCCAGGGGTCTCCTCACTCACCTGCCGCCTCAGTCCTCGGAGTTACCTGGACACCTGGCCTGCTCCATTCAGAAGGCGTGGAACTGTTATTCCTTTCCAGGCACACCTAAGCCCAGCCCTTGAACACAGCAGACATGTAGGAAGTACACTGACTTGATGTGAATTCTCATAGGGAATAGTAAGCCTTGTCACGGGACCACATACTTCCTCGGGGCCCACCCGACCAGAGAGCTATAGGTCAGTAAAGATCTTAGTCACTTCATCCTGTAAATCTGAACTGTTAGCTACTGCCCAGCTAATTCAGTCGGTAGAGCGTAAGACTCGTAAATTACAGCTACCAAGGTTTGGGACTCCTGCTTGCTTTTGCCTACCCAGTACTTCCAGGAATTTCAGGTAAAATATCTGGAGTTTCATATCACATACTGAGGCTTCCCAGGTGGCACTAGAGGAAAAGAATCTGCTATCAGTGCAGGAGATGCAAGAGACACAGTTTCGATCCCTGGATTGGGAAGATCCTCTGGAGGAGGAAATGGCAACCCACTCCAGTATTCTTGCCTGGAGAATCCCATGCACAGAAGAGCCTGGCGAGCTACAGTCCAGACAGCTGCAAAGAGTCAGGCATGACTGAGCGACTAAGCACAGCACATCATACACTAATATTCACACGACAAACTCTTCTGATGTGGAAGTACCTTTATCTCCCTGGAGAGAAATAACTTCAGAGGGAAGCCATTCAACTGATTGCAGTATTCAAAGGAGTGTTTGTTTTCCACTCACTTCTATTACTACAAACACCCAAATTGTACATGAAAAAAATGGATGCCTGACACGTTACCTTTATATTGTAATGGCAATGGGTGCCTATAAGTAAAAATTCCAACAGTGTAAAGGGTTATTTGGAAAACCATCTCCCTGCCACCTCTATCACCAGGCTCACTTCCCAAAAGCAATCATTGACACTAGGTCATTGTAAAATGTAATTTAGAATACAGTGAAAAGTTTCTTTCACCTGTCTGTCTCTGCAGAGTGAGAAGTTATGGAAAAGTTGGAAATTTTCAAACACTCGAAATTAAAAGGTACAGTGAAACCTCTCTACCCATCCCCCATCTTCAGCAACCATCACCTCGCTGTTGCTCTTATTCCAAACCTTGGACCCTAACTTTGAAACCCAATGGAAGCGCACCTGGTATTCTTTCCACTTTGGTCATTCCAGATCAACGTAATCCTTTTCACTGGCTGCGGAGTAGTTCATGGGAGGACCACACTGTAAATTCTTTAACCCGTCCTTCACTGATGGCCACATGGGTGGCTTCATCATTTGATACTTCGAACAGGCATATTCTTGCCTAGGCACCTTGAGCCCATGCATGACAATGGATGTGGGACAAATTTCTGGGGGCACAGTTGCTGATCAAAGGCCATATGCATTTAGAAACTTGATAGATGAGGCAGAAATGCCTCTAAAAGATGCACCCCTATTTCTGTTCCCCAAGTCTTCATCAGTGCAGCACGTGCAGAGATTTTTCTTAACTTTGCCAATATGATAGGCTGAAAAAAAAAATCTACATGTTTTTCTTCCTATATATGAGATGGGGGATCTTTTCACAGGTTTAAAATCCGTTTGTTTTTTCCCTTTTTTGTAAACTGCTGTGTCACCTCTTTTGTCACTTTTTGTTGTTAAAAAGGTTTGTCTACCCAAAGATTACGGACGTGTTGTTCTGTTTCCAATAGCTTCATGATCTTTTTTTCACATTTAAGTATTTGATCCATCTGCTATTTAGTGTATAAAATGAAGCAGGAATCCAGCTTTACTTTTCTAGATAACCTCCGGACTAATCCTTAGCGTTGTTCATTGTGTTTGTGTTTTTATTTGTCCTTTATTGGCTCATCTTTTCTATACTAGATTTATCTGGCTCCTCCTCCATTCTTCATTGTTGTTCAGTCTCCAAATCATGTCCGACTCTTTGCAGCCCCATGGACTGCAGAAACCAGGCTTCCCTGTCCATCACCATCTCCCAGAGTTTGCTCAAACTCATGTCCATTGAGTTGGTGATGCCATCCAACCATCTCACCCTCTGCCGTCCCCGTTCTCCTGCCTTCAGTCTTTCCCAGCATCAGGGTCTCTTCCAGTGAGTCAGTTCTTCACATCAGGTAGCCAAAATATTGGAGCTTCAGCATCAGTTCTTCCAAGGAACGTTCAAGGTTAGTTTCCTTTAGGATTAACTGCTCTCCGGGGGACTCTCATGAGTCTTCTCCAGCACCACAAGTTGAAAGCATCTATTCTTTGGCGCTCAACCTTCTTTATGGTCCAACTCTCACATTCTCCTCCACTCCACCACCCCCAGAGAACCAGCCCTAGCTTTTATATATAATTTTCCTTTTACTGCCATTAAACCACAGAAACATTACTTTCATCTCCCCTCTATAAATTTGAGATAATATCTCTCCCATTGGACTTTGTGGTAATTAAATGAAAACATATAACTTTATTAGGATGTCTGTAATGTCTTTGCTAAATGATAATGACTTTTATTTTACTTTTTATTCTGCTTTTACCCTTATCTCTTCCATTTTTCTTTTGTACCTAGGTTGATTTTTCTCTGACTTCTTAGATCATTATTTCATTTACATTCACATTTGATTACATAGTGTGTAAATCTAGACGTTTCCCAAACACTGCTTTATCTGTACCTGTTCTCATTTTTGTTTTCCATGTTTATAATTTTAAAACAGTCTGTTTTCTCTTTTGTTTTCTCCTTTGGCCCAGATACTGAAACTTATTCTGTTGTTATTAATATTTTAAACAGATTTCCCTACTGTCTAAAAGCAGAGTATTTCTATGAAACATTTTATAAGCCAAAATGGCATTAAGTAAAGAAGTGATTACCTTAGGACACATCTTGCTAAGGGATGCAAATCAAGATAAAGCACAGATGCTCACGGACAGGGTTCAGAGCTCTGGCGGGCATGCTGAGCGTAGTTCCTGGGGCAGGAGCTTGGTGGTGCCACTCCCTCTGCTCAATGGCTGTTGCCCCCCAAAATGCTGAAAGCTGGCTTTTTGCCTTTTTGTGTGTCAAAGCAAAGATCCTCTTCAGATTTCTCTTGGTTAGTGAAAACAGGTACTAATGTAGGTCTTGCATAAAAATGAGGGTCAAGTAAACTTTTGAAAATTGAAGAATACCTGTACTTAAAAATATGTAAATGTAAAAATGATCCAAAATTCATCCATATTTATACTGCATAGAAATAACCATTGTTACCTGTTTCTCTAGGTATACAACTATTTAACTTTCAGATATATGCATATATTTATTATAAAAGGAAATAGTAAATAGTATAGACTGCTTCAGCCCACTCCAGATACAAGCCCTGGCCTAAATTTGGTGTTGATTTTCTGTGTCTGACTCTTTGTGACCCCACGGACTGCAGCCCACCAGGCTCCTCTGTCCATGGGATTCACCAGGCGAGAATACTGGAGTGGGTTGCCATGCCCTTCTCCAGTACTTTCCATATATTTTTACATAAGTAAGTACCCATGAATAATACATATGACTAATATTTTGTTTTTCAGTTTGTATAAATGGTATCAAACTGAGCATAACAAAATATGTACTTATCTGTGTTTTGCTTTTTGTTTCTGGATGTTCTCTTTGGTTCTTACTCAGATATGAGGCCTGTCTTTTAGTTTTTATAATAAGAATGTTTACTCCAATAATTTCCAAATCCAAAATCTTTGGGTGTGTTACTGCTGAGGTTTTATCCCTCCCTCTCCCTCTCTCTCTCTCTCTCTCTCATGATTCCTGGCTTCCTGGTCATTTCCTGTGAGCTTACTTCACTGGAAAGTTCTCTGGGAGCTCTAGCAGGTCTAGGACGAAGGCTGTTCCCCCCAGAGAGGGTGTATTTGTGTCTGTCAGGTGGCCAGGGCAGCACCAGTTTAAAGGCCCAGTGAAATGACTCAGGGCTTACTGAGCCACCCAGGTGATACATGATGTGAAGTCAGCTTCTGGTCAGAAAGGGCAGTTTGTGGTTCCAGGTCGGTCTGCCCAGCACCAGGGGAACCCTCCCTGCAGTCTAGCTAGGGATAAGGGAACTGTCCCTGCAGTCTGCTAGGGACGGACAGTGATAGGTGTTCATGTCTGGAAGCATCTTACCCTGAGGTTCTGCAGAGCCCAGCTTGATCAGGGAGAGGTCACAAAGAGAACTGGGACTGGCGCCGACCTTTAACCCCTGCATCCCTCACCTTAAAGGGATATCAGAACCAAAGCCCAGGTGTCCCTAGTTGGGCAAATGTCTCTAGCTTCAGTGTACTACCTACCCCGCTGGGCTTCTCCTTTCACTTAGATGTTGGCCTGATAACATCTTGCTATCTTGTAGCTCTTGATACTTTTAAGAAAAAAATACATTGATATCAATGTTATTAATATTAAATACATTCTATCCAACAATTTTAGAGAGAAGGGTAGGTCAAAATAACCCAGCCCATCATGCATCTAGAAATGGATGATCTACCTCGTAACTTCAGTTAGTTCTGTAATGTCTATCTTACAGAACTGTCTGTATTACAGCTTGTAACATCTACTTTCTGTTTGGTAGCCATAATTCCCACAATTTTGTTAGCCTGAGGTCTACACTGAAGTGATTTAGTGCTCAATCTTGTTGCCACTGAGCCATCCTTTTCCCATCTGGCTGAAGTCCATTCCACTGGACTTTCAGAATTTCTTCTAGAAGAACTCTTGGAACGCATTTTTCTCTGAATTTTTGCATGTTCAAAGTCATCTGGTTGTTGCTTTACTTTTTCAATGTTGTTTTAGGCATAAAATTAATGGATCACACTTTTCCTTCCTTGAAACTCTTCTATGCATGCTTCCTCTCTCTGCTCTGAAGAAATCAGAAGCTGGCTTATCTTTTTATCCTTGTAAGTGACATGATTCTGTATCCTTGAAAGTCCAGTAGCTTTAAAGAGTTGTATCTTATTTCTGATGTTGTTGCTGTTCAGTCGCTCCGTCATGCCTGACTGTTTGTGACCCCTTGGACTGCAGCACACCAGGCTTCCCTGTCCTTCACTATCTCCTGGAGTTTGTTCAAACTCATGTCCATTGAGATGGTTGGTGATGCCATCCAACCATCTCATCTTCTGTCACCCTCTTCTCCTCCTGCCCTCAAGCTTTCCCAGCATCAGTCTTTTCCAACGAATCAGCTTTTCATATCAAGTGGCTAAAGTATTGGAGCTTCAGCTTCAGCACCAGTCCTTCCAATGAATATTCAGGGTTGATCTCCTTTAGGATGGACTGATTTGATCTCCTTGCAGTCCAAGGGTCTCTCAGGGTCTCTCTGTCCAGCCCTACAGTTCAAAAGCATCAATTCTTCAGCGCTCAGCCTTCTTGATGGTCCAATTTTCATATCCATGCATGACTACTGGAAAAACCATACCTTTGACTAGATGGACTTTTGTCGGCAAAGTGATGTCTCTTCTTTTTAATATGCTGTCTAGGTTTGTCAGAGCTTTTCTTCCAAGGAACTTTTAATTTCATGGCTGCAGTCACCATCTGCAGTGATTTTGGAGCCCGGCAGAATAAAGTCTGTCACTGTGATGAGTGTCACGCACTTCCCCAAGGAAACAGTGTACACTTTCCATGACTTGACTCTTTCAGGAAAGTTTTTGCCCCTTAATGCTGAGTATCTCTTCTCTCTGTACTATCTGCTCAGGTGCCCACATCACCTTTGCCAGTGTTCTTTGTCCTTTCCCCTTGAACTCTTCCTCCTCTCCCTCAGCTGGACCCCTGTAGCCCTGACTGTGTTTAGTGCCACCCAAGTCTTTGGTTTTCGTTGTTGCTTTAGTTTTCCCTTCCCTGTTTCTCTTAACTTTTGCCAGCTCCTTTTTGTTTTGTTTTGTTTCCTTACATACATACACATTTTTGCCAGCGGGTTCTTAGTTTTCCCTTTGTCTATTGTGGTTCCTTCCTTCCTTCTTTCAGTAGTTTTGATTAGTGTGTCTGAATTCCTCTTTAAAGGGAGGGAGGTCTTCCTGGGAGGAAGGACCAGTTGCAGGTCAGTGGGGGAAGGGCCGGGTTAGAGCTCAGGGCCAGCTCTTACATTGCCCACCTCCTGGGGGACCGCGGGGACAGCGGGCTTTGAGGGGTGGTGGTGGTTTGGCCTCCTCTGCTCTCAGCAGAGACCCTGCCAGCTGCCCTCCTCTGCTCCAGGCATGCACAGATGGCAGATGTCTGCTCTGCCTTCGGCCCTGACCCGCGTGTCGATGGCCCACTTCCGTCTCGTCCTTGGCAGGCCGGGTGGGTGCTCTCCCAGGTTGTCCCGTTCGTGGGCTCCTCTCGGCCCAGCCTGCCACACACTTTGCACCCTTTTCTCATATATTCAGCTTTTCCCAGAAGTGGAGTTGTGCTGCTCCCTGCGCATTTTCTTTTACTGTCTTCAGGTGGTTTTAGACGGAAAGAACTAAGGACCTCTTCCAGCTAGGTGCCAACATGTTTTTACAAGGACACCTGCCTCTTCTGAATAGAGAGGAAAAAGAAGTCTAGGCATTTCCCCAGGGAACCAGTTATTCCTGTTATCACAGAGTGTCGGTTCCTGCAGGGCCAGGGATGGGCCAGATGGTGAGCAGGGTTCATGCTGCCCCACCCCCAGCCCGGCCCTGCAGGAGCTCACTGGGACCTCTGTGGCATCTCTGGCATTTTCCTGCGATAACATACAGTCTTCCTGGGGGGATTCCCTCTGGAGAAGCAGGATGCACTTCCTCTTGCTGATCATGCAGATGGAGATAACAGTTGAGAATTTCTCTGACAGTCAAGCCAAAGGTCTATATTTGGATCTAAAAATTTATTCTCATCCCTCTAAAAAATACTTAAAATATGTGACGATTGCTAAACATGAGCAGAAAATGGAAAAATGAGAACGCTCCATATTTTTATAATTGTATTTATTGTTGGTTGCTCTGAGTCTTTGTTGCTGCGTGGGCTTTTCTCTAGTTGCACTGAGCGAGGGGGGCTCCTCTGCAGTTGTGGGGTGTGGGCTTCTCATCGTTGTGACCTCTCCCGTGTGAAGCACAGGCTCTAGGGTGAGTGGGCTTCAGGAGCTGTGCACTAGCGCTCAGGAGTTGTGGCTCCTGGCTCTAGAGCACAGACTCGGTGGTTTTTGGTGCACGGGCCCAGCTGCTCTGTGGCGTGCGGGATCTTCCCAGACCAGGGATTGAACCCAAGTCCTCCTGCATTGGCAGGCAGATTCCTTACCGCTGAGCCACCAGGGAAGCCCGAGACCACTCTGTCTAATAGCAGATTGCGATTTTTCTCTGGTACCTAGGAGTTGAAGAGAAAGGGACATCTGAACTCATTTCCTTTTTAAAAATGAAAGTCAGTCTAAAGAAATGTTTCCTGAGTGTGGAGTTTATGTTCATTGAGGCCTGGGGTCATTCCTCTGCTCCATCCTGACAGCTCTTTGTGGCCAGGCTGGATTGGACTTCTTCAGGAAAGCCCACAGCTTGAAAAATGATGCCTCAAAGGGAGTGTGGAAGCTCCGCCCCTCTCTCCAAGGTCAGAGCATGTGCTGCAGGGGCTTCTGCCGAGATTATTTTGGGGTTCCAGGTCTGATCTGTGAGAAGAGAAGATCTTTGACTAGCTCTGCTGTTCCATGAAGCCACTTTGTCCCAGCTGGGCCTGGTGGAAGCTGGCCTCTTACCTAGGCGGCTACCTGTTTCATATTTCCATAGATGCTTGTCCTGGGTGTGGCAGGAGGGAAGCAGATTGGTGTCTCTGCTGAGCCCAGATTTGAATCAGAACTTTCAATCAACATCTCAACTCTTTGGGCTTGTATCACTGCGGTGACTGTATAATTTGTCCTCTAAACCAGGAGACATTAGAGAGACTGTGATTAATAAATTCAACGCTACCATAAATTGGGACTGTCCCAGGCAAGCCAGAATGAATGGCCCACCTAATTACCTCCTAAGCTTCCGTGATAAATTCAAATATATTGTGATACACTGTAACATACATCTCACATTCTCTCCAGCCTTGCAGTAAAAACCTGAGGTTATCTTCACTAGCAAGACTAGATACTTGTTCATACTTAGTGCAAAACTAGTCATCATTTAGTCATGAATTATTTAATCTTCAAAGTCTTTCAACTTTATGGGTGCATGCATTCCTTTTTTACGGTGCTCACTAATATCTTGCTCATAGTTTTCTGCCATCTTACAGGAAGCAGAACTTGATTTAGTGCCATGCTTCATCACCCAGAGTGAGTCTGTTGGGAGGATTATGGTGCTGTTATTAATTTTTTTTTTATTGGAGTACAGTTGCTTTACAATGTTGTGTTTCTGCTGTACAGCAAAGTGAACCTACTGTACATATACATATATCCAGTCTTTTTTCAGTTTCCTTTCCATTCAGATCACCACAGAGCACTGAGTTCCCTGTGCTACACAGTGGTTTGTCAGTTATTTATTTCGTACCCAGTCGTGTGTGTGTGGCAATCCCGGTATGATTAGGGTGCTTTTAAGTGGTTCCACTCACTCCTTCAATAGTAGGCAGCTGTCAAACAGCAGCAGCTGATGCTGATTGGTCGCTGTGTGCCAGGCTCTGTGCCAAGAGACCAACAGATCATCTCTCACTCAACCCTTGCATCACCGTCTCTCTACCACATGGAGAAGTTGCATGACTTGAGTGTTCTCTCTGAGTGCCTCAGCGTGGAGCCTGGTCAGATGCGAAGACAGCCTGACCTGGGTGCTCGTGCGCATTGTGGGTCTGGATGCTTGGTGAAGGCGGCTTTCTCTTTTACATTCTGCGGGCTCTTGGTGTTTCCTTAAAGGAGCACTCACGTGGAAATGTCCCTGGTAAGTCTGTCCCTGTTCAGGGGTTCTCTCCTCTCCCAGTTTGCCCATTGTCTCAACTTGGCTGTTTTCCATGCAGCTGTGGAGGACAAACCTCTGTGGTATTATAGCTACTTTTGTTTTACAAAGTCAAAAGTGAAAGCCGCTCAGTCATTGCTGGCTCTTTGCAATCCCATGGACTATACAGTCCATGGAATTCTTGAGGCCAGAATACTGGAGTGGATTGCCATGCCCTTCTCCAGGGGATCTTCCCAACCCAGGGATCAAACCCAGGGCTCCTGCCTTGCAGGCGGATTCTTTACCAGTTAAGCCACAACGAGATAACATTAAATGGGGGGGACTATATTGTCACATTCTTTTAACTGAGCTCTGATTGCCGTGGAGACATAATCAGTGGGGTGAGTACCATGAGAAAGTCAACTCAAATGTTCTTAAATCATCTTGGGTAGTCCTGGATGTATGGAATACTGAGTGCTACCACAGGGGGTGAGGCCATCTATTTATTAGGATGTCCTGAGTTCCTTGGGTTCCTGGCACCCTTTTTTGCACACTTTCTGTGCATGCACAAGTGTTTCTAGGCTCCAAGGCACAGAGCAGGTGGTATCTTGATGCCTAGGTTCACCCTGGGCTCAAAAGCAGTGTTATCAATGCTCACCAACTTCCCACTATGCTCCAGTGAACACCCCCCCACAGTAATCAAGAAAGGAGCCCCAAGAACATGGGTGCCTTTTAATCATTGTTATCTATGTTCTGGGAGTTTCCCATGCATGATGTAGTCCTCATAACAACACTATGAGATGGGTCTCTGTTTTCTCCCACTTTACACCCAGAGAAATTGCGGTTCAGAGAAGTCCAGAGACTTGCATGAGTCCCAGAGTGTTGGTCTTTGCATAAAACCCAGAGCAGAAACTCCCAAGTTCGTGCTCCGCCCACCCTCTACTGCCGGCTCCCTCACTGGCCTCTGGTGGATGTGGATTTTCCTCCTGGGTATCATTTTCCAGTGTGTTGGTGACTCTTTGAATGAATCCTTAGCGAGTATTTCAGTAGGAGAACGGTAGTGCATTTTATGCGGAGCAGAGTGACTGACCCCATGTTGGTGGGGAAGGGTGGCCCCCTCCCTATCTGGTTCACCGGCAGCTGAACCAGTTCTATTAGAGGGTTCCGGCAAATCTGAAGAAACGAGTATGTTCCTTGAAAAGATATTCACCAGCTTCTCGTGTTGGGCCTTTATAAAGTGAAAAGAAGCCTGAAAAGCACAGGGGAAAGTTGACATCCAGAGACGCCAGCAGCAACTCTGTGTCTAAGGCCAGTCAGCAATGTGGCATCTGGAGACTCATCTTTGAGTGTCTGTAACTAAATGATGGTGGTTTGGTGGTTTAGTCGCTAAGTCATGTCCGACTCTCGTGACCCCCATGGACTGTAGCTCACCAGGCTTCTCTGCCCATGGGATTTTTCAGGCAAGAATATTGGAGTGGATTGTCATTTCCTTCTCCAGGGGATCTTCCCGACCCAGGCATCAAACCCGGGTCTCCTGCATTGCAGGCAGATTCTTTACCGACTGAACTATGATGCTGTGGCTAAATCTTTAACACAGCATGCTCATGCACACACACACCACACCTGTACGGTGAGGGGACTGTGGTCAGAAAGTTTACTGAAGTGAAACTCCCGTGAAGCTGGAGTTTCTGTGTTATGTTGCTGTGTAGCGATATAACCACTCTCCTCTCCTTCGCCCACTTTCCAGGAGATTCTGATGGCTTCTGAAGTCAGTGTCTTGTCCAAGTACACAGAGATGGTGATCATACCTAACCTTGTGGTTTATTGCAGGGAACTCATAAGCCAAGCCCCCCTCAGAAGCCTCTGCCTGCAGACCCTTTGAGCAAGACAGCTCGCCTGGCCAGCGCCTCTGCCAGGTCCCCGGGACGGCAGGAGTCCTCGCTCCGCCTGGCGCCCATCAGGTTGGTGATGCACCCTCTTGCCTCTCTTCCTCCCGCAAAACCTTGTGGGCCAGCTGCCCAGGCCATGCCTCTCAAGCCACCCTGTGTGTCGCGCACTCCCCACCGCTGGGAGCAGCCTAAGACAGACACAAGGGCGGATCTTGAAAGGAAGCAGGGGGCAGCAGGGAGCTATAGAATTGGTGGCTCTTAGCAGTGATCCCGGCCAACCCGTGAGATCAGCTCAAGATCAAGTAGAACAGATCCTTCAGAGCAGTGGCTGATGATCTGGCCCAGGCCACAGCCAGCCGCCAAGTAGTGCAATATTAGGATAGCGGGACACCTGCCTCCAAAAATATGACTGGGACTGTGATGGCTTCTCCTCGGTCCCGGGGATCCCGAGAAACGAGGTGAGGTTGGAGGGCCAGGGACAAAAGAGGGCAAATGGAAGAAGTTAGGCTGAAGAAACTGCTGGGCAAGGGTAACTGGGAGCTTCCCACTAACCCGCAAAAGGAATCGCCTTTGCAGACTGAGCGGCCACTGTGGGTCATCCATTCTGCCCTCCCCCAGGACACTAGGCCCGAATCCTGACTTGGGCAGGGAGGTTTAACCCAGTGGTGTGCTGGAGCCAGCTCCCGTTGGTTTGCGAGAACTATTAAATTTCCAGGAATTTAGCCAGCTAGGTGTTAAGCCTGGCCATTCTTTAAAATTACGTAAACTGGAAATGATGCCAGTTATATTAAAAACAAAAGTAATAAATGCTCAGAGCTTTTTTTTTTAACTACATTTTACTGCCATCCACTGTCTTGAGGTTACCTACGTTTCTGTGTGATGGCAATACCATGCCCTGGTGGCCAAGACACAGCTCTTCTGTGCTCAGCCACGTCCTGTTGGGAGTGTGAGTTGTTTATACCGTGGCTATTGACAAACACCACAGATCCGGGTCCTCTGACTTCCCCTGCCATGCTGGATGTAGTTAAACATTTACCAGCTCACAGATGGGTTAAATAAAGCCTCTGCCAAAACACACGGCCCCTTGGCAGACAGCTAGTTTTGTGAGCAAGGTAGGGTGCTGGCCGGGCCCTGGGTTCAATAATTCAGCATCTCTGAGGGGAAGGCACGCATTACAGCTCTCGGGGAAAAATGTTTGGCCCGTGAAAGATCTGTGTAATAAATCTCAGAGATAAAGCTGGTCAGGGGGTCGGGACAGTGGTTTGATTCCCGGCTATACACATACAGAAACACTGCAGAGCATCCTAATTATTTCACTGCGGTTTGTACACTGATCTTGAAGTTAACTTTTCTAGTTTTCAAAGGAAAAAAGCATGGGCAGGAAGGTGGGGAAGGCCCTCTTTTATCTTACTGAAGTCTAGCTGATTTTCAGTGGTGTGTTCCTCTCTACCGTACCGCAAAGGGATTCAATTATGCATCTACATTCTTTTTCTTACTCTCTTCCATTAGCACTTATCACAGGATGCTGAATACAGTTCCCTGTGCTGTACGGCAGGGCCTCTTTGTTTATCCAGGCTGTACATGGTAGTTGGCATCTGCTAATCCCAAACTCCCACTCTGTCCCTCCCCCTCCTCCCTCCCCTTTGGAAACCACAAGTCTGTTCTCTATGTCACTGTCCCTGTTCCATAGATAAGTTCATTTGTGTCATATCTTAGATGCCACACAGAAGGGATATCCTATGATAGTCACCTTTCTCTGACTTCCTACCTTTAATGTGATAGTCTCTGGGTCCATCCATGTGGCTGCAAATAACATTTCATTCTTTTTTATAGCTGAGAAATACTCCATTGTATATAAATTATACATACCACAAAGAAAAGCCCTTTTTTTTTTTAATATTTTGGCTCCTCTCCTGAGGCAGTGATTTTTAAAAAACCAAAAGAATTGTGTCAGAGTATGCCTGCTACACAATGTGGTCACAGTTTCAGACACACAGCATAGTGATTCCGTTGTACCTACATATATTCGTTCTTTTTCAGATTCTTTTCCCATATAGGTTATTACAGAATATTCAGGTAGCTTCCCTGTGCTGTATACAGTAGGCCCTTGTTGGTTGTCTGTTTTATAATATAGTAATGTGTGTATGTTAATACCAAGCTCCCAATTTATTCTCCCACACACACACACATCCCTTGAGTAACCCTAAATTCGTTTTCAAAATCTGTGAGTCTGCTTGTTTTATAAATAAGTTCATTTATATCATTTTTTAAATTAGATTCCACATATGGGTGATATTTGTCTGTCTTTACGTTTGAGTCCTACTCCACTGTAAATGTGTATCATATCTTTATCCTTTCCTAGGTCGATGGACATTTAAGTTGCTTCTTGGCTATTGTAAATAGTGCTGGGATGAACTCTGGGGTGCGTGCATCTTTCTGAATTAATGTATCTCCAGATGTGGGATGTCTGGGTCATATGGTAATCCTACTTTCCGTTTTCTGAGGGACTGTCATACTGTGTTCTGCAGGGGCTGCCCCAGCTTCCATTCCCACTCACAGTGTAGGAGCGTTCCCTTTTCTCCACACCTTCTCCAGCATTTATTATTATTTATTATTAAATTATTTAATATTTTATTATGTTTATTATTAAATAAATTATCGTTTATTTCTTCTTGACAGTAAGACTGTAAAGACTTACTGATTTTTCATTGGCGGATAATTGCTCTACAATGCTGTCTTGGCTTCTGCCATACCTCAGCATGAATCAGCCCTGATGGGTACACATACGTCCCCTTCCTCTTAAACCTCTCTCGCGCCTCCCACCCCATCCCACCCACCTCCCCCCCTTCTAGATGGTTTAGACTTTTTGAGGACAGCCTTTCTGACAGGTGTGAGGTGGGGTACCTCATAGTCCTTGTGATTTGCATTTCTCTGATAATCAGTGATGATGAGCCTTTTTCATGTGCGTTGTGGCCACCTGTGTGTCTTCTTTGGGGCTTCCCTGGTGGCTCAGGAGGTGAAGCATCTGCCTGCAATGTGGGAGACCCAGGTTCAATCCTTGGGTGGGGAAGATCCCCTGGAGAAGGAAATGGCACCCCACTCCAGTCCTCTTGCCTGTAAAATCCCATGGACGGAGGAGCCTGGTGGGCTGCAGTCCATGGGGTCACAGAGAGTCAGACAGGACTGAGCGGCTTCTTTGGAGAGATATGTATTTAGATGCTCTGGGGAAGGCCCTCTTACATGATGGCAGGGAGCTGCCTGTCTAACCTCTGCCAGTTGATGACACCAGTATGAACTGGTTCTGTCTCCACTTAGAAGGGGACCCCTCTGTCCATCTCCGAGGGATCCTGCATGCCCAGCTTCACCCTCCATCCTCTGGCCGCCTCAGCACAGTCGCTGCTGGGCACGCTGGTGGAAGCCAGGACACGCGGGCAGTGCAGACAGACCCTGGGCTTTGCCGTCAGTACCCCCAACATGTCGGCTATCTTGATCATTCTGTGTCGACTTACTGAAGTACTGCTGCTCTGGACAGGGTGGGTTAAATGAAACAAGACTAAAATTAATCTATTTTTTTTTCATACAACTACTATAAAAGTCAAAGTTGCATGTGACATTCACCTTTGTGGCTTGCACCGCTCTGTTTCCTGGCATTCTTCTCGAGTCACCTTGTGGACGGACTAGAGGGGCAGCTTTGAGAAGGGTCATGAACGGCTGAAGGTGCTGCAGCCCTCAGCGAGGTCCTTTCTGAATCTGCCATCCCTGCTGCTAGCCAGAGCCGCTGGTCTCCAGCACCTGGGGTGGGGTGGGGAGGGGTGGGGGACAGAGGTGAGATCTGACCCTGGACGCTCATCACAGCACAGGAAACAGGATCTCCAACCCAGGCATCACGGGCTGGCAGACACCGCGGGCGGGGCCACTGACCACAGTTGTGTTTTCTCCTCTCTCCCCCTGCAGACCTGCTCCGAAACAGCCCCACCCAGTGCCCAGGCCCGCCCCCGCCGCCCACGCTCAGTGAGGCGCCCAGGGACACCTCGGTTCAACAGTGAAGACAGAAGTTTGCACTATCTCTGAACTCCAGGTGGAGTTTTGGGTCTTTTTGTACCAACTTTTAGAATTTTTTAATTTTTCAAACACCATGAGTTGAAGGAACTCTGAGCTACTGCCGCCAGTGCTGGGCTGTGCTATGGTGCTCTGCATACTTACTTGCTCAGGTACTTGTAAATTATTAATTTATGCAGAATGCCTGTTACAGTGCGGTGCGCCGTGGGCGGTTTTTTTAAAAAAAAAAATACCCATCACGGAGTTTTCCATGGAAGGAAGGCTTGTTGTGCTTTTAATAGTTTAGTGAACTTGAAATATTGTGCTTTTGGGATTCTGGACAGGATGTTATTTCTGATGGAGGCTTCATCAAGAGGGCAGTTGCCCAGCTTACCCGTGGCTGTGGTTCTGGTACCCAACAGAAAATGAGAGACCCCAGGTAGAAGGCCCGCTCTGAGGCCAGAGCCTGGCTTCGGGTCCAGGCTGTGCCGGGCCTCCAGGGATATTCTGGACACTGTCATAGCTGACGGGCTGGCCCACCAGGGTTATCCCTGGAAGCTCCAGGGATTGCAGGGAAGGACCTGGCTTCTGGCCAGGGAGCTCGGGCGAGAACCTGGATCCTGGAGAGGAATTTTAAGGTGTGGCCACTGTAGGAGACAGCCTTGGAACACGAGGCCAGGCAGACACTTGACCTTGAGCTTACCAGCCATGAGCACATTTGGAGAGCAGGCAGAGAAGTTTGCTTTATAGAAACACCAAGAGCTTCTTTTCCTGGCTGCCCTTTTCAGAGTGCTGGCATCAGCGCCTTATTTAGATTGGGAAAGGTGGTGTTTCTACAAGACAGCTACTGCCCGGGCCCTGCAAACCTCCGTCTCCCTGTGCTGTTTGGGGCTGAACAAATTACCGCCTTGTGTTCTTGACTGTAACACAAGGATACTGTGTTCCGACAGACAGATGAGGCTTTCCACGGGAGCATAACCATTTTCAGATGTGAACCTGTAACCAGATCTAGTGAATCAATTCTGGAGATAAAAATCTCCTTTTATTGCAAGGTTCAGCTTATTAAAAATTAGGCAGAATCCTTGTGCTTGCAAAAACTGCAGCCAAATGGAAAGCTGTGTTCACTGGGACAGGTTATAGTCTGCTGTCCTTGTTAGGGTTCTTTGTCCAACTTACCCTAAGTTACTAGTAAGTTCTCTTTGAGGCATCTTATTTTCCCACCTTGACTGCAGGAATCTTTCAGAGATGTTTTTAGCATAAAAGTCTGGATCTGTTTCTTAAGCTTTTACAACTTACCTGTTGAGCGTCAAAGTCCTCCCGCTCAATATTCATGAAATGCAGTCTTGAGCAGCAGACTCATCAACCTTTCACTCTTTGGGTATCAGACTGGGGAGCCATTTTCACAGGGAGATCTCAAAGATGCCTGTACGTAATGGCATGAAAATTACAAAATTACTCAGACAAGGTCAAATGCCATTATGCCTGTCTTCTAGTGGGGCCCTATGTGACTAGTTATCACAATAGAAGGCAACTGATGACAGTTCCATAATCCACTCTGTTTTATGATGGAGACTTCATCTGCGGTCATTTCCATGGTTTTTCTATGCCTTGAAGCAGAAAGACAAAACGTACCAAGAATCTTGGTTTGCCTTCAGGAAAACAAGAGCGCATTTAACTCTCCGAGTTCCCACTGTATCTAGGCAACACAGCATTCAGGAGCGTGGACAAACTCAATAAACCATGTCTCACACACACACAAGGGAACGCGACTCTAATACATTCCAACTCTTATAGCATGCAATTTGTTCATTATGCAATTATTACTTTCTTAAAACTATAAAGCCATGTTAGAAAATATTACTGCTGATGAGTATTTACAGAATTACTGTAACTAGCATTATAGTTGGTAATTGTATTAAAGCCAAAAACATATTCTATGGGAAAGTTTACAGCATTTTTATGGTGCATTAGGTGGGTATTATTAAGACACCCAAATCCTTGGATCTGGCATTGTAGCCCCTTCTGCTAGTGCAGGGAACAGGGTGTGAACTTGTTTTATCTGTCCTTAACTAGAATTCCTGTGTTTATATTTCAGAGAACCAGGAATAGTTTGATATTAAAAGAGGTTAATGCTGTGATCTTACACGTCAGCATCAGTGGCCCCCTGGCCACAGCTGATGACACATTCCTCCCTCTATAGACTAAGTGCTGTTATAGAGCCGAGCAATTCATTTCTGGAAAGGAACCTATTTAAGCCTAATGTCCCCTTGCAGTACACAGGTAATGTTATTCAAGGAACAATACTTCCAAATGCAGTATTTATCAAGTGGAGCATATTCAGCAATAACCTTCATTTTAATAGAACTTAGGAAGCAAGAGCCAGTTTGCTTGGGGGAGGGGAAGAGGTATTTCTCCCCCTTTTTATATCTTCCTAGATGATAGAAACGAAAATGAGTACTTATATTTCAATGACCGTCTATTTTTAATATTTTTTTAAGACTGTATGGGCATGAATAATAGAGTTGATGTGGGTTTAGATGGCCTCGACTGAGAGTCCACACACCTAGACGCAGAGTCAGCCCTGAGGGTAGTCACTCTCCTTCCATCTTACTAGAGTTGGAGGCCATATGACCCCACTTGACTGGGAAGTATATGGCTAACCTTCCAGGCATTCTACTGAAAAGCTGACTTCCCGAAATTCTGTGTCACAGTGTGCTTTTCCTGACACATGGACTCAGATGTGTAGCAACCAAGAGAAACAATGCATAACATTTTCCATTGTCAAACTATGCATCCAGAGACTGCACTTCCCCGTGTGAACTTTCCAGCTTGCACATGTGGGGTGACATCACAGAGACCACAAGAGCAACAAATTAAACTACATGAGGACAAGTACTCCCAACTAGTCTCAAAGGGGACATTTTTAGGCCTTCTTAACTTTATTAGGAATTCTCAGGCTGAAACCAGAGGCCATTGTTCCCTGGCAAATCAACACAACATATCCCTATCTCCTCCAAAAGAAAAACAGCTCAGACCCTGCTCTGTGGCAGACTGCTCCTACAAGACTGTGATCTTCCGTGGTGCTAACCGGAGCCTGATGCTGGGCCAACTCGAATGCTCGAGCATCTTCCTGCCATCTCAACTGCTGTTTACAAGCATTCTGAGCCACTGAGACCCCATGACTGGGAGGGCGCCATACCTGGGCGACAGCCTGACTCCCCTGCCAGGCTCTTGGCATGAGGCTTCTTCAAGACTCTTGCCCTGGAGGGCTCCCAAGGGTGTCTGGGGAGCAGGAAGCCCCAGGGTGGGCAGACTCACTCAGCCTGAAGATCCTTCTTCACTGTTAGGACCCCAGGCAAACACAAGTAACCCAGATAAATGTCACACCCAGAAGTCTCCCAGTGCCAGTGCTAACCCCCAAGGGGGACTCGGGCTGTGGATGCCCCCCCTAACACGATGGCTGGCTGGTGGGAGCCCGAGGCATGCCACCTCATCTCCCCAGGACTCGAGAGAGAGAGGGCCGTGAACACATCTGGACACAGGCAGCCTCGGCTATTACTTCTCCCTATCACCAGACCGAAGTTTCCCCTCCAGCCCTGACCCAGTTTACGACACATCTCTGCAGTTTGATGGCTGCCCCACAAGTCCACCCAAAGCCCAGCCTTCTCCAGGGCCACAGCTGGGAGCAACCTTGCCCACCCCCCAGCCGGGAATCCAAAAGCATCCACCCCCACCGCCAGGCACCTCCCCGCCTAAAGACTTATTCTAATCAAAAGGAAGAGTTGGCCATAGGAACTCAGTTTGCCTGTGATGACCGAAAGTCTCTCGACTCACTCTCCATCTCATTCTTTTAAACCTGTTTGAAAACTCGGATAGTCATATGAGTAACAACAAGCTAAAGAAACGGTGGAGAACGGTTTCTGTGCAGCGATGCTTCCCGAAGCCGTTGACCGGCACAGGAATGGGCTGTTTCTCTGTGTTTCATAAAGGAAACTCCCTCTTTTCTTTCGGAGCACCAGTGGCAGCTTAGAGCCCAGCCAGGAAGAGCCTGTTCCATCTGCGACACCAGGAGAAGAAACCCCGAGTATAAAGCTGCCATCACAGCCAACCAATAGTGATGGCCAGAAGACTGGATACACGAATTTTGGGTACAATTCGGCTCTTCCAGGTTCAGTCCTCTGTAACAACCCTGATTTTTCCATATCTTCTTCAGAAGTCATTACCTGTGATACTCCTTCCATGAGATAATTTTTTAGTCCTCAATTTAGCACATTCTTAAATCCAAACAAAAGGAAAAATCTCATGTGATCATTTTAGTTTTACGAAGAAGTGGAATGATACCTATGTTTATGGCCTATAAGCAAGTATGTAAGTGGGAAGGACAGTGATAGGAAAAAAAAAAATACATCGAACTGAAAAGAGAAAATCCCTTAAGAGTCCATGGAGGGCAAGCAACACCAGAGTTCGCTGCTCTTGTGTCCCCTCTGTCAGGTCAAGTGGGGGGTTTGAAGGGAAGCGCACTGTTTGAACATGTGTGGCACAGAAGCAGAACTCTCTAAAACCTGGCTACAGGCTATGCAGCACAGTACAAAGTTACAGCTACTAAACCAGTACATTCATTTTTATAGTGCTTTGTCCATGTATCATGCTTTGGTTTGCTAATTTTTTTTTCACTTACCTTTTTATGTTACAGTCTGTTACCTTTGTACACGTTGCTCATATCGGGGGGTCTACAGGTAACACAACTTGCTATTTCCATAGGAAAAAAAAAGTCATTGTTACGAATATTATATCCAATAAACAGTATACAGGTCAATATAAAGAGGTGTCCCATTCATTACTGAGATTTTTACCAAAGTCGGGGCAGGGGGCTCTCAAGTTAGAGAAGGTATCTGTATTCTCATTCACGTACAGATGCACGTGATGCATATGAATCTAACAGGGGCGTCCCTGGTGGCTCAGCAGTAAAGAATCCACCTGTCAGGGCAGGAGGCCCCAGGTTCAATCCCAGGGTCAGGAGGACCCCTTGGAGTAGGATATGGCAACCCGCTCCAGTCTTCTTGCCTGGGAAATCCCACGGACAGAGGAGCCTGGCAGGCTACAGTCCGTGGGGTCGAAAACGAGTCAGACACGACTTAGCAACTAAACAGCAAGAACCTTAAGAAGGGTGGTAAGCTGGAGGGTCAGGAGGTGAGTGCTGCAATTCACATGAGCCCGTCCTGTGGGATGAGGAGGGGAGACGTCCGTACGCCTTTTCACGCACACGCTGGGGGTGTGCTGTGCTCTGTGCAGTTGCTCAGGTGTGTCTGACTCTCTGTGACCCCATGGACTGGAGCCCGCCAGGCTCCCCTGCCCATGGGCATTCTCCAGGCCAGAATACTGGAGTGGGAGGCCAGGCCCTATCTCCAGGGGCTCTTCCCAACCCAGGCCTCCTGCATGGCAGGCGGATCCTTTACCATCTAAGCCACCAGGGAAGCCCAAGCATACTGAAGTGGGTAGCCTGTCCCTTCTTCAGGGTAGTTCAGGGAAGCCCATACGAGAGGTGGGGGGAGACCTAATAGTTTTTCTGAACAATGTGATAACTTATCAAAGTTTTAAAACCCACCTTTTTGTAGATGAGATAAATTCAGAAAGAAAGAAAGCATAACTAGAAATATTTACACAGAAGAATAAAAATCTAAGTGCAATGGGAATCTATTGCAATTTTTTAAAATAGCCTCTGATTGCATAAAGAACTTCATTAAGAAAACAAACTTACAAGATGATAACAAGGGTCCTTATTTTTCCCACCTTCCACCCATGACAAAGCAAGTAACAAAGTAGGTACATAGAAGGCCTCAGACATAGCTAATAATGTAGATCAACTGATATGTTAAATAGGATACTTCAAACACACAGAATATGCGTGCACCTTTCAAAATGCCTCTGGAAAAATTATATGACTTTGTATATTAATGCATGAAGTAAAACTCAGATCTAAAAGGTTCAAATTCTGAAGATTATAAATGCACCAAAGGTAGAAACACTATGTCCTAGAAATGCAGTGATTCTTGAGTCAAAGGTGGACGGCAGATTATGTAGCTGCAGCGAACGAGGCCGACCATGACAGCACACTCCACAGCCATGTTTCTCAGACCCCTGAATTACAGGCGCCCGCCTGCGATGCTCTTGATGACCCACCGCTCATGGCCTTTCCTGGGCTATTCAGTCCAGAGGGAATTCCAGTTCAGAAATGAAAAGTTTAAACTAACTCGGGGAAATAAGACTAATAACAGCATGGGTTGCTTCCTTGGGAGAAATTAGAAACACAAGATAAACCACCATCTAGTCTTAACTAAGGAAAAAGATTAAAAAGCAGACACACACAGCACATGAGCACATAGAACCCAGAGGCCCACTGTAACCTTGTGAGATCATCTCAGGGATATAAGGATGGTTCAGTATTTTAAAATCTAGTAATCCAAGTCAGCAAATTGACAGCATGTTGGGAAATATGATTAGCAGAGATGCTAAAAAATATTTGGTAAAATTCAACACCCATTCCTGAGTTTTAAAAAGTCTGAATTAAAAGGAAAGGCAAGACAAGGAGAGAAGAAAGGAAAGAAGAAAGTGTGAATCAAGTAAGACTGGAAACCACAGGACTTGAGAGGTGCTTCAGTGGAAAACGTGATTCACGGACCTATGCTAGGACCTTCCAAGCAGTCGTTTTAAGCCAGGTTACACTGCAATAACAAGCCACTCTTCAATTTCAGTGACTCGCAACATGAAAGGACTATTTCTCACTCACGTCACGTCCGTTCTGGGTGAGCTTAGGCTCTGGTGTCAGGACCCTGGGCTGTGCAGCAGCCTCTATGAGAGTCACGGCCAGTCTTGTGACAGAGGGACAAGGGACCTGGGGGTTCTTAAAGCTCCCGCTTGGATGGGCAGGAGCTATTTCCACACACAGTTCATTGACCAAAGTCAGCCCCATTATGTGGCCAAGCTTGAGGCCCACAAGAAGGGGCATGCTCTCTTTCCAGAGCTCATGAATAGTGTCTACAACAGATGGAGAAATGAAGTTGAGGTGAATGTCAACATTGACTATGACGGGGGAAACGGAGCCTTGGAGGGCTGTGATAATGCTCTGATTTCTAGAGGGATTTTTTAAATCTAACAAATCTAGAGGAATAAGCATTTGTATGAAAGGTAGAACGCTAGTGAAACAGCTAAGAAGAGGCCTGCATGAGACCCACGGTTCATGGGGTTCTTGAGACAAGAATACTGGAGTGGGTTGCCATGCCCTCCTCCAGGGGATCTTCCCAACCCAGCGATCAAACCCCTGTCTCCTACACTGCAGGCAGATTCTGTACCAATGAGCCACCAGGGAAGCCCACTCTTTAAATAGTATGAGACGAAGCGGAGAATTGTCAACATCAATATAATTGTGTGTTTTTGCCCCAGGCCCTTTCCCTAAAGTTTCAGAACTTTCATTACCTGTAAGTTGGTCTTTCCCTGCAGAGAAAATTCCTGTCCTGGGCAGACCTCTGTAGCCTGGCTTCTCTCGGGGCCAAGTTAACCAGCTCATCTCTCTGGAGACACAAAATGCATGAGGTCAGCTAGCTCCCTTCTTTGCTGATTTTAAGTGTGTCCGCTGAGTCAAAGCACCAAAACGTTTGTGTCTGAGCCCCCAAGCAGCAGACCTGTCCATTTCTGCTTGTCTCCAATCTGAGTGATCAGCATCAAAACCCTTTCTGCTCTGAGGACTCAATGTAATAAAACTCCTCTTTGGCAAAGCTGTCAACAGGCCAGCAGGCCAAGTCTTTCATTGTCAGGACCTGAGTCTATGCAAACACATCCTCAGACCAGGCTGTTCTAAAAAGACTCCTCTACCAGCAGAAGCGGAGTCTTGAAATATGTATCTCGCGCTTTGATGTGAGGCCAACAGCTGAGCAGAAAACTCTGCTCGTGGCCTCCTGGGCTTTCTGGAGGAGTGTCCCTCCAGGAGGGAGCACCACCTGGCAACATGGCTGGAAGGCCTTAGGTTGGGAGGGAAGGACAGAACTGAAAACACGTGAGGGGAGGGGATTTCCACCCGGTCCCGGGGTGGCTTGGAGGACAGACAGCTTGGAGGGCGGGAGCAGCAAGAGGGAGACCGGTGTGTGGTTGTGCATTTCCGGGACCTAAATATTTTGTCTCACATGTAACTCCAAGTTCAGGAAAACATCCTCATCCTGCAGACGCCCAGTGACAACACCACGACCACGCACGTTTAGGCAGAAAGGTGTATTTCAAAGTGGGAACAGTTATATGCTACAAAAGTCACTGTGAATCTTCAACTAAATAAATAATCAGATGTGTAGCCCTCAGAGACGCAGAATTCCTTCTCTCCAGTTCAAGTCCCGCTTTGCTTTGTTCCACTCAGTTTTCAGAGGGAAGAAAGAGGTGCCCCGGTCAGCAAATAGATGACTTCTTCGGCATTTGCTTTCTTTTCCTTTCTTCTAGTAGGGAGAGGACATTCTAGATAAACAAAAACAGGTGCATGTAATCCAAGGGTTGGGGCTTTTCATTTTTCTTTTATATGCTACAAAATCAGCCTCAACAGGCAGCAACAACATCCAACCTGTCTGTCGAAAACTCTGGCCATCTCGAGGACGCCTTTGCCAAACTGAAAGACAAAACAGGCAGAAAAAAATTAACTCTTTTGTGCCTCTGTTCCCGCCTCCCTTCCAGGGAGAATCCTGAGATGGAGATGGAGTCACATGCCTCATTTTTCACACTTGCATCTGCCCCTCTGTCCAGAAGTAACTGGACTAATTCTTCGTGGTTATTCAGCACGGCCACCTAGAAAACAGGTCAACAGTGGGGTGTGAGCAGGAAGGGGGTCTCGGTGCAGGCAGGTCTGGGGCATCCACCAGCAACAGCCTCGAGCAGAATCAACTGGGGCCACTGGGGCTTTGCAGGATGGGCGTGTGGACCCCGCTGCACAGCGCCGACAAACACAAGGGAAATGGGAAGGAAATCCGCTTTCCTCCATGTATGACGACACAGTCAAGGCCAAACCCGCACAGAGAACAGCACTCCTTTGTTCCAATCCAAAAATGGCCCCAGAGACTGGGGTTGGCAATGCTTCAAGAAATACTTGTAAAAAGACTACAAAGATACTAGAGTGGGCTCCCCCCCGCCACCAAAATGCCATGATGACATCACCATGTCTTAATTCACAGGCCAATGGGGAATACATACGCCACCCAAATCCGGTGCTTTTATGCAGCTGAGCTCAAAAGAAGGGCTCTTACGGGGCAGCTGTGACCTTAATCCCACACGTCAAGCCAGGCTGCTGTGTGGAGCAAGTCGTACCATGAGAGGGGTCTTCCCGTCTTTGTCCTTCATATTCACATCTGCCCCTGCGTCAATCAGCAGAGAGGCAACCTGCTGGTTCCCCGAGACTGCGGAGACTCTCATGAGTGGGGTCCAGCCGGAACCAGCGTCCACGACGTCCACCTGTGGAGCCACAGGGCGAGTGGCTCAGCCCGCGTTCGTGTCCTGCACAGCACTCGTGGGAAACTTACAAAGGCATTTCTACTTGCCCAAATTCCCCCGATTTAGATAGCAGTCTTTCTAGACCTAGAGAGAATCAATTGGACTGTTCTGACTTTGTTCACATTTACGCAGCGAGCATCCGTGTTTGGGCCACTTTAAAGGGTGCAGACAGGCCCCAAGATGCCTCTCACCACCCACGAGCATCTTCACCTATATTGCGTTCAAAGGGAAAGAAGATGGGATAGAAAAATGAACATAATCCTCTTCCTCTTGGCCCCATGTGAGCTGCCTTATTTTCTCCTGCCTAACTTCCCTATCCTGTTTTTATAAGTTTCTGCTTCTTAAGTATCTTTGTAAGAAACTTTAAGTCCCTTCTGGAACAAGACAGAAATATAAATACTTACCCTGATATTTACCATAGGTATTAATTTTAAGCAGAAGAATTACAAGTAAATACAAAATAACCACCATCCTTATGACAAAAAGTGAAGAACTAAGGAGCCTCTTGATGAAGGTGAAAGAGGAGAGTGAAAAAGCAACATTCAGAAAACTAAGATCATGGCAAATAGATGGGGAAACAGTGGAAACAGGGGCTGACTTTATTTTGGGGGGGCTCCAAAATCACTGCAGATGGTGATTGCAGCCATGAAATTAAAAGATGCTTACTCCTTGGAAGGAAAGTTATGACCAACTTAGACAACATACTGGGAAGTAGAGACATTACTTTGCCAACAAAGGTCCGTCTAGTCAAGGCTATGGTTTTTAGTCAAGGCTATGGTTTTTCCAGTAGTCATGTTTGGATGTGAGAGTTGGACGGTGAAGAAAGCTGAGCACTGAAGAATTGATGCTTTTGAACTGTGGTGTTGGAGAAGACTCTTGAGAGTCTCTTGGACTACAAGGTGCCGGGAGCCATCAGGATGCCCCCTCACTCGGATGACAAAGTCACGAGACTGAGAAGGAAACTGCAAAGTGGATTTTCCTTCGGGGCATCCCAAGGCAAGGCCCCTCCTGGTATTTTTCTTGGGAAGTTCTGTTTATGTTCATCTGTTTATATTTTAGCTCATCTCAGTAGGTCAGTCCCAGTTAGAAAAAATTCATCCTGAGGTAATTCCCTCAGACCTTATTTCCCTCAGGGGATCCGGCAAGGCAGATTCCCTTTCCCGGGGACTAAGGAGGAATAAGGGACATTTAAATAGATTACTATACCTCCTACTAGTTACTGGGGAGTTTACCAAGAGTTCTCTGGGGGTCATGGCAAAGCCACCACCAGAAGGGCTCGTACTTGGGTCACCTTTCCACATCCCACTCCCCCCTGACCACTCCACAGAGGAGGGTCCCTTCCTTGGAAAAACCAGGCTGGAATGGGACTTAGGAATGCTCGTAACTGTGGCCAGCATAGCTGGAGACACTGATTGCTTTAGGGTAGTGTAGAAATAGGAATTCCTTTTAATAGTTGTAAGGTTAATCGGGTTTCATTGTTAAAGCAGTGCTGCTAAACTGTCTCTTTGTCTTCTTTTCTCTTTCCTTGTAAAAACCAATATAGGTTAATAAAATAAAACAGTTTCAAGCTAGCTTCTACATAGTTGCACCTTGTCAGGGAACATTTGGCAGGAGGCTTCCTGTGTCAGTCCCTGAATATTCAGAGATGAGTGGAGAGGCACACCTTTTCCGGGGACAAAAGAAATGCATACATTCTTAAAGTAACCATTTACAGCCTTCTTCCCTCTCAGATAAGGAAAGTGAGTTTTTACAACCCCCTCTCTTTGAGATAGATTCTAGCCCTTTGTTTCCTGGATAAGTTGCAAGATTTTTATCTTTGCTGAAAAGGCTATCTTGTAAGACAGTGAATATTTGCCCACATTATGCTAAATAAAGGTATGCTAGAGACATTCAAATGGTAAACATACTATTGTTAAGACTGATTATGCAGAAATCTGACCTTTTGCAAGGAAAATGAGCTTAATGTTAAAGTTGTTGATGGTAGGCAAAAAACAAAAGTTTGCATAAAATAGTTGTGATGTAATGGGGATGTTCTTTGGCTATAAAACTGTAAGCTAACAGAAATAAAGTGGGAGACTTCTCCATCCCCTTTTGGAGAGACTTCTCCATCACCCCACAAAACTAACAGCAATAAAGAGAGACTGCTTCATCACCACACACCAACTCAGCTCAGTTCTTCCACCGACACCACTCATCCCTCAAGACCCCCGGACCCCGCCGGCGCTGGACTTTGGCAGCAAGGAAATTCAGCCAGTCTATCCTAAAGGAGATCAGTCCTGGGTGTTCATTGAAAGGACTGATGCTGAAGCTGAAACTCCACTACTTTGGCCACCTGATGTGAAGAGCTGACTCATTTGAAAAGACCCTGATGTTGGAAAAGACTGGGGGCAGGAGAAGAAGGGGACGACAGAGGACGAGATGGGTTGGATGGCATCATCAACTCAATGGACATGGGTTTGGGTAGACTCTGGGCATTGGTGATGGACAGGGAGACCTGGTGTGCTGCAGTCCATGGGGTAGAAAAGAGTTGGACACGACTGAGCAACTGAACTGACTGACTGACAAACCAACCAGATCTCTGACATGAAGTCCAGCCTGAAAAGTTGTCTGACCTAATGCCTTGTCCAAAACAAGAGCCTGCCTGCTAACAAGATGGGCCATTTCCCAATAATCGACCCTACACCAAGATCTTGCAATTTTGTGCTTTAAAAGACATGTTAAAATAAGGGAATGTAAATGCTGTCTCCTCCAATTCCATGAAGACCTCATCAATCCATGAGGCATGGTACTGAAGTAAACATACACATGAGCACGCAGATGGATGCCTGGATGCGCACACACACACACACACAATTCTGTTACAGAAGAATTACTCAAAGAAATCTATAGCTTCAGTAAAACATCAGACCAGAATAACAAACAAGGAACTGCCAGAAGAGCTTTAAGACCTTGCTGGTGATTTGTATGTCTGAGATTACCCTCTGCAACACCGTTAAGATTTGCAGCTCTTCCTCCTGCAAATAACAAATAACCTTTTTAGGCAGCAAGCTCCATTATGGTTAAATAATAATAAAATAATTGCCTGACATTACAGGGTGCTGTATATGTTTTCAGCGCACTCCCATGCATATTTTCTCTTTGGGTCCTGAAGGTGAAACAGGGGTAGCTATTGTCATTCCTGGTTTACACGTATTTAAACCAAACCTCAGAAAAGTCAGATGGCCTTCCTGAGGTCACATGGCTCATTAAATGTAGAAATGGTCCCCCATGGAAATCAGTCACTCTCAGTACAGATCATTTGATTCAAGCAGAGGGCGGTGGTGGGTTTGCTTCCAGGCTCATCCCACGGTCGTGCTGAGATCATCTACCTGCCACTTGCCGGCCATACAGAAACGTCAGTGGACACATTTATGGAGCTGCAGTTCTACAGAAAAAGATGGCATTCACCCCAAATGAGTGTGTCCATAACTGAAGCCCAGAGCAACTACACTTCCAAAATTGCAGTATTTAAATGTCGACGGCAGAGACCTGCCCTTCTTTCAGCACAGGTCAACCATCGTTTTCAACTACAGACTCTTACTGGGTCCAAAGCATGAGCAGAACCTGTCATAAGCCAAACCAGAGGAGTGGGGCCGTCACCACCACCCCAGGCAGACGTGGGCCGGCCCTAACCGCCAAGGCACCAGGCTAATCCTTTCGACCTTTTGTTCGTATTTCTAAAACAAAAACAAGAAATGTCACGAAAGGGATTTATCTTAAGACTGAGGTTTTTTCCTTCAAGGGGCCCTCTCCTCAGCCCTCCATAACCAGTGAGATCCCACAGCTTTAGCCTTGCTTGCCCTCAGTCACACTTAAGAGACAAACTGAGCAAATCTACAGACATCTTCCAGGAGACATAACTCTCCTACTTCCAAGTTTATTTTCCAGGTCATCAGTTTAACTTCTCAAAACTCTGCACCATCTGGCACTCACCATTAGGACAGCATTTTGTCCACCTTTCCTTATTTCCATGCCCTACAATTTTTATTTAACTTTTTTGAAGCCTTGAACTGAGGTTTTGAAAGTTATCAGCAGTTACCATAATTGAGCTAATTCTACTTGCCCAACTTCAAATATCTATAGATGTCCAAACAACTCTATTTGCTAAGTAGGATTTGTACTTTCTGATGACTTGAAACCAGAAGCAACACCTGCTTTGAAGCAAAGATACAAGAGCTGGAATGCTACAGTGTTTCCTCCTTGGAAGTTTTTTGTAATGATTCGTCTTCAAAGCAAAGAATAAAAGATAATCTAATTCTAAAAGCAATAAGCTACACTATGACTGCAAGAGCTCTGAACGTCTTGATGTGTCCGGCACCTGTGACAATACCTGGTGCGTGGTCAAGACACAATCAAGCTTTGTTGGCAGATGGAAAGAAGAGGTAAGTGAGGAAATGAACAAAAGAATAAACAGAGCAGAAGCAACATCAGGTCAAGCTCTGGATTCACTCAGCATGGCTTCCTTTTCCCCCCAGACAAGTTGAACCTCCATGACAACCTGAAACCTCACTATCGTAAAAATCACGTAATGATCTTTTTGTTCCCAAGGCTTCAGGAACCTTCTTGCTCCTAAGTCAGAGAACTTCCTCCAGCGTTGCTAGGTTCAACTAATCAAAGGCATCCACACAAGGTTCTGCCTCCCCTGAACCCTGTGGAACAGCATCGAGGTGCCTAACTCCACGTGTGCAGTTGCCAAGGAGGGCCCCATACCTCACAGCCATCCCCTAGCATCCACTCGATCACATTGCAGTGGCCTCCGTCTGCAGCCCAGTGCAGAGCTGTGCAGCCTCCCAGGTCTCTGGTGTCCCAGGAAGCACCATGTCTTCGGAGATATTTCACAACATCCAGGTGTCCTGCATAGCAGGCAAGCATCAGACTGCAACACACGGCAGGAGAAACACTGGGCTAGTAAGTGCAATCACCACACTCGGGTCCGTGTTTATCCTCCCTGGCCTAAACCTAAGAGAGAAATCCTAATTTGGGTGGAAACATCAAGAAAATTATTCACATGACATGTATGTGTCTATCAACCAATAAATCAACTGTGGTATATCCATTCAATAGCATTCAGCCATAAAAAGGAAATGAAGTACTCAGATAGGCTACAGTGTAGGCGCACCTTAAGACATTATGCTAAGTAAAAGCAGACAGACACCAAAGGCCACGTGGTGTATTAGTTCATTGATACTAAATATCCAGAATAGACAAATCCATGAAGACAGATTAGTGGTTTCCAGGGCTGGAGGGAGAGGAAATGGAGCATGACTGCTAATGAATTCAGAACTTCCTTCTGAATTGATGAAAATCCTCTGGAATTATAGAATAATGGTGGTTGGACTACTTTGTTAATATATTTTTAAAGGCTGAGTTGTACATTTTAGCAAAATTAATTTTATGGCATGTGAATTAAACCTCCAAAAAATGAATAATCACTGTAATTGAATAAATATCAGACTTGAAAAACACCTACCAGTCCATGATGGTATTCAAAAGAGGAAAAGAAAAAACAATCTCACTGGACACTATTAGAGATAACCATTAAATGAAATCCTTACTCTAAATATTGGTACTTAAACATTTTATTGTGCTTAAAATAAACATTTGTGTTGTGTTTATAGAATAAAATGAGTCCATCCTCAGTTGGTGGGGGAAAGCTCTTGTTAAAAAGAGACTACCAGCTAATAAATATAGGAAAAATCATGGAATTAGAAAAGCACTTTTTGCCAAGTCCTGATTAAACAATTGACGCAGGCAAGGACCATAGTGGATGCTAAAATTTTTGTATGAAAGGTTAATGGAGAATAGGATATTCACATAGTACTGAATTCCTAAAACATAGATTATTTTCTAATTGCGATGGGAAACTATTATCTTTACAAAAGAAGGATTTAGCTTCTTTGGTTATACCCTAACCAAAGGATCAGAACTAGACTATCCAACTGTGGGACAACCTGCATCACAGCCCTGAAAACTGAAGTCACCACACTGGCCCTGAGTTGCTCTTGCTGAAGATGTTAACCTGAATCAAATCAAGCTGTTAAACCTAATTTTAACCTTATTGGGAATAACAAACAAGTTAAATGTTTTCTTCACACCTAGGAGACAACTGAGCAGATCACAAACATAGGGCATCCTCGAAGATAGTTAATCCCATCTGCTCAAAAAGTCACTGCTATAAAAAAAAAAAGTATATAAATATATGCACAAAAAGAGAGGATTAGTCTACACACACACCCAGGTTTTCAACTTTAGTCTACTTATGAGAAGTATTCTATTAAGAAATTTCCTAGTCAAGACACCTTTACACTCCTACGTGATCCCTTTAGTCGGGAAGGAAAAACACATACATGTCTTCACATAAAGACATGCAAATTGCTCTCTTTCCACCAGACTTTAGCAACACGGCTCTCCTCTGCAGCTTTCCAACTTCTCTCTGCTCTGGAAAAGCTCAGGCTCACTATCAGTGCCTAGAAAAGCTGAACAAGCTCACTAGTAGAGCAGACAAACCACAGACCCTATTTTGGAGGTAATCTTTTTCACAAATTTTCCAGTTTATTGTATGGATATGGGTTGTTTCAGATGTGTCTGCTTATTGCGTTGATTTTAATGGTTTAAACTTTCTCTAAAAAAAATAAGTACCCCATTCAATGATTCGGTCAAATCCATTTTAGACACAAACGTACCACTTTCTTTTCATGTTTAAATTTTCTCTATTCTGTTATGAGTCATATCAGATTTCTAATTTTTTCTTCTGAGATTTATAAGAAATTGGTCCATTTTATTTCTCAACGATTTTTATGTTTTAATCCATTTCTATTTTTTTTTAATTCTTTTTTTTTTTTTTTTGGTACCTCTCAGCTTTTTCTTTTCTTTTTCCTCTTTATGGCACTGTTATTTTTCTTCACATTCCAGGATGTCTGACTCTAGGTGAGTGACCACACACCACTGTAGTTTAGTCCCAAAATTACCTAAGAGTTACTTGAAACACTACTGTTTAAACGTGTAAGTGATTGTTTCAATGTTACTAAAATCTATTGCTGCAGTATGTCCAGAGGGCGCAGCAGGCAGGCTTACTGATTTTGGAACTTGATGTTCTCTTCATGGCCAACCAGGCATGATCAGCGTCTTCTAGCTACTCTTCACAAACCAGTTTACAATGCAGATACCTTTACTCTGCATCTATCACAAGACTGCAAGCTCCCTGAGCAAAGGCTCTGCATTTTGTTCACTATTCCACCCAAGCACCAAGCATGGTGGAGCCCAGCATGTGGTAGTCATTCAATAACTATTGGTTGACTGGAATTAATTAACTAAACAATCACTAGCTTGCCAATTAATTTTAAGTCTTTCTAAATACTTCTCTCATCATTGTAAGAACAAGTTTGTGAGTATCATGCTCTTTTCATAAACTTCTCCTGTGATGCACACAGTCCTTCTGCCCCGGGGAGGTTGTTCTCCAGTTGTATTGTCATGATTGTTCCTCTCTCGAGAGGCACCTAAGACTTTCAGTTAACAGGGTCATGCGAAATGCAGGGAGAGCCCTTAGGGAGTTGCAAAGTGTCACAGGCACTTACAGCCAAAAGCCCAGCACACAGCTGGAAATAAGTTTCAACATCCATCATTTACCAAGTGCGAGTGCGGAGTGTGTGCTGGCTCTGAGCTAAGGAGGGAAGATGCATTATAATAGGTATCCCCAGAATTACCCTGCTGAGTGTAACAATAAGTAACAAATGAACAAGCCAGCCTTTGAGTCACCATCATTCCTTTGGGAACCTATCACATCTCAGTACTGTCGAAAGAAACAAGAAAATACTGGGGTTAAGTCAAAGACCCTCTGGGAGTGAGCCTAATAACAGAAGCATGGTGACCACTTAGGGCAGGTCCCACACCTACCTGTCCTTGCCACTTCCGTTCTGCAAATTCACATCTGTGCCGTGAGAAATGAGGATTTTCACAAGCCTAAACAAAACAAATTTCAGTATCGCTGGAAAAGCAGCTTTGATGAGTAAGAACCCATGATAAACCAGGAAAAATGAAGAACTCTCTATTTAAGACCCATCATAGCAACACACTCTCCATCTTCAGAGGCAGCTGGCTTTAAAGACCAGGTGTTATTAAATGGGGAAACCACCTCTCTGCACCAAAAAAAAAAAAGTTTTTGCCCTTCATTGAAAACAAAAAACTTCACCACATGAAACAAACCAGACTATCAAACTAACTCGTTGTCACTTTAACGGCCATTTGAACTGTTTTCAAATGGTAGCATTTAATGGAAATCCATTTTCTATTTCTTTCAAAATGGCATTTTATTCGTTAAAATATAAATATGATGGAAAAAATATTAGTGTTTATGCTTATCTCTCTGTGTGGAGTAGAGAAGATGGAGTGTGTCAGCAGAAATTTTATCTGAGCAACCTATCAGAGAAGTCTGTTTTCCAGAATGAATAGCCCTCCCCCTTTTCTTTATGAGGAAATTAACATTCCAATAACCAGTTTCCCCAGGACATATAAAATACCTGGCAAAATATAATTGAAATGGCTACCTCTCTTCCTTACCATGAGATTATACATTGTGTCCTCCCCTGCACGCTGTTTGATGTTACGGTAAGAGCCACTGAGTCGGTGTTCAGCCCCCATGTGGCACAGTTTTGGAAAGAGAACCCCCACAGCCTTTCCCCGCCCAAACAAGGGGCTCGGCCCTTCACTAAGGGCTGAGGAGGCAAGGGCCGTACCTGGTGCATCCTCTCTGGGCAGCGACCATCAGGGCGGTAAAGCCAAGTTTATTGGGAACATCAACCTTCACGTTGCTTGGGAAAAACACAGAGGAGAGGGAGATTAACGCGCCTGCATCACTCCCTGCGGATTCACAGCTGACATCTCTTGCAGAGCACAGGTGGCTAGAATGGTTCATTTTCCCAAAAATTCCAATTCCTTCTGGGCCATTAAGTTGTTGTTGTCTTAGACTGCCCTGCCTAATATGTTAAAGGATCCAAATTCACAAGGAAAAAGGAGGAAATTGCTGTAATTTCACTTGAAATAGGCATCTTCTCCAATGTAGAACCATTATGCAATTCGATAAAATCCTCCACCAAGAGCAGCCGCCCCCTAAACTATGGAGAGAACATAGTGTCTGCGCTGCAGGCTCTCAGCTCCACCTGCCACACGAGCCTGGAATGAGGGAGACGCACAGTTCTCCCTTGATCCCATCTCACCTACTGGGGATGAAGCTCTGCTGCTCAGAGGAAAAAGCCAAGCTCTTAAAGAGCAGCTTGGAAGCTGTGGCTTTTTGCAGGAAGCTTCTCTTCTCCAGCTTAAAGAGCCTCAATTCAGAGACGACCTGTCTTCTAAGTGAAAGTCGTTCAGTCGTGTCTGACTCTCTGTGACCCCATGGACTATACAGTCCATAAAATTCTTCAGGCCAGAATACTGGAATGGGTAGCAGTTTCCTTCTCCAGGGGATCTTCCCAACAGGGATCAAACCCAGGTCTCCCACATTACAGGCAGATTCTTTACCAGCTGAGCTACAAGGGAAGCCCCATCTTCTAAGACGCTCAAAACTATCAATTCAAAAAGGGTCTGGGTAACATTGGCCTCTTTTCATTTGGGAAGCAGCTGAAGATAGCCTATCTGTGGCATTCGCAGTCACCATTTCCCCTCTAGGGTTTTATCAGTCATTTGAATTAGAAACAGCTGATTGAGTGCTTCCTTAATTTCATCAGGAATTAGACCTGGGCAGTTAGGGGTGAAATTTGCCCAAATGCTATGGCAGATAAGCAGGAATCATAAGTTATTTCTGGGAAGAAAATGCAACACCCAGACTTTGCATTCCTGTCTTCAATGTTCATTAAATAATCGCATTTATGTGGGGCTTTCTATGGTCATCCTTATGAACCAGGCTGAACTCACACCAGTCATCTGAGACTGATTTTGGAGCCAGCTCCTAAGCATTGCTGTAAATTAATAAAGACTTAAGTTTTTAAAAGGCAGCGTTCTCTCACCCTCCTTGCAGTATGTGCACCAACAGATCCTCATCGTCCGCGTTGACAGCTCTGTGCAAGTGTTCGCTACTTATGGGTTCTCCTGGAGAGAGTAGATGGAAAGCGGTCATCCAAAATATAATGAGAGTCATTCCAGCTCTATTCCTCCTGCGGTCTCGAGTGGCACTTCATGTTCACCTCTAAGAAGGTGCTTGGCAGCTTCACTGAGTGTCTCTTACATGACATACTCCACTCCTCCTTTTACTGAAAAAAGACCTTGTTTTCACATTTTAAGAGAAGAACATTTAGACTGTCCTAAAGGCTTGGGACATTTTCAAGTTATAAAAGTACTGCTGTGTGGATGTTATTTTGATATTCGAAAAATAAACCTTTCAGATTCCTTAAGACTTCATAAACGTCTCCTACGAGCAAGGCAAAGTTCCACCATCATCATGATGGGCTGGTTTTGTTTGCCAGGGAGTCACTAAACCATGTGAACAACAAACAAGATAAGACAGATGGTTTTAACATTGGGAACCCGCCATGTCGGTCCTTCCCCGGAGAACATAACATCCACTTCGGCCTTGTGGGCACAGAAGGGCTCATACCCAGAGAGGTGGGACACAGTGAGAAAGCCTCATGGTGGGGGCAAGCCAGCCAAGTGGGGGAGAGCCAGGGAGGGATCCTGGGAAACAGCGGAGGAGCATCGGGAGAAGAGAGGCCCTTTGTGTAGTGACTCCTCGTCACCACACAAGAGAATGGGGCCAAAGTTCAAAAAGGAGCCGTGTGAGACCGCAGAACCATGTGGAAGAAGCGGTCCAGCAGGACGTTGATGTCATGGCTTCACGCGTTTCAGCTTCCATGACTTTTCACCTTTGTTGGCGATTCAGTTTAAATGAAATAATACGCACAAGGCACTAGACCAGTACCTGTGCACTGTTCGAGTGTCTTCTGTGGTAAGAAAAAAAAAAAATCCACATGCAATACAGGAGATGAGGGTTCAGTCCCTGGTTGGGAAGGTCCCCTGGAGAAGGGAATGGCAACCCACGCCAATCTTCTTGCCGGGAGGATTCCATGGGCAGAGGAGCCTGGCGGGCTACAGTCCACGGGGTTGCAAGGAGTCGGACACGACCGAGCACGCGTACTCACACGCAGGTGACAGTGACGGAGTGGCAGCGGCCTACCTTTCTTCTCTGCCTGGTGTCCAACCTCCCACATACAAGCAGCATCCTACCTGCCCCCACAGGCACTGAGCTGAAAACCCCTGGCTTCAGTCATCTCCAAGGGCTCATTTATCTAACAAATATCTAAGGAGCTTAGTTGTGTATGGTTGGGAGAGTTGAACCATAAAGAAAGCTAGGTGCTGAAGAATTGATGCTTTTGAACTGTGGTATCAGAGAAGACTCTTGAGAGTCCCTTGGACAGCAAGGAGATCAAACCAGTCCATCCTAAAGGAGATCAGTCCTGAATATTTACTGGAATGACTGACGCTGAAGTTAAAGCTCCAATTCTTTGGCCACCTGATGGGAAGAACTGACTCCTTAGAAAAGACTCTGATGCTGGGAAAGATTGAAGGTTGGAGGAGAAGGGGATGACAGAGGATGAGATGGTTGGATGGCATCACCAACTCGATGGACATGAGTCTGAGTAAGCTCGGGGAGTTGCTGATGGACAGGGAGGCCTGGTGTGCTGCAGCCCATGCGGTGGCAAAGAGTTGGATACGACCAAGCAACGGACCTAAACTAAGTAACACCCATGCCCGGTCTTCACTCTAGGGAGCACCAGAGAGAATGAGACACACAGAGGCTCCTCTCCTGTCCTTCACGCTGTGGGGCTGGCTTTTGGCTGTTCAATTCTCAACTTTGAAAGAAAACATCCCCAGAAACCCTCTTCTGGCTTTGCCCCTCAGGCTGCCTCCAAGGGCTCACCCCACACCTGACCCTCCCTCCTGCAGCCCGGCCTGCGGAGGTCCCTGGTCACCTGTGCCGGAGGAGAAACGGTCTGGGGCATCAGCTCCCAGCACTGGAGCCCCCCTCCTGCTGGTTTCCCTGGACGATTCTCCCTAGACAGAGCACAAGCCAGGAAACAGTGGCGCAGAGAAATGAACAGATCCCTATCAGAGTGACCTTCAGCTGATACCCTTTCTTCTGTTCTGGTAAAATAAATTTAAGCCAAGTGAAAATTGTTCTTGAAACAACCGTTTTATCTGCCTGTGCTTGCCAATCTCCTCAAGATGTCTCAGCTACATTATACTTCCTTTTCATCATTCCACACATAGTTTCAGACCCAGAGCCTTAAATAAAGGCAGCACGATAAGCCACCAGAGGGCAAGGCCCACGGCCGGCCCTGGCCTTTGCAGAGAGGTCATCTCGAGCCCCTTGGTTTCGCGAGGGGCGATGGGAGGGCACAGAGCTTTGCTCCCCAGGGGACACGTGGTGAGGTCTGGTGATATTTCTGGTTGTCACAACTTAAGGGTTGGTACTACTGGCATCTAGGAGCTAGAGGTTAGAGACACCTCTAAACACTCTGCAGATACAGGGCAGCCCCACAGCCCAAATTATCCAGCTTCAGATGCCAACAGTGCCAAGGCTGAGGAACCCAGAGCCAGAGTTGGACGGACTTAAAATGATCTGTCCTTTAGTGAGCAAACGAAAGCCAAAGTTCCCTTTCCCTCTCGCTTCCTGGAAAAGAGGAGGAGGACGGTGTGGTGGCTAAGTCCGTTATTGCACCAAAACGACCCCAGCCCTGTGAATCGCAAACTTCAATCGCCACTAAAAACACAAAAATACATGATTTCCATGGAATCATTTAGAGGAACATAGGAAGTGTGTTAGTCGCTCAGTCGTGCCCAACTCTCTGTGACCCCATGGACTATAGCTCGCCAGGCTCCTCTGTCCACGGAATTCTCCAGGCAAGAGTACTGGAGTGGGTTGCCATTGCCTTCTCCAGAATTGTGAGGAAGAACATAGGAAGCTCATCTTATTTCTACTGAATTTTAAAATATGGTATCCTAGCTCGTTCCTATTAACTGAATCTTGGACTTTACACAATGCTTTTAGATTCTCCTTCAGACCACAAACCAGGACAAGAAAGGCTGAGGGAGTCGTCCAAGGTAGGAGTGTGGGGCTTGACTAGATGCTGGCATAGCTGACCAGTCCACTCTAGGCTTCCCCTCTTACTAAACACTGGGTACAAGCAGACATCTTAAATACACACCAATGAACCCCAACTCCAGCCAAGTGTGAAGGGGAACAGAAGGCCTAAAGCTTAGAAACCTTCAGAAATGTGTTGACTTCTTGGGATTTGGAGGAAAGCCTGAAAAGCACACACAGAATGCAGCACAGCACGCCCTGACCACCGCCAGGCCACATCGCCCCACTTCACCGCCCCAGCACACCTCTCCTTGCGGGCACTCCCTCTCCCAGCCAAGGAGCTCTGCAGCAGGCAAATATCAGAAAGTGGAGGAAGTTCATTTCACACATAGAAGCTTGAGGACCATGCACAGCAGAGACCAGGGTATCGTGACATTAGGATGTAATTTAAATAAATGTATCTCAGAGGCTCAGATAGTAAAGAATCTGCCTGCAACGCGGGAGACCCAGGTTTGATCCCTGAGTCAGGAAGATGCCCTGGAGAAGGAAATGGCAACCCACTCCAGTATTCTTGCCCAGAGAATCCCACGGGTAGAGGAGCCTGGTGGGCTACAGTCCATGGGGTCGCAAAGAGTAGGACACAACTCAGCAGCTAACACAACACAGTGCCTGGCCTAGCTTCTGTAAGGGGTCATCAACGCTCTCTGAACTCATTCTGAGAACAAAGGGACACCCTCATGGAAGAGAAGGAAAACAACATAATTGCTCACCATGCCCTGCTCGCTGAGCTCCAGCAAAAGGAAGCAGTAACTGTCTTTGGGGATGGAAGTTCTGTCTCAGCATTAACTCACTGACCCTCTCAGAGCCCTGCCAGGGAGGCAAAGAGGTACCGAGTGTGACCACCAGCCCCAACAGGGACCACCAAGGCTCGAAAGGCCTCACTGGTTGTAGGAACTGACAGAGAAACAGGAAGGAAATGCAAAGACTCTTGTTTGCAGGGCAGAGCCGTCCCTCCCACTCCCACTCTAGGCAGGAGCCATGAAGAGCAGAGAGGAAATTCCAGGCTGAGAAGGGTGTTTCAGTCCACCACCCCCAAGCCCTTCAAGACACCATGGGTCTGGCCCAAGGGATGGCCATCAGCACATACAACGGAACGTGACAAGGGCAGGCTTTGCATCTGTGGGTCTGTTTTTCTGATGTTGACCCCGGGTGTGGCAATCCCAAATACTGAACTGATGCCACCGATGGTGAAGACACCCGTGAGCACCCACATGTGTCAGACGGGTGGCACTGGTCGGGTGGGACCTTGGGAGAGGACACCTGGCCAGGAGGAGAGGACAGAGAAGTTTTTGGGAAGCCTCAGCTCACGTTCTCTAGGAGGGTCATTGAGCCGCAGAGGTCCCGGCAGATACTGAAGTGGCGTGATAACACCTTTCTTGGTGGAATTTAAATCTCTATTAAAAACAGTGAATAAATGATGAGCTCATTGGGTAAAATATTTGCCAATTAACAAGCAGCAGCTGTTTTTCTTTCTTTTTAAGGGCCCAACTGATTAAAATTGCATGCCTCATTTAAGCAAGAGTCTCGTGTACTTTACCTGGGAAAGGAAAAAAAAAAAAAAAAGGCTGAGCATCCTTTATTCAAACAAAGTACATGCTTTTGTGATTCATTAAAACACTTTCAAGCCGAATGCAAATTATCAACCCACAGAAGCATTTTCGCTTGTTTTATATAATGCGCACATTTTTAATTCTTTGTTTAGCGTGATCTGCCTCCTTAAGAGAGTCTGCTTTGTATATTATAATAACAACCTAAAGGAGCAGCAGCCAGCTAGAAGGAAGAGGTACCCGACCTGTCCCACCCAGGAGAGGGCCTTGCGGTCCAGCGCGCGCTGGGTGAGGCGCGTGCATTGTGAGCTGACGCCCAGCTCCCAGGGCATCACCAGGAGCCTCGTCTCCAGCCCACCCTCGCCCCTGCAGGAGGCCTTGTCTTATGACCCACGGAAGCCGTGGACTGCAGTGACAAAGGCTTTCGACCACCGGACCAGTTATCCACGGCTGCCTCTCCAAAGTCCACTCGGCAAGGAGAAGGCACACCTGGCTTGTAGGCAGCACCGCTGTCAGCTGATAGACCAAGAGCTATGGCGTGTGGGGGGTCTTCGGTCTTCCTAGAAGAACTCCAGACAGTGCCCTGACTCCCCGTAACCTCTGGCCACAAGGCCCAGGAGCCCCTGCCCTGGCTTCAGTGGGATACTAAGGATGCCAGCGGACCCGCTCACCTGGCAGGTTCAGGGGCATCTCCCCTGGCAGGTTCAGGGGCGTCTCCCTGGCAGGTTCAGGGGCATCTCCCTGGCAGGTTCAGGGGCATCTCCCCAGCCAGTGGGTCCCAGACCCACCTCCTAAGACACAGAAAAGCAAGCCGAGCCATCAGAGCATCTCCTCCTCCTCCTAGTTCTCTCTCGGGATATTTTGTTCACTATCCATTCACCCATGTCTTAAGGATCTTCTATAATTAGACATGACTAACCCATCACCCCTGCCCTTCAGCACACAGTAGGTGGAAGCCAGAGAAGATGAATAAATCTGTAAAATAAGAGGCAATGGAGTGTTGCTAGAAGGGGGAGACCCTGAGACACAGCTCTGGGCTGCAGGAGGATCTGAGTGCCCGGGAGGCCAGAGGCAGCCCCACAAGGACCCGCCCAGAGCAGGGCTCTGCCCCTGGAGGGGACTCGACAGGCCCAGGAGTGGAGGGGAGGACACCCCAGAATGGCAGGGAGCTGAAAGCTGGCCTGGGGGAGCTGCCTGCCCCAAAGCTGGCCTCCGGAGCCCCTCTTCACACTTTGAGCTCCCTTCAGCCAGTTTCTCCTCTCTGCTCTCCTCCCTTCTCTGTGCCTTCCCCCAGCGCATGAAGAACTAACACAGGGTCTGCCTTTTCTTTCCCCAAAAACACTCTGGGAGCTCAACAGCTTCCATAGAAAAGCAAGTGCATTCACCCTCTCCAGCTACAGGACCAAGCCATCTTTTCTGACCAGAGTCTTCGGAACTGACCATTTCATACCAAAAGCCTTCTCTGAAACTATATTTCTTCACGATCAGCTGAGCACCGTTTTGGGGGTGGGGGCAGTACATGACGTCGCTGCTCTCAGCTTTAACTAAATTCTCAGCTCGCTAAACCGAGACCCGACCCCCTAATGGCCCCCATGCAATGGAAGCTGTTGTGAACCAACTCAAAATCTGAATGATCTTTCTTGCACATGAAAACTTCCATGAGTAAAGGCCTTACAGACACAACTGAAGCTCACTGCAAGCATACACACCCATATCCAAGTCAAATGCTACCCTGAATGAAACTTGGAAATAACATTTAACTCACGAGAGGTGGATTCCCTTTATGCAACCGAGAAAAGGTTTGTCTGTTTTCAGTGGGGGGGGGGGGGGGCGAGAGGAACACTTCTGTCCCTGCATTCTTCACAGCATTCTAGTTCAAAGATGTCACTGCGTTATACACGCACACCTTCAAAATGCTTTAAAATACTGATTATGGGGCTTCCCAGGTGGCTCTGTAGTGAAGAATCAGCCTGCCAGTGCAGGGGAAAGTGAAAGTTGCTCGGTCGTGTCTGACTCTTTGCGACCCCATGGACTATGCAGTGTGTGGAATTCTCCAGGCCAGAATACTGGAGTGGGTAGCCTTTCCCTTCTCCAGGGGATCTTCCCAACCCAGGGATCGAACCCAGGTCTCTGGCCTTGCAGGCAGATGCTTTACCAGCTGAGCCACAAGGGAAGCCCAGTCAGGGGGCACAGGTTCAATCCCGGGTCTGGGAAGATCCCACCGGCCTCGGGGCAACGAGGCCCATGAACCACAAACACTGAGCCTGTGCTCTAGAGCCCAGGAGCCGCATCTATGGGGGCTCGTGCACTCTAGAACCTGTGCTCTGCGGCAAGAGAAGCCCCCGCAATGAGAAGCCCGCCACGGCAATGAAGAGTCACCCCTACCCAGTGCAGCTAGGGAAAACCCACGCAAACCAACGAGGACCCAGCACGGCCAAAAATAAATAAACCTTTAAAAGAGAAAGCATGGCCACAGAAAATATTTGCACTCCTAAATCGGCCCTGGGCAAAGATGCGGCCTCTCGCCCCTCCCCCACCACCGTGTCCCCACCCACCGTGTCCCCACCCACATCTGTCCCCCAACCCCAGCCAGGTGTCCTCACCCTCGGCATCCCCAGGAGCCAGGTTTCTGCGTCAAGTCACGACAATGCACTGACCGTTGTCTCAGAGGGACAAAACACCGGGCAGACCTCTGCCCTGAGGTCACTCAGGCAGGCAGCCTGCTTCTCGGCCTGGGAACCCTTGGGTCGGCCCACACGCCCCCCTGCCTGTTTCCTAAGAAAGGTGACTCCATCCTTTTTTCCCCTGAATGTGCCCTCCCAGGGCAGCCCCAGCACAAACAAACCGTCTCACGTTCGTTGGAGCATAATGTGCCTTCCCTTGTGTGACGGCCAGGCCAGGCCAGCGAACAACGTTATTACAGCGTTCAAAAACAGGGTGGCTTCTGCGTCTGGTCAGGCCGAGCAGAAAGTTGGCATCTTCCCCTTCACGCTGCTGGTTGCCATTAGACAAATGAGCTTCGAGTTCTGAATACTCACGGGTCGTGGAGACCGGGACCACCGGGCTGTACGCATACTCTCCGGAGGGGCTGGTGACCTTCAGCCGAAATCTGTACAGGGTCCGCGGTTCCAGGCCTTCCACCACGTGCTTGGTCGCGTAGCCCCTAGACGGGAGGGAGGCCGTGATGAGGACAGCGGGTCACGGAGGCTATGTCCTCCAGAGTTCCGAGAAGGGCGGGCGTGAGGGTTTCTGAGCACTGACCACCCCCAGTACGGAGCTCACCTGGATGGCCGGCTGAACTCGGGGGCACAAAGGACAAGCCAGGTGCCCACTGCTGCCCGCCAGGTGCCCTCCATCCCAGGCTCCCTCCCGCAGGGCAGACACGCAGCTGGCACGTGATCGTGTACAGTAAGTCCCCTACACGAGAACCTTCAAGCCGTGAGCTGTCCAAGACGTGAACGTGTGTTCGTGTGTCCAGTCATGCGGGTCGTTAGTTCACGGTTCTGGCGTACATTGTCAGGTGTATGCACCCTCTCTGAGAGGCAGTGCTTTGGTGTATTTTGTTTGCTTAGTTATGGATCGTTTACGTGAAAAGTGTGCCAAACCTGGTACAGTACTACAGAGCCAGTTGTGTTGAGGACCGAGGCTAACTTTGCTGGACTCACAAAGTGGACTTACCAACTCGCTCTTGGAAAGGAACTCACTCATATGTAAGGGACTTACTGTACTCTGGACAAATGATCATGTTGACCCATGATATCTGTCCTCAAATGGCAAAGTTTCACAACTGAAAGCTAAGCTCGGCAGTCCGAGAGCACGCACGAGCTTCCTGGGTGGGGGCTTCGAGCAGGCGGACGAGGCTGTCCGTGGCGGCTGTGGCCCCACTGCGGGCCAAATGCCCCTGCAGGGAGAGGACACGAGGAAGAAGAGGGTGTGAGGAAGGAGGGGACGTGAGGAAGGAGCGGCTGGGGAGACGGGCGATGCAGGAAGGGTGCTCTCATCACACCCTGCGGTCCGTCTCAGCCGGGAAACATTTGCGGGAAGTGAGCGGTGAACACGTGGAGAACAGGAAGCTGGCTAGAGGCTGTGCTGGAAACCTGCAGGCCTCGGGAGGCGAGGGTGGGGATCAGAGCATTTGGAGCCGCAAAAGGAGCCCCGGCAAAGGCAGGCGGCCGTGCTGCTGGCTCAGGACTCGGAGACGGTGCCGGGAGGCAGGGCCAGAGGCCTCTGTCTGACTTGCCATGCTTTCTCGGACGTCAGGTCTCCAAAAGCCCACGGACCCGTATGTCATCCCAGCGGTGCCCCCAGTCTCGAGCTGTCCACGGATGCCCCCTGCTATCCTCTTTCTCTCACATCCCGCGCCTGGTCCACCAGCAAAAGTTTTCAAAACGGTGTTTAAGAACCCTGAATTCCCCACTCTGTCGTCTCCCACCTAAATTATTACAGACGCCCCCGAGTTAGTCCTCCCTGCTGTGGGCACCTGGCTCCTCCCTCAGCAGCCAGAGTGAGCCTCCTGGGGTGAGACCACTACACCCTCCACGGTTTATTGGGGCCAGCGGCTTCTCCCCTGGCAGAGGGGCAGCCCCTGGGACCCCAGGGGTTTCCTCCCTGGCCCAGCCCCTGACACTCATCTCATCCACTCCACTGCTCAGCATTTCCAGAGCTCCAGGCATTTTCACCAGCTTTTGTCTTCTGCCTGGAACGTTCCTCCAGACACTCACCGATACCCCTCCCTTGCTCCTTCACACGGACGTCACCTGCTCAGAGAAGCCTTCTTCACCTGCACGCCAAGCCCCCGGCTCTTCCTCCTTGGTGCTCACCACCATCGGACACACTCTGTTTTCACTTCTGTCCCTTTCTTATCATTCATTTTCCTCATCACGAGGGAGGAATTAGGGTCTGTTTATCCAGGGCTGTATCCCCAGCAACCAGAACAATGTCTAGCACATAGTAGGTGCTGATTGAATGAATGAATGAACTGCATGATAGGCTGCTGCTAAGTCGTGTCCGACTCTGTGCGACCCCACACACGGCAGCCCACCAGGCTCCTCCGTCCCTGGGATTCTCCAGGCAAGAACACTGGAGTGGGTTGCCATTTCCTTCTCCGATGCATGAAAGTGAAAAGTGAAATCGCTCAGTTATGTCTGACTCTTAGTGACCCCATGGACTGCAGCCTACCAGGCTCCTCCGTCCATGGGATTTTCCAGGCAAGAGTACTGCAGTGGGGTGCCATTGCCTTCTCCGATGCATGATAGTGGAAATGATTATTGGAGGAATTTAGAGGGGTAGATAATAGGAGAGCAAAGGGAATGTCTCAAGTCAAGACAGAATCTGACTTGGGTGGAGGGAAGGATGGAGCAGGGTGGAGGGCAGGAGGGAATATTGGTCTGGACAGGGAAAACAGCTGAACACACACGCAAGAAAAGTCAAGGCATCTTCCAAGGATATGATGCAGATTTCATTCGAAGGTTCGCAGTCAGAAATAAGAGACAAGAAGAGAGGCAGGTGGTGGGCAAACTGAAGAACATCAGATGTTGGTCTGCAGGAGTCTGACCTTCATCCTGCAGGCAATGGAGACGACTGCAGACAACGTGACGAGAGCAAAGTCAAAGAAGGAAATGAACCTAGCAAGACTGAAGGAAAGAACAGAGGGATGTGGCCAATTACATCAGCCACTGCGGACAGCTGGAGGACCTGGGGACTCAGCAGCGTCAACTCAGAAAACAGATCCGCCTTACAACCTCGGAAGGGACATGCCAGAATCGAATGAGAGAAAGCACAGAATGGATTTGCAGAGGGAGAACTCACAGAAACTACATCACCGGCTGTGAGAAGGAGCACCCGTGTCAAAGATGACACCACCAATCCTAGACTGCCTGGTGGGGCAGAAGAACAGAAACTGACGCGTCAAAACAAAGTTCTTAAATCCATATGCCCAAGGTCAGGTAGTCCAGATAACCACATTTTTAAAGAAAGGCATTTCCTAGTTTTAACGATAATACCTGGGGGGAAAGGGATGTAACCCAGAAAAGAGGTCAAGATTAACATGGTCTCAGTCTGCCACCTAGTGTCAAGGTTTGTGCTAATCCTCTGAGACAGCTTGAGGGTCTCACAACTGTGACTCAGGGTTGGAGGTCTGAAGGCCTCGGGACAGGGCCTGAAACACCAGGCAACCATCCAGGTGAGCTTCCAGGCCAGACAGCACTCAGATCTCTGAGAAACCCAGGCAGGAGGCCAGTGGACATGACTGATCACCCAGCAAAGGAGAAACGGAGCCAGGAAGTAAAGTCCCTAGAAGAACCCCACTTGACGTGTCCAAGCTCAGCTCATAGTACCAAGAGAGAGAGGAGGAGGGGAATTGGACCTTTTTCTCTCTATATAGGGATACTTGATCATTCATGCTTTGGGGTGGATCTGTTTTTTTCAGGTAAGTACATGTATTTTTTTTTTCTTATATATAGACAAAGAATCATTCATCAAATCACAAGGATACCGTGGTTCGGCTATGCGCCCTCACCACATCGCCACTTTGACGGAAATCCAGCCAGGCGCTGCAACTGTTCTGCATCGCGACTTCATCATCGCCAGGATCCTGGCTGTGACTCCGCCCTACGGTTTTCCCTGACGTTCCCCACCGGGGAAAGTGTAAGAGGTTCGCGGGATACCGCTCCATACGATTTCTCACAGCCAGATGTGAAGCCGCAATTATGTCAAAATTTAACAGTTTAATATACAACCATACTGGTACCTCATTTTCGGTCTTCTTCCTGAAACACAGTCATTTTACGAGCAGCAGAGCTGGCAAAGGAAGAAATAAGGATTGAAGTAAAAGCTAAGGGGAGGGGGGAACAAGTGACTTCTTGATACGAGTATTTTGAGGGCCTCCTGTGTGCCGACCTGTCTGGGAGCTGGGGCAAGGGCCTGAAGCAAAGCAGGAATCCGTCCTGCCTCTCGTGGAGTTCAGATGCTGGCGGAGGGGAGACAGAAAATGAAGAGACCAACAGCAAAGTGACTCCAGCAGAGCCAGACATCACAAGAAAATGAAACAAGGCCACAGCAGAGAGGAGGGCAGGCTCGAAGGACAGCTACCTAGGGGAGCCTTTGGAGGAGGGGCCAGTATTTGATAGGATGCGTGAGTGGTGTGGAGGAAGTAAGCCAGAAGCAAAAACAACAATACAGTATATTAACGCATATATATGGAATTTAGAAAGACGGTAACGAGAGCCCAACATACGAGACAGCAAAAGAAACGCAGATGTATAGAATAGACTCGTGGACTTTGTGGATGAGGGTAAGGGTGGGATGATATGGGAGAAGGGCATTGAAGCATGTTAATTTTCATATGTCTAATCAATCGCCAGCCCAGGATTGATGCTCGGGGCTGGTGCAGCGAGATTTCCCGGGGTGGGGGAGGGAAGAGGGAGGGGGGTTCCGGAGGGGAAGCATATGTAAACCCATGGTGATATCATGACAATGTATGGCAAAAACAATTAAAAATAAATAAATAAATAAAAATAAAAGCAGGAGGAGGACCTCGTCGGTGGCACAGTGGATAAGAGTTCGCCTGCCAAAGCCGGGGACACAGGTTCGATCCCTGGTGCCAGAGGATTCCAAATGCTGCTGAGCAACTAAGCCTGTGTGCAGCAAGTACTGAACCCGTGCACCACAACCACTGAGCCGGCACGCCTAGCGCCTGTGCCCTGCGGCCAGAAAAGTCACCTCAGTGGGAAGCCGGTGTGCTGCAAAGACTAGCCTCCCATTCGCCGCAGTGAGTGAAAGTCCGCGCAAAGCAGTGAAGACCCAGTGCAGCCACAAAAAAATAAAATAAATAAACAAAAACAGAAGGAAACACATTCAAGGGGAAGGCGAGAAGTCAGGCCCTGACGGAGGCGAGAGGGAGGTGGCAGGTGGGTTGGAAGCGTCGGTGAAGGACCAGTGACGCAACGTGAGCATCAGGGAGTTGTCACAACTTGTGCTCAGGGCAGCCTGATGGGAACCGCGTGCGATTTCATCCAACTCTCCTCTGATTCTGTCTCCACATTTTGGACTTGAAATATACACCATCAGAACATTTCAAAAGCCTACAGAGGTCTAAGAGGTCTAGGAGGTTTAATTTCAAAGCGACTGCTCACCCTATTTTCCAAAATTCATCCTTCACAGAAAGAATAAATGCAAATGATGCTCACTCATGCTTTCAATTTCAAAAAGTGAGTCTTGGAGACAACAGAAACCAATCCAGATAATCGAGAAACCAAAGCAAAATATTAAGCAATTCAACATTGCACCTACGTATAAATGATACCATAAGTGTGCAATTTGGGGTCCTCTTCTTCAATAGAAAACCTGAACCATTGTTCCTGGGGCCCCTGCCGCTTTGCTTTCTTCTCCAGATCCCAGTATAATTCAATGCTGTGATGAGTCACTTTGCCCACAACAGGTGGATGAGGCTTTGAGGATGATGCGATTTCTAGAAAAGAAAAATGATACAGTATTTCAGGGCTCTCTTCCCATAAGGACAAGAGAGACTGGCTAAGTGTGTTATAGCTGCTCAAAGATCAGCTGTATTTTCCTCTACATCAGACATACACATAGGTATGTCTCCCCATGGTTTGAAGAACCTTGGAAAAGCATTAAGTGATAGAAAATTCGGCTGATGCAGTAAGCCACCACATTCATCAATGAGGAGACAGCATCGTACCCATCGACCTCACACTTCGTCTCATCCATGGGCCTTTCCAAAAGGTTGGTTAACTTATGGAACAAATTAGGATGTTCTCTGAGCTGATGAAACACAGTTTGCTGCTATCATCCTTCAGTGACGTGGCTGGTAAGCAAAGTCAGTAGACAAATGAAGTCACTGGTCCAAATATTTGTAACACAGATGACAAAGGGTTGATATCGATTCTATATAAACAGCTCTTACAGACTAACCAAGGGGAAAACCCAAAGGGTAATAACAACAATCAGGCAAAACATGAGCAGTAGACAAACATTAAAAATAACTGACAATTTCCAAAAAGACACTGATATTGCCTAGTAGCCATAGAAATGGATAACAATGTCAGACACTTAAAAGGAGTTTTATAACTACTAGAAGTGACCATGTGGGGAAAGGACACTTATACATTGGTTGGGGGAGGGGGCATGGAGTATGAATTCTAGCCTTTTAGAAAGCAATAAGGCAGCATCTATTAAAATTAGAAATACACACACCCTCCTTTGCAACCATGCCAGTCTTGGTAGACTCTCCTGCAGAAATCTGAGCACATAGGGACATATATATATATGTGTGTGTGTGTGTGTGTGTGTGTGTGTGTGTGTGTATGTGTGTGTGTGTGTGTGTATATGAGGACATTAACTGCTACAGCTTTTAGCCAATTAGAGCAAAACAAGGAGATGACCCATTAATAACAGAACAGTCAAATAAATGATAGTATGTCCATAGCATAGAATATTACATGGCCTATAAAAATAAATTCGTTCTGCACTAGACACCTTGAAAGTATTTCCAGAAGGCATTGTTGAGGAAGAAGATGTCGAAGAAGATTCACTCCTACAGAAGACAAGGGCCACAGCGCACAGCAGGCTGCTCCACACCCACTTGCTCTGTTTCATGTCAGTTTCGTCTCCCCTCCTGGATTTTTAGGTCCTTAGGGCTGGGCCCTTGACTCACACTTCCTTTGAAACCTTTCCCTGTCCCTCAGAGTCTTTCAGGCCTCAAAAATACCATTGTTATCAAGAGAAAACTCCAACTCGAAAAGATGCACATGCTCCAGTGTTCATAGCCACATTATTTACAACAGCCAAGCAAGATATGGAAGGAAGCTAAGTGTTCATCAACAGAGGAACGGATAAAGAAGATGTGGTGCATATATACAATGGAATATTGTCCAGTCATAAAAAAGAACGAAACGGTGTCATTTACAGCAAAGTGGAGGGCCCTAGACATTATCATATTAAGCAAAGTAAATCGGACAAAGACAAATATCATATGATATCACTTCCAAGTGGAATCTAATATATGATACAAGACAACTTGTTTACAATACAGAAATAGACCCACAGACATAGAAAACAAACCTACAGTCACCCAAGGTGATAGCAAGGAAGAGAAGAGATGAATTGGGACTTTGGGAATTAACATATACACACTCTTATGATTATACAATGGAATTGACAAATAGATTCAAGGGATTAGATCTGATAGGCAGAGTGCCTTGAGAACTGTGGATGGTGGTTCACAACATTGTACAGGAGGTGGTTATCAAAACCATCCCCACAAAAAAGAAATGCAAAAAGGCAAAATGGTTGTCTGAGGAGGCCTTATGAGCAAAGAAGACAAGCAAAAGGCAAAGGAGAAAAGGAAAGATATATCCATCTGAATGCAGAGTTACAAAGAAAAGCAAGGAAAGCTAAGAAAGCCTTCCTAAGTGTGTGTCTTATTCACTTACTCATGTCTGGTTCTTTGTGACCCCATGGACTGTAGCCCACCAGGCTCCTATGTCCGTGGGATTCTCCAGGCAAGAATACTGGAGTGGATTGCCATTTCCTTCTCCAAGGGATCTTCCCGGCCCAGGGATCAAACCTGGGTCTCCTGTACTGCAGGCAGATTCTTTATTATCTGGGCTATAAGGAAGTCCCTTCTTAAGTGAACAATGCAAAGAAATGGAGGTAAACAATAGAATGGAAAAGACTAGAGATCTCTTCAAGAAAATTAGAGATACCAAGGGAACATTTCATACAAAGATGGGCACAATAAAGGACAGAAACGGTATGGATCTAACAGAAGCAGAAGATATTAAGAAGAGGAGGTAAGAATACACAGAAGAATTATACAAAAAAGAGCTTCATGACGCAGATAACCATGATGGTGTATCACTCACCTAGAGCCAGACATCCTGGAGTGAGAAGTCAAGTGGGCCTTAGGAAGCATCACTATGAACAAAGCTAGTGGAGGTGACTGAATGCCAGCTGAGCTATTTCAAATCTGACAAGATGATGCTGTTAAAGCACTGCACTCAATATGCCAGCAAATTGGGAAAACTCAGCAGTGGCTGGAAAAAACAGGACTGGAAGAGCTCAGTTTTCATCCCAATCCCAAAGAAGGGCAATGCAAAAGAATGTAAAAACTACTACACAACTGCACTCATTTCACACACTAACAAAGCAATGCTCAAAATCCTTCAAGCTAGGTTTCAACAGCATGTGAACCGAGACTCCAGATATACAAGCTGGATTGAGAGAAGGCAGAGGAACCAGAGATCAAATTGCCAACATCTGCTGGATCATAGAAAAAGCAAGAGAATTCCAGAAAAACATCTGCTACTGCTTTACTGACTATGCTAAAGCCTTTTAATGGGTAGATCACAACAAACTATGGAAAATTCTGAAAGAGATGGGAATAGCAGACAACCTTACCTGTCTCCTGCGAAACCTGTATGCAGGTCAAGAAGGAACAGTTCGAATTGGACATGGAACAACAGACTGATTTCAAATCAGGAAAGGAGTACGTCAAGACTATATACTGTCACCCTGTTTCTTTAACTTATATGTAGAGTACATCATGCAAAATGTTGGGCTGGATGAATCACAAGCTGGAATCAAGATTGCTAGAAGAAATATCAATAACCTCAGATATGCAGATGATACTAGCCTTATGGCAGAAAGCAAAGGGGAATTAAAACAGCCTCTTGATGGTGAAAGAAGAGAGTGAAAGAGCTGGCCTAAAACTCAACATTCAAAAAACTAAGATCATGGCATCAGGTTCCATCACCTCATGGCAAATAGATGGAGAAATAATGGAAATGGTGATAGACTTTTAATTTCTTGGGCTCCAAAATCACTGTGGATGGGGACTGGAGCCACGAAACTAAAAGACACTTGCTCCTTGGAAGAAAAGCTATGACAAACCTAGACAGCATATTAAAAACCAGAGACATTACTTTGTCAACAAAGGTCCAGTCTAGTGAAGGCTATGGTTTTTCCAGTAGTCATGTACAGATGTGAGAGTTGGACTATAAAGAAAGCTGAGCACGAAGGATTGATGCTTTTGAACTGTGGTGTTGCAGAAGACTCTTGAGAGTCCCTTGGACTGCAAGGAGATCCAATCATCCCATCCTAAAGGAAATCAGTCCTGAATATTCATTGGATGGACTGATGCTGAAGCTGAAACTCCAATACTTGGGCCACCTGATGCGAAGAGCTGACTCATTGGAAAAGACCCTGATGCTGGGAAAGATTGAGAGCAGGAGGAGAAGGGGATGACAGAGGATGAGATGGTTGGATGGCATCTACGACTCAATGGATATGAGTTTGGGCAAATTCTAGGAGATGGTGAAGGACAGGGAGGCCTGGCGTGCTGCAGTCCATGGAGTTGCAAAGAATTGGACACGACTGAGCAACTGAACAACAAATGTATAACTGAATCACTTTGCTGTACACTTGCAAATAATGCAACGTTATAAATTAACCATACTTTACTTTTTTAATGCCATTGATTCCCCCATATCTGTTATCCATAAAGAGAGGATCTTTTGCTTCCCCCTTCAACCAGTATCTCAGGTAGCTCACCCACCACCCTTGAGACCCTGGGGCCTCCTACAGCGTAGCCCCACACCAACCCCCTCCTCCCAGCAAGACAAGGCTGCCCTGATCCTCCTTTGCCAGGCCAAGAGGATAGACAGCCAATCTCCTTTACATTTAGATCCCAGAGATATAGCAGGCAGTCTGCAAGCTCATTCTTTCCAATGTTATCTTCCTAGTATTTATTGAATGCACTGCTTGATGGAATTAGAGAAAGCTGGGTTTGAATATCTGCTCTCAATCAGAGCTGACAACAATGCTTGGTGACAAACTATTCATATATGCAGTATCTAAATAAACTATCGGATATTTCAGACCAATGGTATCCTAAGTCATGTCCGACTCTTGTGACCCCATGGACCGCAGCCTGCCAAGCTCCTCTGTCCATGGGATTCTTCATGCAAGAATAATGGAGTGCGTTGCCATTCCCTTCTCCGGGGGATCTTCCCGACCCAGGGATCCAACGCGCGTCTCCTGCATCACAGGCAGATTCTTTACCCACTGAGCTACAAGGGAAGCCCACACAGCAGCTAAAAGGAACTAGTTTTACATGCAACTCAAGTCTCAAATGAGTGTGTAAAAAACACAGGTTCAAAGGACACCGTGCATTGTACGCATGGAACTTTTTAAAACGGACAACACACTATACGTTACAGACACAGCTCATAAACACAGAGATACAGTAAACGTTTAAAAACGAAAGTATACCACCAGGAGAGAGGGCTCCTAAAGAGTCAGGGAAGGGATGAGGGATGCTGGGGCAGGGAGGGTGACTCACCACTGTGTCTGTAAGGTTCCATGTCATTAAGAATTTAAGGCATGTATGGCAAAACGTTAACCTTTGGGGCATGTTATGATTGTCAATAATTTTGGTGTCTTTGAGATATCCATTTTTAAGAAATAACTATAAATATAAATGATATATATTACTTTTGTGGAGCTGTTGGTTTTCTTAGCGAAACATATTTCAGTGCTTTAAATACTAATTACCACACACGGGGAGAGGAACTAAGGATCACACACCACATGTCGGACACGGGTCTTTCCACATGAGTCATTTCATTCAGTGGGAACAGAATGGTGAGTTCCATCATGACCCTGTTGCTGAGCAACTCTTTTCTTTGTCAGAGCCTCCTTAAACCTTTCAGAGACCAGCACGGGCAGACTGTTATAAATTTCCCCCACGATAAGTAGACGCTGAGTAAAATTTCAGTTCCAGAGACATACAGCTTAAAACACTGGGATTAGCACACACATGCTAGTATATATAAAACAGAGACCCAATAGGGACCTACTGCATACCCCAGGATGCTCAGCTCCATAGTCTGTGATAGCTGTCAAGGGAAGACAGTCTGTAGAATATACGTGTGTGTGTGTAACAATCACTGTGCTTTACACCTGGAATGAACACAATATTGTAAATCAACGATATTTCAATTTTTTAAAAAAGATCCCCCCAAAATTAATGATCCCATTGGAAGTCAAGAAAGGTAAGAAATTCTCGGGACTTCTCTGGTGGTCTGGTGGTTAAGAATGCACCTTCCCAAGCAGGGGGCTGCAGGCTCCATCCCTGGTGAGCGAACTAAGATACCACACGCCGTGGGGGGCAACTCAGCCCTCACAGAACAACTAGAGAAGCCTGCATGCTGTGACAAAGACTGAATGCAGACAAAATTTTTTTAAAAAAACTTAAAAAATAGGTCAGAAAATCTAAATGAATGCCCAGTTTCAAAAGGGACAAATCAAATGGTTCACAAATATATATGAGAAACAAAAAGATAACATTCCCAGTTTTGCATGTGTTTCCCATGCCTTGTTCTTTACCACTGACACAGGCAAATAACCAGAGACCTCTATCCATTAACTTGGCATGGCCATGGATGCCCCCCTGCCTCCCGACCCAGCAAGGTGCCCCCTGCCAGCTGCACCGACAAGACGGAGTCAGAACCCTCCGGGCTCATCATCAGCCCCTCCAGCTCTGGTGCCCTGGAAAAGGCGTGGTGTATAGAAGGTTGCTATATTGTTACTTTTTAAAGAAGGGATTCAAGTTTCTCGGCTCCGCGGCCGGCCGGTCTCAGGGTCAGCACTCAGGAATGAAGACTGAGTGAAGGCACGACCACTATCACAGCCCACTTGACTGATCCCAAGACACGTCTTGACTCGCCCAGAACCCCAAAGGTTAGTGCGCTAACCCACAGTGAGGCTCTCCATCTTCTTTACTTGGGAGCACAAGATCCAGATCTCCAGCCACACAAGAGCTGCTTTTGGCAGAAAACCATTAATGCCAGACAAGACCCTGATGGGCTTCCCAGGTGGCTCAGTGGTAAAGAAAATGCCTGTCAGTGCTGGAGACTCAGGTTTGACCCCTGCTCAGGGACACAACTGAGACACTCAAGAACAATAAAAAAAGTCTCAGATGCAGAGAGGGTAACTTGCCAAGGTCACAAAGTGCTAACTGGCAGAATCACGATGAAAACACAGGCCACCTGGCTTTTCAAATTTGTATTACATTTTCTCTTAGGAACAGGGGGGCTTGCTTGATAGCTCAGTCGGTAAAGAATCCACCTGCAATGCAGGAGATCCTGGTTTGATTCCTGGGTTGGGAAGATCCACTGGAGAAGGGACAGGCTACCCACTCGAGTATTCTTGGGCTTCCCTTATGGCTCAGCTGGTAAAGAATCCACACATAATGCCAGAGACCTGGGTTCGATCCCTGGGTTGGGAAGATTCCCCTAGAGAAGGGAAAGGCTACCCACTCTAGTATTCTGGCCTGGAGAAGTCCATGGACTGTATAGTCTTATGGGGTCGCAGAGTCGGACATGACTGAGTGACTTTCACTTTTTACTTTAGGAACAGAGATGTGATATGCAGGCCCTGGGGTAAAAAAAAAATATATTGTTGGTTAGATCTCCAGGTTTCCTCCAGCCACTCATTTTAAATCAGGGTTAAATTGGGAATTCATTTGAACTCCAAGGACACTTTTAAATGAGCAAGGGGAAATAACAAGAGAAAGGAAGATAACGAAAACCAGGTCATTATTTGAATGAGTGAAGGCTGGGGGTGTGTGTGACACCAGAGGAGGAAGGGAAGGGGGCTCCCTCCCAGCACTGTGTCAGGACAGTTGTTCATTGGCAGGAACTCGGGCCATGAAGAGGAGGATTAGATGGTCTAGGGGGACCACAGGCAGAGAGGTCTGGTAATGTTCACCATGACCCTGTGAAGTAGGTAGGAAACCAACCAGGTGTCTCTTTATGTTTAGCATGGAATGCAAAGGAAAGGCTCTCAAATGCGGGTAAAATAATGAGACAACTTTTAAGTATCTGAGAAGGTTTTTTTTTTACCAGAGCAAGGAATAGGCACCCTGTCAGGAAAGTATGCTAAATTGAGTTTACTCCCAATACATGAACAAATTCCTTTATTCTTAAATTGTGTCATCCTCAGGATTCACTGTGAAGCTGGAATTGCAAGGGGAGGTAAGTACATCTAGGCCAATAGCCCTGACTCGCTGTACCCTGAGATGAACCTACCAACTGTCGTGAAGTAATAATATCTTTCCCAAACTGACTACAATCAACATTTTGGAAAACTCAAAAGCCCACCTTTTAGCTACTTATTTATTTAGCCACGATGTTTATGTCCACATTTGCATTTATATTTATCTTAGTAGAAACACTATTTTGGGAATTGTTTCCATAATTTTATAAAATACATATACAATACACATACAAACACAGAGGCATAGACACAATTTAGATGCTTTTTATACAGGAGTTTTAGAATTCTATTTTTCCTCATTATAAGTATCAGATCTTTTAAGAGGTGCTTTTGTTTACTTAAGTCTGAAAAGCAAATTTAGCCAATCACATAATCTTATGTTACAAACTCGGGCTTAAAGTTTAGCTTTTCTAAAGATTACTAACAAAAAGAAAAAAAAAAAACCTTTCAATTTTGCATCTTTTCTTTAAAACAACTGGTAATTTCTTTCCTTCATGGCAAACTTTTCTTACCTTAAAAGTTTTTCAACAGAAAACAGACTGGTGGTTGCAAGAGGCCAGGTGGGTTGGAGGAATGAAAAATGGATTAAGGGGGTCAAAAGTTACAAACTTCCATCTATAAAATAATTAAGTCACGGGGATGTAACATACAACGTGGTGACTATAGTTAATATTGCATATTTGAAAGCTGGAGATCCAACCACTGCATCCTAAAGGAAATCAGTCCTGAATATTCATCGGAAGGACTGATGCTGAAGCTGAAACTCCAATACTTGGGCCACCTGATGTGAAGAGCTGACTCATTGGAAAAGACCTTGGTGCTGGGAAAGATTGAAGGTGGGAGGAGAAGGGGACGACAGAAGACGAGATGGTTGGATGGCACCACCAACTCAATGGACATGAGTTTGAGCAAACTCTGGGAGTTGGTGATGGACAGGGAAGCCTGGTGTTCTGCAGTCCATGGGGTTGCAAAGAGTCGGACACGACTGAGCTACTGAACTGAACTGAGAACCCACCTGGTAATGCAGGAGACACAGTAGACCTGGGTTTGCTCCCTGGACCGGGAAGATTCCCTGGAGGAGGAAATAGCAACCCACTCTAGTATTCTTGCCGAGAGAATCCCATGGACAGAGGAGCTTGGCGTGCTATGTCCACAGGGTCACAAAGAGTCAGACATGGCTGAGTGACTAACATCTTCACTTTCTAGAGTAGATCTTAAAAATCACAAGGAAAAATGGCAGGGTGGGGGGGGAATGTTTATAACTCTATAGAATGGCTCATGTTAACTAGACTTAACCTGGCAATCATTTTGCTATGTATACAAATGTCATATCATTATGTCATACACCTGAAACATAACACTAGATGTCAATTATATTTTAAAAGTATTAAAATATATATATATATACCCAAAATATATATATATATACCCAAAAAATTTTCCAAAAAAAAATGAGAAAGGAAAAATAGCAAAAAACTATAAGGCTAATCTCAAAAGGATGATTATGTAAGAATTTATGTATGTCATGCACTATAAAAGCTTTTTGTAAGAAACTTCTTATGCAAATCTGACAAATAAAACAATTTTATGCCTCTCTTGCCATTTGTCAAGTAATAAATAACATGAAATTGAAATAGAGAGGGTTTCATACACTGTCACTGTTCAGTCTCTATGGTTACAAAGATGGAATAAAATGTGGCTCTCTAGTATACACCAGAAATCCATGTTAAAAAACTATCATTTACAAATCATACATTGAAATACAGACAAATATAAAGTTTAAATAAACCACTGTATAATATTAGGCCTCGACATTCTAAAAAGTCTAAACACATGGGTTGTAATAATCTAACAGAAATGTGCCAGCCCCCACAGGGGGAGTCTCAAAAGATGACTGAATAAAAACATTACTCAGTATCTTAATGATAAGCAGCTGGCCAAATTTTAAACCACTATGGAGAGAATTTGTGACCATGATCTGTATTGGAATTAGCAATTGTGATCAGTATCATGAAAAGCAGGGACTGAAAAAGAGAGAAAGCAGATGTGAGTACATTCATTACAAATATTCAGTTCAGTTCAGTTGCTCAGTTGTGTCCGACTCTTTGCGATCCCATGAACCACAGCCTCCCTGTCCATCACCAACTCCCAGAGTTTACTCAAACTCATGTCCATTGAGTTGGTGATGCCATCCATCCATCTCATCCTCTGTCATCCCCTTCTCCTCCTGCCCTCAATCTTTCCCAGCACCAAGGTCTTTTCAAATGAGTCAGCTCTTTGCATCAGGTGGCCAAAGTATTGGAGCTTCAGCTTCAACATCAGTCCTTCCAATGACCACTCAGTGCTGATCTCCTTTAGAAGGACTGGTTGGATCTCCTTGCAGTCCAAGGGACTCTCAAGAGTCTTCTCCAACACCACAGTTCAAAAGCATCAATTCTTCAGTGCTCAGCTTTCTTTATAGTCCAACTCTCACATCCATACATGACTACTGGCAAAACCATAGCCTTGACTAGATGGACCTTTGTTGACAAAGTGATGTCTTTCTAATATGCTGTCTAGGTTGGTCATAACTTCCCTTCCAAGGAGTAAGCATCTTTTAATTTCATGGCTGCAATCACCATCTGCAGTGATTTTGGAGCCCCCCCCCCAAAAAATCAAGTCAAGACCTTGTTTCCATTACAAATATGGAATACCATAAAAACAAGGTGGTAGTTTCTCTGTCCCTCCAGAGACACCTGCGAATTTACTGAGGTCAGGTTTCATTGACAAGAGACACCTGTAGCCTGGCCTCTGGTGGCAGGTGGCCCACCACGAAGGTGACAGCAGAGAGAGGGGTTACTATTAACCAACAGTGGTGGGTGCCACCTTGGAGCAATTCATCATGGCTTGACCACGCGTTTATAGCAAGCACAAATCAGGAACATATTCCAAATCAGTAAGAAACAGAGATCATAATCATTCTTACACCTCAGATTGCGAAAGTGTCAAAGAGCATGTTTGCCATGAATACATATTAAAGAAGGGATTTTTCAGTCAAATATCACGATACCAAACAGTGATGACAGTTCCTCCGTTCCATGGGGAGGGAGGTGGAAGGACAGTTCAGGATGGGGACACATGTACACCCGTGGCTGATTCATGTCAATGTATGGCAAAAACTACCACAATATTATAAAGTAATTAGCCTCCAATTCAAATAAATACATACATTTTTTAAAAAGTGGAATATGATAGTTTCAGTGAGTTTAACGCCAAACCACTATATATGGCTTTCATACAATGACTCCTATCAAATCCTTACAGATAAAAGGACCGAGGATAGAGGCAGATAATCTTTTTGTGAATGACAACCAGCAGCAACCACAGTTAAGGAAATGCTTGGGCTTCCCTGGGGGCTCGGTGGTAAAGAATCCGCCTTCCAATACAGGAGACACAGGTTCGATCCCTGGTCCAGGAAGATCCCACATGCTGCGGGGCAAGTAGGCCCACGTGCCGCGATCACTGAAGCCCGCACACCCTGGAGCCTGTGCTCCACAGCAAGAGAAGCCCCTACGATGAGAAGCCTGAGCACCACAACCACAGTAGCCCCCGCTCACCAACTAGAGAAAGCCCGCACACAGCAACGAAGGCCCAGGGCAGCCAAAAACAAATAAAATTAAAAACAAAATGCTTGCAGTTTCTGTTTAACTTTAGAAGGGGGGAAAACAACTGTGAGATGCAGTTTTACTGATAAAATTAGGTGACAAACACGTAATGATAATACCGTATGCTGTTTGAGATTGTGATAAAATTGGCTTGCTTGTCGATAGCACCATACAAACAATCTTTTACTCAAGCAATTCAGCCATATTTAAAACAATGATCATAAGAATATCCCCCCTGGTGACCCCACTCCTAGAAACATGTCCAAAGAAAATAATTAAAAGCAATATATATATATATATATACACACAAAAGTGAAAATGTTTTATGTGTACTTTCTATTATTAAAACATTTCAAACATATAAAAGAATTGAAAGAATTGTCTAGTGAACCAACCCCTTGAACCTGACACCCAGCCTCGTCAATTATCAGCATGATTATGGCCAATCTTTCATCCAGGTCTCCACCTATCAGCACCTCCACCCCTCCCCCTAAGATCTGGATTATTTAATAGCTAATGTTTTTATTGACGTATGCTTCCTTTACAATGCTGCATTGGTTTCAGGCACACAGCAAAGTGACACAGCTGTTATATACATCCCAGGTGGCACTAGTGGTGAAGAACCCCCCCTGCCAATGCAGGAGACACAAGACACGCGGGTCTGATCCCTAGATCAGGAATATCCCCTGGAGGAGGGCATGACAGCCCATTTCAATACTCTTGCCTAGAGAGTCCCATGAACAGAGAACCTTGCAGGCTAGGGTCCGTAGGGTCAAAAAGAACCAGACGTGACAAGCAACTGAGCATGCCTGCACATACACATACATATACGGTCATCTACATCTTCTCTAGATTCTCTTCCATTATAGATGATAAGATTCTGAATATAGTTCCCCAAACTATACAGTAGGATTGCTGTTTATCTATTTTTACATATAGTTGTGTGTATCCGGAGAAGGCAATGGCACTCTACTCCAGTCCTCTCGCCTGGAGAATCCCGTGGATGGAGGAGCCTGTTGGGCTGCAGTCCATGGGGCCGTGAAGAGTCCGACGCGACTCAGCGACTTCACTTTCACTTTTCACTTTTCACTTTCATGCGTTGGAGAAGGAAATGGCAACCCGCTCCAGTGTTCTTGCCTGGAGAGTCCCTGGGACGGGGGAGCCTGGTGGGCTGCCGTCTGTGGGGTCGCACAGAATCGGACACGACTGAAGCGACTGAGCAGCAGTGTCAGTTATTTCCAAATAAATAAATAAGAAATAAATGTCAGTTTTCACTACAGTCCCAAAGAATGTTCAAACTACTGCACAATTGTACTCATTTCATATGCTAGCAAGGTAATGCTCAAAATCCTTCAAGCTAGGCTGCCACAATATGTGAACCGAGAATTTCCAGATGTACAAGCTGGACTTAGAAAAGGCAGGGGAACCAGAGATCAAACTGCCAACATTCACTGGATCATAGAAAAAGCAAGAGAATTCCAGAAACACATATACTTCTGCTTCATTGACTACGCTAATGCCTTTGACTGTGTGGCTCACAACAAACTGGAAAATTCTTCAAGAAATGGGAATACCAGACCACTTACCTGCCTCCTGCAAAACCTGTATGCAGGTCAGGAAGCAACAGTTAGAACCGGACATGAAACAATGGACTGGTTCCAAATTGGGAAAGGAGTACATCAAGGCTGTATATTGTCACCCTGCTTATTTGCAGAGTACATCATGAGAAATGTCAGACTAGATGAATCACAAGCTGGAATCAAGATTTCCAGGAGAAATATCAATAACCTCAGATATGCAGCTGACACCACCCTAATGGCAGAAAGTGAAGAGGAACTCAAGAGCCTAATGAAAGTGAAAAGGGAGAGTGAAAAAGTGGACTTAAAACTCAACATACAAAAAACTAAGGTAATGGCATCTGGTCTCATCACTTCATGGCAAATAGATGGGGAAACAATAGAAACAGTGACAGACTATTTTTTGGGCTCCAAAATCACTGTACACAGTGACTGCATCCATGAAATTAAAAGATGCTTGCTCCTTGGAAGAAAAGTTATGACAAACGTAAACAGTATATTAAAAAGCAGAGACATTACTTTGCCAACAAAGGTCTGTATAGTTAAGGCTATGGTTTTTCCAGTAGTCATGTACAGATATGAGAATCATGTAAAGAAGGCTGAGTGCTGAAGAACTGATGCTTTCCAAATGTGGTGCTGGAAAAGACTCTTGAGAGTCCCTTGGACAGTAAGGAAGTCAAACCAGTCAATCCTAAAGGAAACCAACCCTGAATATTCACTGAAAGGACTGATGCCGAAGCTGATGCTTCAGTACTTTGGCCACCTGATGTAAAGAGCCAACTTATTAAAAAAGACCCTGATGCTGGGAAGGATTGCAGGCAGGAGGAGAAGGGGAAGACAGAGGACAAGATGGTTGGATGGCATCACTGACTCAATGGACTTGAGTTTGCACAAACTCTGGGAGATGGTGAAGGACAGGGAAGCCTGGCATGCTGCAGTCCATGGGGTCACAAAGAGTCACACACAACTGAGCAACTGAACTACAGTAATAAAATATTCTAATTTATCCCTCCTTCCTTTTCCATTTGTTAACTGTAAGTTTGTTTTATAAATAAGTTCATTTATATCATTTTTTTTAGATTACACATGTAAGGGATATCATACAGTGTTTGTCATTCTCTTTCTGACTCACTTACTATGATCATCTCTAGGCCCATCCATGTTGCTGCAAATGGCATTATCTCATTTTTTTTCCTGGCCGAGTAACATCCCATCGTGTGTATGTCCCACATCTTCCTTATCCATTCCTCTGTTGAGGGACATTTAGGTTGCTGTCATGCCTTGGCTACTGTGAATATTGCTGTTTAATCACTACATTTTAATGAGCCTTCACTTTGTATCAGACTGTTCTAAGCAACTTACCTATATTTTATCATGTAACCTTCATAGCAATCGTAGGAACTACTTGAATCTTCCTGTTTTAGAGATGTACCATAGACACATAATGGTCATATAGCTTTCCGGGGAGGGCACACAGTATGCAAGAGAATAAGAATTTGAACCCAGGAAATGTGACTCCAGAACCAGGCCCTCAAGCCCTCTGTATGCAATCTACTACCTGCCTATGTTTAAATACACAGATGTACAAATTACATAAAGACCAAGAGAATCACTTTAGCATCACTGATAATAAAAACTGAATATAGATGTCCAAGAGTATAGCATTTGTTACATACACTGTAGTACATCATAATGCAAGAGTATCTAGCCACTAAAAAGACACATGGAAAAATAAATACTAATGTAAGTGTGTTTGATATGCTGGGAGATGAATACAAATCTGCACAGACTCTGATTGTAATCACAGAATCTACAGATTCACATGAACAGAAGAACTGAAAAGGAATTTAGAAAAATAAAAGGCAATTAGAGTGGCAGAATTATGACTGATCTTTCGGGTATATTTTAATGTCATAATAGCACTGAATAAGAAAAATGGAATAGCACACGTTCACTTATCTTTATGAAAACAAAACTCAGCTAAGATAAAACTACCAGTCTTAATTCTTCCTCCCTGAGCTTGTTTGTCTATAATAGAAACAAGTCTGATAAAAATGAACCAAGAATAAGTCAATGTGGGTCCTTCATAGCATGAGACAGAGCAATTACTCGTCGGTTCAATTTATTGACCATTTTGGTGTCAAGCACATATTCCACATCACATTTATTTCCAAGGAATAAGTTTACATCTGTCCATTCAGCACATTGGTGGGACACTGACCCTGTGTCCCAAGGGCACAAGTACCATCAGGGTGGGGGTTGGGGGGCAACACTAAGGGACCAGCAGGATGTTGGGATGGGACTGTGGTGATGGGACAGAATTCCTAGTGCATCTGCTTAGCTTATATTTGTAACTGAAATACAGCTGATTTACAGTGTTGTTAGTTTCTGGTGTACAAAGCAATTCCGTTTTATATTTATGTATATATATAATTTTCTTTTTCACATTCTTTTCCATTATAGTTTATTACAAGTTATCAAATGTCATTAGTTTATTACAAGTTATCATTGCCTGTGATGATGCTGGGAAAGACTGAAGGCAAGAGGAGAAGGGGACGGCAGAGGATGGGATGGCTAGACAGCATCCCCGACTCAATGGACATGAATCTGAGCAAACTCCAGGAGACAGCGGAGGACAGAGGAGTCTGGCATGCTGCCATCCATGGGGTCTAAAAGAGTTGGATACAACTTGGCAGCTGAACAAGTGCTATAGTAGGACCTTAATATTTATCTGCTTTATATACAGTAGTTTGTATCTGCTAATCTCAAACTACTAATGTGGCTCCCCCACAACCCCTGCCATCCCCTTTGGCAACTAAAGTTTGTTTTCTATGTGTTTTTTGATTTCATAAATAAGTTCATTTTATAAGTAATATCATACAATATTTGTCTTTCTCATTCTGGCTTACTTCACTTAGTATGACAATTTCTAGGTCCACCCATGCTGCTGCAAATGGCATTATTTCCTTCTTTTGATGACTGAGTAATATTCCATTGTGTACCTATACCACATCTCCTTTATCCCTTCATCTGTTAATGGATATATAGATTGCTTCTATGTCTTAGCTGTTGTAAATTATGCTGCTATGAACATAGGTGGTCATGTATCTTTTCAAATTCATTTTCTCCAGATAGATGGGATTACTGGATCATATGATAGCTACTTTTAGTTTAGGGAACGTCCATACTGTTTTCTACAGTGGCTACACCAATTTACATTTCCACCAATAGAGTAGAAGTGTTCCCCTTTCTCCATACCCTCTCTAGCAATTATTACTTGTAGACTTTTTGATGATGGGCATTCTGACTGGTGTGAGATGACACCTCATTGTAAATCTGACTTGCATTTCTAACAATTAACTGTGTGGGAGCACCTTTTCATGCATCTCTTGGCCATCTGTACATCTTCTATTTAGGTTCCCTATCCACTTTTTTATTGGGGTTGTTTATTTTTGCGGATTATATACGTTCTTAAGAAAGCACCACCACTAGCGGGTCTGACCAAGCCACTCAGCCCAAGCGGAACGCCAGTGCAGTGGACACCACCTCAACGATCAGAACTTTGCAGTTCAAACAGTCTGCACAATCAGACTCACAAAAACCGAAATCTGCCAGTGGTGGGAAAGAGACGCAAGGGCAACACTCCTAAACTGCCAGTGGAAGCACAAGCGGAGACATCTACTCGGAAAAGAACCTGGCAAAGTGACATCAAGTCCCGGAAATGGGAACTTCACTCCCAGCCGCAGTCCCTGATGTGCAACAACGTCCACAGCAACTTTGCAGCTGGGAAAAACTGAAGACCACCTGAATGGCTGGCCTAAGAGGGCTGGACAAATTATGAACAACCATGAACTGGAGTACTGTACGGCAGTTAAGACTGAAGTTACAAATAAATGCGTGCGTGTGCGCTCAGTCACTCAGTCATGCCTGACTCTTTGTGACCCATGGACTGTGGCCTGCCAGGCTCCTCTGTCCACGAAATTCTCCAGGCAAGAATACTGGAGTGGGTTGCCATTTCTTTATCCAGGGGATCTTCCTGACCCAGGGATCCAACCCACATCTCCTGCATTGGCCAGCAGATTCTTTACCACTACAATAAGCATACCTACATTAATAAATCAGAGTGGGGAGGGGTTGAATCACAAAAGCAAACTGTAAAGTGATATGTACAGAATGATACAGTTTACAAAAAGCTTGAGAAGTCGAAACTGTATCAAAAGGAGGAAGCAGAGAAAGTAATGGAATGGCAGAAAAATAATTTTATTGGTAACACTGTTTCTTAAGCTGAGTGGTGGCATATGATTATTTTAGATATGTTACATCTGAATTATTTAATAAAAGAATAACAGAGCAAGGTACTGCATGCATGGATGTACCATGCGTAGGTTACATTGGGTTGGCCAAAGAAGTTTATTTTGTGTCTGTATATATCCTTGTCTCAATATTTACATCCTTATTGTTTATTCATCTCCCAAGTAACTGGGTATCCAGGTAACCTACACTTCAAAACTACCTTAAAATGTTACAAAACACTGGTCCAGTTTCAAATTCAGAAATCCTTGGGAGTTATGACCGCTTCAGTCTAATTACAGACTAAGCTCCTTGAGGAGATAAACAGGTTCCCTTCACTTTCCACCCCAACACTACTCGATTAATGTCTGAGTCAAGCTAATCTGACATTATTCAAATATTCAAGGGATGTTGTATTGATCCTTAATATGCTGAGAATAATTTAACCATTAAAGATAATGTCTTAACTCACAGTATACAACTTACCATTATTTCTGCTACAGCTGTCGACACTTATCCATACTTCGACTATACGTTTTTTACCAGTAAGTGTGAAAAACAGAAACGTCCAGTAAGAGATGCCACCAGTGCTCCCTTTTAGTGAGGCCAAGTCATTGCGTTGCCCATCTTCTGGTTCACGTGAGTCATCCCAGAGGATGGGACAGCTGGCCCTTGACTCCGATGTTTGCCAGCTGCCTTCCATGCAGCCCTATAGAAACTAACTCGGTCCAGCTCCTAACATAAATCGACGATACCATCATGAGCCCCTTATCCACACAAATAAAATGGAATAAAGCATACTGACATGAAAATCTTTGCAATCCTGTGGCTTTGTAGCACATGGTGCAGTTTGAAGAGTGATGACATCAGGGGCTATGGTCTTAAATTCCTCTCAACCACCACTTTCCTTCTCTGTTCCCTCTCCCACCAATCTCCCTTCTGCTAACCGCTCTCTGTTCTTTGGTCGTATCTTCTGTTGAATGTTACCGTAAGGTCATCACCCTGCTCAGTATTAAGAGGATGGGGACACAAGACAGGTGGATCCATTTCTCACTGAGTCTGGTCCTGTAGCAGAGGCAAACGTATGACAAGAGACCCCAGAGCAATTCCTGCGATTGTGATCCTGGCTCTAAAGGAAAAGGACCAAAGCACCAAAGACATTGGAGCTCGTGCCTCAACGACACAGCCAGAAAGGGCAATGAAGGAGGTTACAGTAAGAAAAGGGGCTTATCATTCCACCTCTGTGGACAGAAATATGCAGTGCAACCTTCTAGGGGTGCCAATGCAAACCTAAAAACGAATGATAATTTTAAAAGGAATAGAGCAGCCCACTGATATTAAGGCCTTCAGGGAAAAATTCAACCCTCGTTATCAACATAGCTGATAAATAGTAATCTTCAGGGGTTGTAATTTATTAATGAAATCACTGCAATTTTCATTAAACATCAATACATAATATTTGCCACATACTGTGCTCTTCCAAATGAGGCTCTTTTATAACTTAAAACTATGTTGCTGGTTCTCCAACAGCAATGGTTTGCAATAACAAGGATAAACAGAAATGCTGGATGAACTTAACTTATAAAAACAAAATTTTTTTTTTACTAGAAATGTCTCCAGGTTGACTCATTCTAAACAGGTTACCAGGGTGCACACAGAAAAATAAATTGTACTTTTGCAGCCAGTATAGAAAGAAACAGGATCATAAATCAAGTACTAATTATAAATAATGGTCACTGTTCTTTGCATTTATCAGAATAATGTCCTGAATAAGAAATCCCCTGCTTCTGCTATAGGATTGCTTTCATATTCATTTGCTTCTTGCCTCTAACCATGTCTTAACAGCCAAGATTCATTGTCAGGTCCTTTGTTGTAAATAGTAAGTAAATCTGTTCAGCAAATAAAATTCAAAGGCAGCTAGTATGTTATAGTTCTCTTTCCAAAGAGTCTCTCCTGCAATGTCTAAGAAACAGTTTGAAAATAGATTTACTTCCCCTCTCTGCACTAGTTAGAAATGTACAGCTTTGATCTCAGCTTGAACACAAATAAATCTTTTTAATCTTCCCATCAGGTATTGCTTCACTCTTCAACCTTTTCCAACTTCCTCCCTCAATCTTCTCCCCCTCTTCTCACACCTACCTACTGGCCCCTACCCTTCATCTCCTTCCCTAAACTCCCTAAAAATGTTTAGGAGATTTCTACTTGAAATTATCTTTAAACAACAAACTTTTGTAAGTAACATCTTACAGAAAAACATGAATGAAATTTTTGGCCAACCCAACATATCCATTTCAAAACCAAAATTACAAGATAACTCAACAAATGAAAATTAGGCCACAGAAGACACTCAAGGATTAACTTCAACAATGAAGGTGATAAACACCATCCCATAGGATGAGTTCTAAAAAGCATGCTATACCATCTCAAATAAGAAACGGTTATTCATGCATGGTGCTGTGCTTAGTCGCTCAGTCTTGTCCGACTCTTTGCAACCCCAAGGACTGTAACCCACCAGGCTCCTCTGTCCATGGGGATTCTCCAGGCAAGAACACTGGAATGAGTCACCATGCCCTCCTCCAGGAGACCTTCCCAACCCAGGGACTGAACCCAGGTCTCCCACATTGCAGGCAGATTCTTTACTGTCTGAGCCACCAGGGAAGCCCATTTATGGGAAACTTTGAAAAATAATTCTCCAAAATAGTGATAGAATTATTTTTTTATTAATAATATAAAATACCTAGTCATCATTTTTCCTTCAAAAATAAAAATCAAGCAATACAAAAATACTGAAACAGGAAATAAAATTCTCTCATAATCTCCTCCCCAGAGATGATCACCAGCAATAACTTGATGAAAAGTCAAAGAATTAACAAACATGCAAAATTTTACACAGATGGCATTATACTCAAGGTACTGTTTCGAAGTTTGCCTTTTTCATTTAACACATTGAGATTCTTGCATATTAATACATGTAACCAATGCAATTTTTAAAGACAAACTTCTCTTTGTATTCAATCATTTATTACAGATGATACTTCAATAAAAAATTTGTGCATTCAATTTTACATAGTGATGCAAGTATTTTTACAAGACAAATTGCTGGAAGTAAAACTGTTGAGTCTTTAGATGTATATATGTTTAATTTTGGTACATATTGCAAAATTGCCTTTGAAAGGATCCTATTTCAATGTACTAATGTATGGGGGAGACTGATTTTCTCACATCAGGCAAGCAAGATTATCAACCCCTCAAAGCAGGTGTCATATGAAGCATATTCATAGACAGGTAAAATCACTTTCACATTAATAACTTATTAATGAGATTGGAAATAGCTTCTCAACAAGAGAGCAAATAAATAGACTGAGTTTCATTTATATGATAGAATATTATATATAAAAATAAATATCTTCTATTTAAACCTGGAACCACTGGGCTTCTAACTTCAGCTCATATTCACTATATTACCTTACAAAATATACAAAATTATTTAATGTGTTGTTTATATACACATGTGTAAGAAAATTCTAAAAATATTCATTCATCCAGTAAAATTCGGTGCTATAAAGAACAGTATTGCACAGGAACCTGGAATGTTAGGTCCATGAATCAAGGTAAATTGGAAGTGGTCAAACAGGAGATGGCAAGAGTGAACATCAACATTTTAGGAAATATATCAATTAAAATGGATTGGAATGGGCAAATTTAATTCAGATGACTATTATATGTACTACTGTGGGTAAGAATCCCTTATATAAATGGAGTAGTCATCATAGTCAACAAAAGACTTCAAAATGCAGTACTTGGATGCAATCTCAAAAATGACAGAATGATCTGTTTGTTCCCAAGGCAAAGCATTCAATATCACAGTAATCCAAATCTATGCCCAAACCACTAATGCCAAAGAAGCTGAACAGTTCTATGTAGGCCTACAAGATCTTCTAGAACTAACACCAAAAAAAAAAAAAAAAGATATCCTTTTCATCATAGAGGACTGGAATGCAAAAGTAGAAAGTTAAACACCTGGAATAACAGGCAAATTTGGCCTTGGAGTACAAAATGAAGCAGGGCAAAGGCTAACACAGCTTTGCCAAGAGAACACACTGGTCATAGCAAACCTCCTCTGCCAACAACATAAGCGACGGCTCTACACATGGACATCACCAGATGGTCAATAGAGAAATCTGATTGATTATATTCTTTGCAGCTGAAGATGCAGAACCTCTATACAGACAACAAAAACAAGACCAGGAGTTGACTGTGGCTCAGATCTGAGCTTCTTTTTTTTTTTTTTTTAATTGTTTTTGCCATACATTGTCATGATAGATCTGAGCTTCTTATTGCCAAATTCAGACTTAAATTGAAGAAAGTAGGGAAAACCAACAGACCATTCAGGTATGACCTAAATCAAATCCCTTAAGAATATATAGCAGAAGTGACAAGTAGATTTAAGAGATTAGATCTGATAGACAGAGTGCCTGAAGAACTATGGATGGAGGTTTGTGACATTGTACGGGAGGCAGGGATCAAGACCATCCCCAAGAAAAAGAAATGCAAGAAGGCAAAATATTTGTCTGAGGAGGCCTTGCAAATAGCTGAGAAAAGAAGAGAAGCAAAAGACAAAGGAGAAAAGGAAAGATACACCCATCTGGATGCAGAGTACCAAAGAATAGCAAGGAGAGATAAGAATGCCTTCCTAAGTGAACAATGCAAAGAAACAGAGGAAAACAATCAAATGGGAAAGACCAGAGATCTCTTCAAGAAAATTAGAGATACCAAGGGAACATTTTATGCAAAGATGAGCTTGATAAAGGACAGAAATGGTAGGGGCCTAAAAGAAGCAGAAGATATTAAGAAGAGGTGGCAAGAATACACAGAAGAATATACAAAAAAGATCTTCATGACCCAGATAACCATGATGGTGTGATCACTCACCTAGAGCCAGACATCCTGGAGTACCTAGTCAAGTGGGGCTTATGAAGCATCACTACAAACAAAGCTAGTGGAGGCGATGGAATTCCAGTTGAGCTATTTCAAATCCTAAAAGATGATTCTGTAAAAGTGCTGCACTCAATATGCCAGCAAATTTGGAAAACTCCAGCAGTGGCCACAGGAATGGAAAAGGTCAGTGTTCATTTCAATCCCAAAGAAGGGCAATGCCACAGAATCTTCAAACTACTGCCCAATTGCACTCATTTCACACACTAGCAAAATAATGCTCAAAATTCTCCATGATAGGCTTCAAAAGTATATGAACCAAGGACTTCCAGATGTTCAAGCTGGCTTTAGAAAAGACAAAGTAACCAGAGATCAAATTGTCAACATCTGCTGAATTGTAGAAGAAGCAAGAAAATTCCAGAAAAACATCTATTTCTGCTTCATTGACTATGCTAAAGCCTTTGACTGTGTGGATCACAATAAACTGTGGAAAATTCTGAAAGAGATGGGAATACCAGACCACCTGACTTGCCTCCCGCAAAACCTGTATCCAAGTCAAGAAGCAGCAGTTAGGCCTGGACATGGAACAATAGACTGGGTCCAAACTGGGAAAGGAATATATCAAGGCTGCATATTGTTACCCTGCTTATTTAACTTACTTGCAGAGTACATCATGAGAAATGCTGGACTGGATGAAGCACAAGCTGGAATTATGATTGCCAGGAGAAATATCAATAACCTCAGATATACAGGTGACACCACCCTTATGGCAGACAGCGAAGAGGAACTAAAGAGCCTCTTGATGGCAGTGAAAGAGAGTAAAAATCCAGCTTAAAACTCAACATTCAAAAAACAAAGATCATGGCATCTGGTCCCGTCACTTCACGGCAAATAGATATGGAAACAGTGACAGACTTTATTTTCTTGAGCTCCAAAATCACTGCAGATGGTGACTGCAGCCATGAAATTGAAGGATGCCTTCCCCTTGGAAGAAAAGCTATGACAAACTTAGACAGTATACTAAAAAGCAGACATTACTTTGCTGACAAAAGTCCGTCTTGTCAAGGCTATGTTTTTTCCAGTAGGCACGTAGGCATGTGAGAGTTGGACTATAAAGAAAGCTGAGCACTGAAGAATTGATGCTTTTGAACCGTGGTTTTGGAGAAGACTCTTGAGAGTCCCTTGGACTGCAAGGAGATCCAACCAGTCCATCCTAAGGGAAATTAGTCCTGAATATTCATTAGAAGGACTGATGCTGATGCTGAAGCTCCAATACTTTGGCCACCTGATGCAAAGAGCTGACTCATTTGAAAAGACCCTGATGCTAGGAAAGATTGAAGGCAGGAGGAGAAGGGGAAGAAAGAGGATGAGATGGATGGATAGCATCACTGACTCGATGGACATGAGTTTGAGCAAGCTCCAGGAGTTGGTGATGGACAGGGAGGCCTGGTGTGCTGCAGTCCATGGGGACACCAAGAGTCAGACGCAACTGAGAGACTGATCAACAACAACAAATATTTACTGAGAGCCTACTATGAATGATGAACTGATCCAATACCGGGGACTGAACGATAAATAAATTAAAAAAAAAATCTCCACCTCAAGGAGTTGTGTTTTAATGGGTGGAGGGAAAAGATATACAAAGTACATTGAGTGTTAGGAGAAAATCTTTGCCACCATAGATTACACAAAAAATTTCTTACACAGGACACAAAAAACATTAAGAATGCAATTTGATAAGCTGAGTTTCAATAAAATGAAAAGTTCTACTCTTTGTAAAATTACCAGTAGCAAAATTAAAAGGTAATACATACAGTGGGAGAAAATACTAGCAACTCATAAATCTAAAAAGACTTGTGTCCAGACTATAATTATTAATATGTCAATATATTACAACTCAATAATAGGAAGACACACAATTTAAAAACAAGGAGAAAGCATGAAATAATAGTTCACAATAGAAGATTTACAAATGGCTGGAAAGAACATGGAAAGATATTCAATATTACTAGTCACCAAGAAATGGAAATTAAAGTGAAAAGCAGATACCCAGAACACCTGAAATGGAAGAGACTAAGGACACCCAGTGTCAAAAGCACGCAGAGCGACTATAACCCACACGGTCCTGGTGGGAACGCAAAACGGCGCCATCCCTCTGAACAAGTGCCCAGCAGCTTCTCAGAAACTTAAATATAGACTTGTGCAATGAGCAAGTGATTCCACCCGAGGTATTTACCCAAGGTGAGTGAGACATATGGCCACACGTGAATATTCAGAGCAGCTTTATTCATAACCAATACAACCTGAAAATCCCAAATGCCAATCAGTGTGTAAATGAACAGACTATAGGATATCCATACAAGGAGATACCACTCAGCGATAAAAAAAAAAGACTGATTAGCTAATTCATAATAACCAGTGACTAGCTACTACTATTGATACGTACTGTAACCTCGTATGTGAAGTCGCTCAGTCGTGTCTGACTCTTTGCGACCCCAGGGACTGTAGCCCACCAGGCTCCCCTGTCCATGGACTTTTCCAGGCAAGAGTACTGGAGTGGGTTGCCATTTCCTTCTCCAGGGGATCTTCCCAACCCAGGGATCGAACCTGGGTCTCCCACATTGCAGGCAGACGCTTTACCATCTGAGCCACCTGGGAAGCCCCACTGTAACCTAAGTGGAGCTCAAAACCGTGACCTGAGTAAGAGAAGCCAGACAACCGAGTTCATCCGGACGGACTCCGTCTACATGACGTTCTAGAAAGGGCAAGCATTCATAGTGACAGTCAGCAGATCCTCAGGCTGTAAAGGAAAGTAGCACAGGGACCTACGGGCAGTTTCTGGTGGTAGGTACACCCTTGAACTCAGTGTTGGTTACACCAATGGATCCATTTGGCAAAAATCATCTGACTGCATAATTAAACAGGGTTACATTTGATTACTATCACATGTAAGTAATATCCCAATAAAGCTGCTTTTTTACAAGAGAAAATATATACTATGTAAGATGACTCTAAGTGCTAAGAAAAAAAACAATAAAGCCGAACAGGACAAGGGAGCATGGGGTCAGTTACAATTTTACACGGCGGTGGCAGAGGAAGGTCCCTCTGAGGATGTGACACTTGTGAGTAAACAGCTGATACAACAGTGCACAAGTCATGCCAAAGCCTGGAGGAAGGCACCCCAGGCAGCCGGCAGGGACAGCGCAAAGGCTTTGCGGCAAGAGCAAGCCCAGCACGGTCCCTGCACTGCACGGAGGCCAGGACAGCACAGGCCCACGAGCATCCACAGCAGGGGGCGAGTGAGAGAAGTCGAGAGAGGCAGGACAGGGCGTTATCTGGGGCCTCTGGGTCTCTGTAAAAAGAGACTTTTGACTTTTTTTCTAGGTCAGATAGAAAGCAATTCAAAGGTTGTGGGGACAAGAGTGATCTGATGTAGGTTTTAAGAGGATCCCTCTGGCTACCATATTGGAAGCAGACCAAAGTGGGCAAGGACAGGAGCGAGGAGACCATCCAGGAGGCCACTGTGTGATGCAAGTGGGAGGGTTGGGGCTGTCAGTTAGGGCCAGGGAGGTAGTGAGATCGGTCATGGAACGGGAGCAGCTTCAGACTTCAAAGACTATCTTCTACAGGGCCCTCCACACCACGACAATTAGACCTGGGATGGGACGCGTCCTTTGAGACCCCGCTGGGCTCCTCAAAGGTAGAATGACCTAGAGACAGCCCCCCTCTTTGCTGCCTCCCCACTCCATGAAAAGTTTTAAAATATGAGCAGAGCAGAGAACAATCAGGAACCAGAGCGAAGAGAAATCGGTGCCTCAGGGTCCTGAAGGCAGGACAGGTGTAACCCCTTCACCTTTCTACTGAATTTGGCTTTATTATAAATTCTGGGCTCCCCAAGTGGCATCAGTGGTGAAGAACCCGCCTACCAATGCAGGAGATGCAAGAGACATGGGTTCGATCCCTGGGTTGGAAAGATCCCCTGGAGGAGGGCATGGCAGCCCACTCCAGTATTCTTGCCTGGAGAATCCCATGGACAGAAGAGCCTGGCGGGCTCGGTTCATATGATGCTTCACGGTTTGTGGCAAGCCGCACTGTGCAAGTCTACCGATGCTGCTCTGTCAGTGGCGTTTGTTCATTCACGTCTCTGTGCCATGTTTTTGTCATTTTCTTGTATCCCAAACATGTTTATTACAATTATATTTGTTACGGTGATCTGTGATCTTTGATGTTACAATTCACTGAAGGCTCAGATGACAGCATTTTTAGCAATAAAGTACTTTTTATTTAAGTTTTTTTTTCAGACTAAGGCTACTGAATACTTCATAGAAAATGGTACAGTCTAAACATAACTTTTATATACACAGGGAAACCAAAACATCTGAGTAACGCACTTTTTTGTGAGATTCACCTTATCACGGCAGTTTGGAACTGAACCCCACAACACCTTCAAGGTCTGCTTGTGTAGCAACACCCAGAAAACAGGAACAAAGGAACCTAGAGAGGCAGAGAACCAGGGCCAGAGAAGCAGGGAGTCAGAGGGGTGGAGATTCAGAGCAGGCCTGACCTGTAAACAGCAGGGCATAAAGTTATCATGAGGCCAGGGCACCACAGCAAAGATGCTCCCAGGATGTTGAACTTGGAGGGCAGCAGCTGAGTCAGAGCCCCTGCTCTGAGCGTTTCCAGGGCCTCCAAAGTGGTCACCATTCCCACGAGCCCCTCAGCTAGTCCCGGGGCAAAAGCAAATGCTCTCGGAAGGAAAGAGTCTCCAGTTCGGCCATAACTTAAGACCAAAGATCGCCAAACACGAAGGAAGACAAGCAAGCTCACAGAGTCAGAGACACATCTTTTCCCTCTGCTGTTTGGACATCTGGGGCCTTACTGACCCTGGGTAGACAGTCCCTCCCAGGGCTAGCCGACTCCTGGAGATGAGAAATTTGCCCTCCAGAGCGCCTTTCATATGAAAAAAAAAATTACCAGGCAGAGTCCACACACCCCCACCTCTCTGATGACAAACGCCAGGCCAGTATCTCCAGCCCTCATCACCCCAGGGTGGTACCAAACAACCAGGGACAGGCCCTCCACCCAAGAGCCTGTGGGAACGGCTCAGACGAGCCGACTGCAGCCTGCTGCCTGCTTACCCTGCCCTGTCCGCTTTTTGCACAGAGACCACAGCAGCAAGGCTCTTTCCTGTCTGCAGCAACCCTTGCTCACGCTGCCTCCTGGCGCCCCCCTGGGCAGCCCCCGCATGGCATCTGCCTGCCCCTTGGGGACTGTAACAAGCCACCTTCTCACTGCTGCAGTCATCTCCTGCTCTGTCAGCCTCACTACACCCAAATCATAATAAAACCCACGCTTAAAACACCCTCCAAGAACTGAAATAAGAATAACTACGAGCCCGGTACAGTAGTTTCAAAGAAATAAAACAATTCTTTCCAAAGTTGAGTATGTAACAACAATAACAACAACAACAAAAAATTGTTAGAAATGACCAAAAATATCTGAGGAGAAAAGCAACTGGAAATTCTAGAAGTCAAAATATAATTGCTAAAACATATAACTAAGTAGGTGGGTTGAATGGTAAAGTAAGCAAAAAAGAAAAGATAATTATATATCTGCAGAATTTACCCAGCTCTCCCAGAATAAAGCAAAGAATGGACGTATAAAACAGAGACTAAGAAAACAGAATGGGAAGATCTAACATATTTATTCAAAGGAAGAATGAAGAAAATAGAGGAGAGGCAACATTTAAAGGATGATCACTGAAAATGTGACATAACTAAAAACATGAATTCACAACTTTAGGAAGCAAAACACTTTACAAATAGAGTCAGTAGGAAAAACACACCTAGACACAAATGGAACAAGAGGACAAAGGCAATGATGAGACCCCAAAGCAACCAGAGAAAAAACATACATCCCCTTACAAAGGAACATTAGGGTCACAGCAGAATTCTCGATGACAACAAGGCAAGCCATAAAACAATACAGAAGTGTCTTCAGAGGGGAAAGGAAAGATAGCCATCAGTCTAGAAATGCATACTCAGTAAAAAAAATTCCCTTCAGGAGCACGAATGAAATAAACATATTTACCAACAAAAAATGAAAGCATTTTGCAAATATTTGCCAAAACATATGCCGCATAAAGAACTTGTATCCAAAATATAAAAAGAATTCTTAAAACTCAACAATAAGAAAACAACTCAATTAAGAAATTGGCAAAAGAGCGGAACAGATACCTCACCAAAGAAGACACACAGATGGTAAATAACATGTGAAAAGATTCTCACGATCATACATCATTAGGAAACTGCAAATTAAAACAACAGCGTGACCACTTGCATGGTACGTCGGAATGGCTGAAATCCAAAAGCCTGACAATACCAAATACTAGCAAAGATGCAGCGCAGTATGAACCCATTCACTGCTGGCAAAAATGCAAAATGGTATGGCCGCTTTGGAAGACAGTTTGGCAGGGCTTTTTCGGGTTTTTTTGTGTTACATGTTCCACACAGCTAAACAAATGGTTCAGCAATCATGCACCCAGTTATCCAGCTGACTTGAAAACTTCTGTTTCCCCAAAAAGCTTGCTTGATAATGTTTACAACAGCTTTATTCATAACCAGCAGAAACAATAGGTCCTTTGATGGATAAAGGAACTGGGGCACCTCCCTACCATAGCGAGATATTCAGCAATGAAAAGAAATGAGCTATCAAGCTATGAAAACAATGTTAGACTCTTAAATGCACATTGCTAAATGAAAGAAGCCAGTATGAAGGAGATACATCTGTATGATTCCACTTGTAATGTTCTCAAAAAGGCCAAACATGGATACAGGAGAAAGAGGGCTGCCAGAGGTCTCAAGAGACAGAAGGCGGGATGAAGAGGTAAGATATAAGGGCGTTTTTCAGGGCAGTGAAACGTTCATGATACAGTAAATGTGGACACATGGCACAGCATTTGTGAAAAACCATAGAGGCTTACGGAGAGCCAACTCACTGGAAAAGACCCTGATGCTGGTAAAGATTGAGGGCAGGAGGAGAAGGGGGCGACAGAGGATGAGGTGGCTGGATGGCATCACCGACTCGATGGACATGGGTTTGAGCAAACTCTGGGAGATGGTGAAGGACAGGGAAGCCTGGCATGCTGCAGCTCGTGGGATTGCAAAGAGTCAGACATGACTGAGTGAGCAACACAGAACCTTACAACACAAAGAATTAAGCCTAATAAGTGCCAGTTTTTAAAAATCACTTAGGTGGTTGCAGAATCTCAAGGTAGAATGCAGAGTGTGGCAAAACAGTGGAACTCTAGTACAGATGCGTGAGTTTGCCTCTTTGAGGTAGGGGAAAGGGCTCTTTCTGCCCTAAGTCACTTTGGAAATAAGCAGAATCTCTAAAACTAGAGGCTAAAGAAACTGTACACAAGCACGATACACTAGTTGATAGCATCATTTCCCACAGGGTACAGGTTAGGCATTCAGACATTACCGTGCATGTACACAAAGTTTAGACAATTAACTAAATGGATGGCAGAGAGTGGGAGTCAGATTTCTCGGCTGGAGTGGGTGTTTACAGATGAGCAGGGAGAGGAGGTTAGAATGATCCACACGCCAGCGAACTACAATTTGAGACAGTATGACTGCATATCTCACTTCACTCACACACACAGATATTTATTAGGTATGTGTATGTATGCTTCCCAGGTGGTGCTAGTGGTAAAGAACCCACCTGCCAATGCAGGAGATGCAAGAGACAAGGGTTCAATCCCTGAGTCAGGAAAATCCCCAGGAGGAGGGTGTGGCAACCCACTCCAGTAACCTTGCCCAGAGAATCCCATGGACTGAGGAGCCTGGCAGGTTACGGTCCATAGGGTCGCAGAGAGTCGGACACGACTGAGGCAGCTTAACATGCATGCTCGCATACATGCTTATAGTTCCTTGTTCTGTCAGAGGAGAAGCTCTAAAAGCAGATATGCCAATAGCAATAAGCTCATCTAGCACGGAGATCTTGGTTCCTAATACCATGCTTCAATTAAAGAAAGAAGAACTCCTTGGAGAATGGGCTGATTCTAGAAATGGGGCAGGAAACATGGAGGATGAATGAGCCGGAAGCATCTTAGTGTGCCGGAAAGTAAGTTTATGCTAAAAGGAAACAAAAGTCCATCACAGTGGGTACGCCAAAAGAAAGTAAGAGCCAACCAGGAAAAAAAAACTCCCAATGGCCAAAGCTGGCACATTTGAGTAGCAAAATAAATTGAGCATTGGACTATAATTCCAAGCATAAAATATATACCCTTGACTTCACACTAATATAAATAAAGGAGTGAACAAAACAAACGTGGGGGAAGAGGCAAATCTCCTATGCAGGAGAACTCCAAATAATTGATGGAGACACTCTGCCCTCAAAGAAACAGAACATAACTCGTTTCTCTGTCAGTGTGGGCTGCACAGAGAGTTCAGTAGGGAAAGGAGGGGGCAAAAGGGGGGTAACTTTACCAAGAAACCTGACAAGCAGGACGTCAGCCAGGAGACTAAAATGTATGCATGAATAGTGTTAAGGCATGTCGACAGTGTGCATCCTTAGTTCAATGTAATGAAAATGGCATTCTCATCTCTGGTTTTCTGCCCTCAAAACCCATAAACTCAATCTGATCATGAGAAAAACTGCAGATAACTCCCAAATGAAAGATGTTCTGCAAAACACCTGACCAGCACTCCTCAAGACTGCCAAGGTCACCCAAACAAAAAGAGTCTGAGAGACTGTCACAGCCAAGAGGAGACATGAAGACAAAATGTAATGTGGTATTCTGGATGGGATCATGGAACAGAAGAACATTCAGTAAAAACTGGAGAAATCTGAATTAGTCACTAATGATTTATCAACATTGGTTCATCACTTGTAACAAAGGTGCCATATTCGTGTAAGATGCTAATAGGGGCAACTGCGGATTATGTGAGAACCACGTACTGTTTCATTTTTATAATCGTTTTATAAATGTAAACTGTGATTAAAAAAACAATAAACTTTATTTTAGGAACAACATCACCAATAGGCAAAAGGCAGAAAATATGACCTGTAATGAAAACAATCCATAGGAATGAACCCAGAAATAGCAGAGGTGACAGAATTTATCAACAAGTACATTACCTGGTGTAACTATGCTGTGTGTGTTTAAGAAGATAAACAAAAAGGTGAACATGAGGACAGAAGACATAAAAATATCAAATTGGAACTTCTTGAAAGATACAATCTGAAATGAAAAATTGAGTGGAATCAAAAGCAGATTATACATGGCAGAAAATACACCAGTAAGCTAGAAGACACAGCCGTACAAAATTGGGAAAACGAACCACAGTGAGAAAAAACATGACAGCAGTCACTGACTCAAAAGAACATCAAGCAGTTCAACATACTCGTGCCTGTGGTTCAGAGGAGGAGGAAAGGGAGACAGAAGATTAGAGGAACAGGAGCAACGCGTCTGAGAACTGCTCAGAGATCTGAGGGCCACTACTGGTTCAGATGTTCACTCTTGCTTGTGTATCTTCACGGCCATATCATCCTGTGCCGCGGCCACACACCGACTTACACTGACGTATTCAACACAATGTTCTAAAACAAAACATATTCCTCTAATCTTTCATTTCTCCTTTTCCCAAGTGAGATAATCATAAAAATTTTGTGTAGGAAACCCCTTTCCACTCTTATCTCACTACTGGTGATGCTTATTATTATTAAACCCAGAGAAATGCAATAGAAATGTGCATACAGAAGAAGAATATCATTACCATAGCAGCTGGTGAAAAAAACCAGAATGTATGGAAACATTTCCTAGATGTCAGAAAGCAAGCTCGAAATACAATGTAAAGAGCTAAAAACCGACCATCGTATGCCACCTAATTTTGCTTATGGATTTTACGTTTTCCATTTTTCTTACAGAAAACTAAATTCAGGTCTCTTTCATTTGCATCTTCAATTCCTTCCCTAATATGAGTTGAATTCATACTCAAAAAATGTATGTAGAAGCCCTCAGTCCCGAGAACCCGGAAATGTGATCTTCTCTGCACACAGGACAACTGCAAATGTAATTAGTTAGGATGAGGTCTTAGTGAAGTAGAGGGGGACGGAAGTCCAACGTGACTACTGTCCTAATAAGCAGGAAAGGGACCTAGACAGACACAGGACAATTCTACGTCTGTCCTCGTCCAACAGAGGCAGAGATCGAAGTGATGTATCTCCAAGTCAAGGAATATCAAGGACTGCCAGGAGAACACCAGAAACTGGAAGAGACAAGGAAGAATCCTCCCCTACAGGCTTCAGGGGGAGCCCAGCCTCAAGAAGTGTAGGACAAAAAACTAACGTTGTTCTAAGCAAAAAAAAAAAAATAGCCAAAATTTCCCAAATTTGATGAGAAATATGAACCCACAGACCTAAAACTTCAAGAACCTCAAGCAGAATAAACTTAAGAAAATCATGCCAAATATTGATAGCATTGGTTTTAATCTAACTGTTGAAATTCAGCAAATAATCTTAAAAGCAGCCATAAGCTGAAAAAAATTAATCACAGAAGAACAAAGGTAAGATTGACAGCGGACCTCTCCTCGGAAACACTCAAGCCCATCACAGCGCAGGGAAGTCGCTCAGTCGTGTCCAACCCTTTGAGACCCCAGGGACTGTAGCCCGCCAGGCTCCTCCACCCATGGGGTTTTCCAGGCAAGAATACTGGAGTGGGTATCTTCTTCTCCAGGGGATCTTAACAACCCAGGGATCGAACTCAGGTCTCTGCATTGCAGGCAGACACTTGACCGTCTGAGCCACCAGGGAATCTATCACAGTGCAGAGATGTCTTTCAAGTTCTGAGTGCTGGATTTCTTTACCCAGGGATGAGCTCTTTAAGCAATAAAAGCAAAATAAAGGCTTTTTTTTAGATTTAAGGAAAAATAAGCCAAGAGAATTCATCACCAGCAATGCTGAATTATAAACAATGTTAAAGAAAGTTTCTCAGGCAGAAGAGAAATCATACAAGATGAAAATCTGCATTTACACAAAGGAACAATGGACACGAAAAATGGCAAATGTATGGGGAAGTATAAAATATATCACCTTCCTAAAGCAAAAATTACAGAAACCCATTGAGAGGTTAATGGGATATGTAGAAGAAAACTACAATAAGACAAAGGATGTGGAGGACAGAAACACGCTATCGTAAGATTCTTATGCATAACATAAAAGTGTATGGCACTATTTAGAGAAAGATCGTGACAGGTTCTATAACACCCAGGGCCCCCCCTTCCAAGTTCATGATGAGTTCACATTTCTCCTCTGAATAGTTTACTGAAATTATTTTCCCTTTGGTTTGTCAGAGACTTTCTTAAGGGGCTTGAGTGAGTCCCTTCTTGGTCACTGAAATTGCTAAATGAATATACCCACAGATTACCGCACAACTATTTAACTCTTAGAAGTTAATTACTAAACTCTGACTTTAAATTTAAAATTGCTAACCATAACTTTTGAATGACTACTTCAATTATGCTACATCCCATCACAAATGTACCCAATAAATATATTACATTTCATGTACCTCTGCTATAGTCTCTGCAAACCCAACAAGAGCCTTTGGTCAAAAGTGAAAAATTCCAACTTGATCTGAAGTGGGAAAGCAATAAAAACAAAAATTATTCATGCTCACACATAACAATAAATCTGACTGCTCCCTTCCATTCTCTATGCTAGTATAACTTGCATTATATATGGAGGCTTGATATTAGAGCATGGAAGCAAGGGATATCTCCAATAAATCATATTTTCTCTACAATCTTCAAGAAAGCCTATGTTTTGTTTTGGTTTTTTGCTTTTCTTACAGTGGAAAGAAAGTGAAGTCGCTCAGTCGTGTACGACTCTTTGCAACCCCATGGACTGTAGCCTACCAGGCTCCTCCATCTATGGGATTTTCCAGGCAAGAATACTGGAGTGGGTTGCCATTTCCTTCTCCAGGAGATCTTCCCAACCCAGGGATTGAACCCGGAGATCCTGCATTGTAGGCAGATGCTTTACCATCTGAGCCACCAGTGGAATCCTCAATAAATATCACTTTGAATCTCCCTTCAGATGTAGCCAACCCCCACCTTGGCTGTTGTTCCTTTCCAGGGTAGGAGTACCAGTTTAACTAGAGCACAGACTTGTGGTTGCCAGGGCGGGGTGTGAGTTGGGCGGGATGGACTGGGAGTCTCGGATTACCAGACGCAAACCGTGACAAACAGACTGGGTCAACAGCAAGGCCCTAGGGTACAGCACAGGGAACTATATTCAGTATCTTGTGACAAACCATAATGAAAATTATAAAAGAAAGCATACATATTACATGACTGAACCACTTTGCTGTAAAGCAGAAACTAACACAACACAGTAAATCAACTATATTTCAATTTTAAACAAAGTACTGGTTAAAGCTTTAAGAGCTATTATGCATTCTCTGTAAAATGACTGTGTTCTTCATAAGAATAAATGCTTTGTAGCCAAACTGCAATACAGCCAAGTTATTCAATATTTGTATCAATCTCCATCTTCCTCCTGATTCCAAGCTTAAATTCTAAGTTTAAAATGTATAAATGGGACTTCCTTGCTGGTTCAGTGGTTAAGACTTTGCCTTCCAATGCAGAGGGTGTGGATTTAATCCCTGGTCAGAAGCTAAGATCCCATACTCCTCACGGCCAAAACAAAACAAAACAAAAAACAGAAGTAGTGTTGTAACAAATTCAGTAACGACTTTAAAATAAAACTATAAAATAATCCATTGTTTTAAAATGTGAATAAATATGAATGTGGCTTTAGATGGCATTCTGCCATATCTGGGATGAGCAATCATAGTTCATTCAAATAGGAAACTTCCAAAACCTAAAATTCTTTGACTTTTCCTCGAGTATGACATAAGTTCCCCTGCTCCATCTTTGCCTCCTTAACATTCTACTTCTGTAGAAAGTGTATTTTTTCTTACATAGAACAAACTTGATTTTGTTTGGAAACTAAGAAACTCACTGGATATGAAGCATGTAGCTGGGTTTTTATTAAAATGTCATTAAAAATAAGAGAGGTGCCTCAAATACGAGTATTACAAGTGTTTCACAGAAAATCTTCAACAAGCAAAGCAACTGACAAAAAAAATTCCAATTAAGGAAACAATTCCATTCACCATCAAAACAAAAAGAATAAAATACTTAGGAGTATTTCTACCTAAAGAAACAAAAGACTTGTATATAGAAAACTATAAAACACTGATGAAAGAAATCAAAGAGGACACAAATAGATGGAGAAATATACCGTGTTGGTGGATTGGAAGAATCAATATAGTGAAAATGAGTATACTACCAAAGCAATCTATAGATTCAATGCAATTCCTATCAAGCTACCAGAGGTCTTTTTCAGAGAATTAGAACAAATAATTTCACAATTTGTATGGAAATACAAAAACCTCGTATAGCCAAAGCAATCTTGAGAAAGAAGAATGGAACTGGAGGAATCAACCTACCTGACTTTAGGCTATACTACGAAGCCACAGTCATCAAGACAGTATGGTACTGGCACAAAGACAGAAATATAGATCAATGGAACAAAATAGAAAGCCCAGAGATAAATCCACGCATCTAAGGACAACTTATCTTTGACAAAGGAGGCAAGAACATACAATGGAGAAAAGACAACCTCTTTAACAAGTGGTGCTGGGAAAACTGGACAGCCACTTGTAAAAGGATGAAACTAGAACACTTTCTAACACCATACACAAAGATAAATTCAAAATGGATCAAAGATCTAATCATAAGACCAGAAACTATAAATCTTCTAGAGGATAACATAGGCAAAACACTCTCCAACATAAACCAAAGCAGGATCCTCTATGACCCACCTCCCAGAATATTGGAAATAAAAGCATGAATAAACAAATGGGACCTGATTAAAATTAAAAGCTTCTGCACAACAAAGGAAACTGTAAGCAAGGTGAAAAGACAGCCTTCAGAATGGGAGAAAATAATAGCCAATGAAGCAACGGACAAACAATTAATCTCAAAAATATACAAGCAACTCCTGCAGCTCCATTCTAGAAAAACAAAAGAGCCAATCAAAAAGTGGGCCAAAGAACTTAACAGACGTTTCTCCAAAGAAGATACAAAAATGGCTAACAAACACATGAAAAGATGCTCAACATCACTCATTATCAGAGAAAGGCAAATCAAAACCACAATGAGGTACCACTTTACACCAGTCAGAATGGCTGCCATCCAAAAGTCTACAAGCAATAAATGCTGGAGAGGATGTGGAGAAAAGGGAACCCTCTTACACTGTTGGTGGGAATGCAAACTAGTACAGCCACTATGGAAAACAATGTGGAGGTTCCTTAAAAAACTGCAAATAGACCTGCCATATGACCCAGTAATCCCACTGCTGGGCATATACACCAAGGAAACCAGAATTGAAAGAGCCACGTGTACCCCAATGTTCATCGCCGCATTGTTTACAATAGCCAGGACATGGAAGCAACCTAGATGCCCATCACCTGACGAATGGATAAGAAAGCTGTGGTACATATACACAATGGAATATTACTCAGCATTAAAAAAAAATTCATTTGAAGCAGTTCTACTCAGGTGGACGGAACTGGAGCCCATTATCCAGAGTGAAGTAAGCCAGAAGGAAAAACAACAATACAGTATACTAACACATATATATGGAATTTAGAAAAACGGTAATGAGAACCCTGCATGCGAGACAGCAAAGGGAACGCAGATGTATAGAACAGACACGTGGACTCTGTGGAAGAGGGCAAGGGTCGGATGATATGGGAGAATGACATTGAAACATGTTAATTACCATATGTGAAATCAATCACCAGCCCAGGGTTGATGCTCAGGGCTGGTGCACCGGGATGTCCCAGGGGGAGGGAGTAGGGAGGGGGGAGGGAGGGGGGTTCTGGAGGGGGAGCTTGTGTAGATCCATGGCGGTTTCATGTTACTGTATGGCAAAAACAACACAATAAAGTAAAGAAAATTAAAAAAAATAAAATTAAAAAAAAAATTCCAGTCACTTTGACAAAGCCATCATTTTAGGCAATTTTTCTTTTTAAATTGTAGTTCATTCTGAGTTATATAAGAGTGCTATTAATTATTGTTCCTCTCCATGTCTTTTTAAAGTAAAAATCCATTTTGCCCAGAAAAGGGGAAAAAAAAAAAAGAATCCACTAATTATTAAAATTCTTCTGGAATATCAAATTTATATCAACTTCATTTAAAATTTTTTTGATTCTATTAGGATAATTTTATACTTTTCACCATAGAAACAAAACCGTTGTGGTAATACTAGCACTTATATAAGCATCCATATAGGGCCAGATGCCACGCTAACTGCTTTGAAGCCATTGTCTTATCTCAGGCACCGGGAGCAAAGCCGACGCCTTACCCACATTTCAGGCTGGGACTCAGAGCCTTCCCTAGTCTGTCCAACTCCAGACACCGCCAAGCCCTGCTGGGTCTGGGGCGTGGCTCCCCATGAAGAGGAAAAAAGACAAGCTAGCGACCAAGAGGCACGCTGGCCCTGCTGGCTCCCTGGGACCTGGATCCGGAGGACTTTCACAGGCTTCCCATTTTGTAGAGCCCAAAACCCAGGTTGCTGCAGTCATTTTACCCCTGTGGAAATCATCTTGCAGACAAATTCACCTTTAAAGATTCCAAGACACAAGACATAGAACCAGAACTGATGGAGTGGAGAAGAAAGCAGTTGGTGAGGGGGCGGGCGGTGTCTGAAGACACCCCTCATCCCCTTCAGAGGCCGCCCTGAGGCAGCTCCTCTCTACCTCGGGGGTGTAGAGAAAAGCTTCAAGACCACCAGGCAGCCCCCAGGCCAGGCCAGGGCTGTGGCCTCTCTCAGCCAGAGAGGCGGAAGTAAACCAGGAGGGGCCCAGCAGAGGCCCAGCCCAGCCACCCTCCGGGAACGGGGAGCCCTCCCGGAACAGGGAGCCCTCCCGGAACAGGGAGCCCTGGCCACACGGGCCAGGGGTTCTCCAAGTGTGGTTCCTGGCTCCTCACCAGACTGAGTCATTAGAGGGGCTCCTCCTGTTACAGACAGAGGAGCTGCTCTGCTCCCCAGGTCCCACAGACATTTAAGCAGATTGGGGCTAAATCCTGCCGAAAGCAGAGGCCACATGACAGAAAGCACTTCCCGGCACAGAGGGGAACACGCAGGCATCTGGCCACGGCGTGGGTCTACACGAGGCATCTGGCCACGGCGTGGGTCTACACGAGGCATCTGGCCACGGCGTGGGTCTACACGAGGCATCTGGACACGGCGTGGGTCTACACGAGGCATCTGGACACGGTGTGGGTCCAGTGGATGAATACTGCCCAGCTAAACCCATATTTACTAAGGATTTTGGTGGGCCAAGGGGGTCCCTAAGCCAGGAAATAATCAGACCCACAGAGGGACTTAGTATAACGCTAATGAAGCCTGAATCTTTGGGGGGGGGGTGGAGGGGGCAGGGTCTCTCATTTGCATGAGCCCCTTGCAAGACTCAATGAGGGATCCTAGCAGCGTGTTCACGTGGTACAACATTTTCTTGTAAATCTTGTAATGTTTAAACTCCAGGTTGTTGGCAGAACGCCTCCTCCCCACCCCAACATCCCCTCTGGGCGCCTCCCCATGTCTGGTGTATAGCAGGAACTGGGACTCTTGAGATAGCACTAAAGCGGGGGTCCCCAACCTCCGGTACCTACTGCCTGATAACCTGAGGTAGAGCTAATATTACAATAATGGGGAAAAAACTACATAATAAATGTAACACGCTTGAATCATTCTGAAACCATCTCCCATTACCCGGTCTGTGGGAAAATGTTCTTCCACAAAAGCTGTCCCTGGTGCCAAAAAGGCTGGGGGCTGCTGGACTAAAGGGACATGGAGCTGGAGATGCACTGGTTCGATCTGACAAGGTACAGCTGTGCAGTCTGCAGTCACTCCTGTTATAACTGAGGTCCTAGCCCCCACCCTCTGTGGCAGTCACTTCCAGGGATACTCCCACCATGCCCTGGGCTCACACCCCATCACACAGGTTTGAGGTGAAAGTCCTACTGCCGTATGAACGGTAGAGGAGGCTGAAGTCTACTCACACTGCTGCTGCTGCTCAGTCGCTTCAGTCGTGTTCGACTCTGTGCAATCCCGTAGACAGCAGCCCACCAGGCTCCCCCCGACTCTGTGCAATCCCGTAGACAGCAGCCCACCAGGCTCCCCCCGTCCCCCAGATTCTCCAGGCAAGAACACTGGGATGGATTGCCATTTCCTTCTCCAATGCATGAAAGTGAAAAGTGAAAGGGAAGTCGCTCAGTCGTGTCCGACTCTTTGGGACCCCATGGACTGCAGCCTACCAGGCTCCTCCGTCCATGGGATTTTTCCAGGCAAGTCACTGGAGTGGGTTACCATTACTTTCTCCTCTATTAGCACTAGTCTCTAGAAAATTCTTTCAAACAAATATTTAAAGTCTCAAGCAGAGGATTTGGATCTCATTAATATCTAGCTAAAACACAATTTCTCACCTGTCAGAAACATACACAATGAGCAGTGTATGCCATCATAAACATACCACACTTTTTTTGCAGCAAATCACAGGAAATAAAATTTTTCCTAGATCTTGGTTTGTAGGACACAAAGCATTATGGCAAAGAGCAAGGATAACTAAAGACAGGGCAGCATGATTTATGCATTCTTTAAGCACACCTTAACTTATCTGATGTATCTTGCCCTCACAAAGTCTGACAGCTCCTGATAAAACAGCATGCAAAATCACCACCAATACAGCAGAGTAGCCTGAAGAAACAAATGTTCCAGTGAAAAACTCCGACACACACCCCATCAGTAATTCAATATTTTTAGTATAAGAATAATTTGATTATACAATTATGGGGTTCAATTGAACACAGTGGGAAATTTTAAGTGCATTTGAATTACTCTCTTGTCTGCCTTAATTTCAGATAAATTTTCCACTGTTTTCTACAATTACAGATCATTCCCAAATTCAAATGCAATGGAAAGTAAGGATTCTAGCAGAATTTAAAGGAGGAATGGTGGGGGTGGAGAATGAAGATCGGCAAAACCTTTGAAAAGTTAAAAACTCACCTATACAATAGTAAAATTTTAAAACCTAAAGGCTAAAACGGTATGCAGAATTATTTCGATAAGAATCATCATAGCCAAGAAAGTACTGGTCACAAAAATGACAACAGAAGTGATAAGATTATGAGAAACAGAGGATTCCTAAACATGAAACAGAATTTCCAAACAGAAAACTATTTTTGCTGTCTGCACAGCCTCGTTTTCATTAATTTGTTGACTTCCACAAGCACCCTGGACTTTCATCTTGCAATGTCACACACTGTGAATGCAAGTTTTTTTCCTCCAAAGTCGCGATCCCAATTACAGAGAATCAAATGCAACATATGAAGAATTAAAACGCTTCTTCAACAGATACTGTAAAACAAACACACAGATGAACAGCTTGTTACCAGATTTTCTTTGGTCTATTTCTCAACTGATGAATGTATATATCGGGTTTTCTGATGAATGTATATATCGGGGGGTTTTGCTGATACTGTTGAGTATATTTACAAGATGCATACTACTCACACAGATATGCTTTCAGATGGAATTAAATGTAATGTAAACCCTCAAAAATCAGAGGTCACAGATCATGAGGTAACTGTTTTATTTGGATTACACATAAATTAAATTAAAGTGTGCTTTACCATCACTTTGAAGAACAAACAAGAAGGAATATTCAGCATTATTGTGAAGTACTACAAAGAGTAGTTGAAGGTATTAAATGGTTAAATCAAGAAGGTTTACCCATCAAATAGCACAGTGAAAACTGATGCTTTCAAACAACAGAAATTTCAGAGAATCAAACTAACCGCTGGGTTTGATCAAGTTTTACATGCGTGCTTGGCAAACTGTCAAAATGAAAGGACTGATGTGACTTATTTATCCAAAACAGCTCATAAAGAATTCATCAGAATAGGGGAAAACTTGAACCAAATGAAGTGAGAAATCAAATAAACAAACCAGACATCAAATAATACTCAACTGCTTCAGATTCTACAATAGTGAACTGATTTGGGTATGTCACTATGTATGCAGTTCAAAGACAGGAAACCAATTTGCTGTGCAGAAAACCCGTTCTTAAGTGTTTGGTGAAACTCATCTGAAATTAAGGCACATACAAGCGTCATTCAAACGCAGCTTTAGCTTTTTGACAGGATGAATGCAGTCCGGGACTACTGGAACCCACGTTCCACACCTGCGACTCATCAACGACAATATGACCACTAGGAGAGGGCATTTAAAATGTATTTCAGAAGCTGCTCATCCCCAAATCACATCAGGAAATCTGCCTCCCAATATCAGAAGCGATGACTACTTCAGGGTCTTATGACAGTTATGCTCTTTTCTTGGGTCTTTCTCTTATATTAGATGGAATATTGTAAACAATCATGCCACACTGGATTTTTTCTTTTAAAAGAGTTAGGGTAGTTTGAAAAAGTTGGCTTAAAATGTTGGCTTAAAGCTCAACATTCAGAAAACTAAGATCATGGCATCCAGTCCCATCACTTCATGGCAAATAGATGGGGAAACAATGGAAAAAGTGACAAACTTTATTTTGGGGGACTCCAAAATCACTGAAGATGATGACTGCAGCCATGAAATTAAAAGACGCTTACTCCTTGGAAGGAAAGTTATGACCAATCTAGACAGCATATTAGAAAGTAGAGACATTACTTTGCCAACAAAAGTCCGTCTAGTCAAGGTCATGGTTTTTCCAGTGGTCATGTATGGATGTGAGAGTTGGATGGTAAAGAAAGCTGAGCGCTGAAGAATTGATGCTTTTGAACTGTGGTGTTGGAGAAGACTCTTGGATCTCAGCAAGGAGATCCATCCAGTCCATCCTAAAGGAGATCAGTCCTGGGTGTTCATTGGAAGGACTGAGTTGAAACTCCAATTCTTTGGCCACCTGATGGGAAGAGCTGACTCATTGGAAAAGACCCTAATGCTGGGAAATATTGAGGTCAGGAGGAGAAGGGGACAACAGAGGATGAGATGGTTGGATGGCATCACTGACTCAATGGACATGAGTTTGGGTAAACTCCAGGAGTTGGTGATAGACAGGGAGGCCTGGGGTGCTACAGTCCATGGGGTCGCAAAGAAGTCAGACACGACTGAGCGACTGAACTGAACTGAAAAGGGTAGTTAGAGCTCCTGCCCATTCTAAATTAATGAAATCCTGGAGCACAACAACACTGTAAAGTACAATGACATTTTAACAACTCTAAAACATTTTCTATGAGTGAGAAGGAAAATATGAACATAAACTAGGCACAGAAATGTTTATTCAAAAGTCAGTGATAAAAAAGGAAAAATATAGTTAATGATAGTGGTACAAAGGACCACATATCATGGAATTCTGTTTATACGAAGAGTTCAGACTAGGTAATCCCACAGACAGAAAGTAAATGAATGATGGGTGCAGGGAGCAGACAGGGGAAAGGGGAATAAGTGCTAATGGGTATGGGATCTCCTCTGGGGGTCATGAAATGAATTTAGATAATGGTGATAGTTACACATTTTTGTGAATATACTAAAAAAAAAACCCACTGGATTGTACACTTCTAAAAGGTGTGTATCTTATATACAAAATTTTTTTTTAATATTTTAAAAAGCTAACAAAGATTGACTGCCATTTTAACTGCAATTCTGAGACATTATTTTAGATGAGGGCAGTAAAAAATATCTTAAATTTCACATCTGGACATACGAAGGGTTTCAATTTATTTGCTAAGCACGGAAGAAACTGCAGCAAATTGTTGAAACGTGAAACGAAGGTGATTGAAAATGAACAATAAGGTGAAGACCATTCTGACATCCAGAAGTAAGTTGTCAGAGAACATTTTTCAGTTCTCAATAAAAGCAGTAATTAAAGGGAAGGGGTAAAACTTCAGGCACAATGAACAGGCCCCTGGAATCTTTTGTTTCGTTTGTTTCAATAATCCAGTTAAGAGATAAGTGAATCAGATAAAATAAGGGGGAAAGTAGTGAAAATTTCTGCTGAATTTTCCTTAAAAAAAGCAAACTAGAGATAAAACATAACTCATAGCTGCCACTATTAGGAAGGTAGGTTATGTCTGACCTCTTTGTGACCCCATGGACTGTAGCCCACCAGGCTCCTCTGTGCTTGAGATTCCCTAGGCAAGAACACTGGAGTGGGGTGCCATGCCTTCCTCCAGGGGATCTTCCCGACTGCAGGGATCGAACTTGCATCTCCTGCACTGGCAGGTGAGCTCTTTACCACTAGCGCCACCTAGGAAGCACCTACACTCATCCACACCCGCACACACCCACACCCACACCCGCACACATCCACAACCGCACAATTCTATTCCTACTTCCATACTCTCAGGAAAACAGCATGCTGTCAAATTTTCAGGTGACTTTTAAACGGTATCTCCTTGACATTATTTTAATATGCTTTTTTAAAGAGCTGTTTCAGATTCACTGCCAGCCTGAGCAGTACAGAGAACGGCCATGTGCCTTCTACATCGTCAGACTGGCTGCAAACACAGAATTTCTGCAGGACTGATTTGTTTCCTTGCTCTACGGTTTTTCTATAAAAAAGGTTATTGCCCATCCCAAAATTAGAAATGCATTTTCCTGTATATCCTGCCAAACATTTAAAATTTTACCTTTCATATTTAATTCTTGATTCATTTGGTACTGATTTTATATATAAGGGAGATAGCGATTAAACCAATTTCATAGGCTCCCCTCGTATTGATAGCTGTTCCAGCACAATTTTGATTAGAAATAGCTTTACAACTCTCAGTCTACCTACCTGTGAAATTTATTATTGAGTCTTTTGTATTATTTTTCAGTGAAGGTGTATAAATTTCTCCATTACAGGACTCACATCTAGCAAAACGGGTATTCCTACATTCCTTTAATTTGGCATAATGATATTTTAAAATGTGCTAACAATTTTTAACCAGTATCATAGAAATGTACCAATTGATGTTTGTCTGTTGATCTGCTGGTCACCTTGTGAGACTCTGAGATAATCATTTGCCTTTAATTTTTATTGTATATGATGTAAACTCTACCATTTTGGTAGATACTCATAACATCAGCAAAAAATAAAAGAACTATTTGGCGGTTTCATCCTTTCCAGTCTTTAGCCTTCGTTCTCCTTGTCCAGAAATGCTCACACATTATATTTGTCTGATCCTGATTTTATTTTATTTTTTTTTTTGATTTTTTTTTTGATTTTTTTTTGATTTTTTTTTTTGATCCTGATTTTAAAGGGAACACAATATTAAAAAAAAAAAATCTGTGCAAACCATTTATTGGGTTAAGAGCATTCCCACTCCCAATTCCTTATTTGCTAAGCATTTTCAGCCATATTTGAGGGTTGACTGTCAAATGATTTTTCTGCTTTTATTAAAATGATCAAATGATATTTTCTCACATGTTAATGTAGCTTTCATTGGCTTGCCAACATTGCCACCTACTGCCTAAGCTAGATTCCCTCGGGACCAGGTTCCTCCCAGGCCTTCCCCAGTGCTGTCAGATGCTGCGGGCCCTGACACTGGCTGACCTGCACGCCTGACCTGGCCCCACAGTTCACCTGTTTAGCACGTAACCTAAACAGCTCCTAGCCCCAGCTCTAGGAGAGCCTAGCATCCTTAGGAGTGTCCAGTCATCAGGCACTATCTGATTTTGCTTCCTGTCGCCTCCCTCCAGACCAGGTCGCCAGCTGTCACCTCGGGCCTGAGTTCTAACTCACTGTGGGAAATGGGCAAAGAGTGTCATACTGATTTAAAAGCACGTGTCAAATGAGAGCCATACCAGGTTCTGAGCAGGAGGCTGGGAAGCCGAGCTCTGGGCTCTGTTTCAGGTGAGCTGGCTGCTACAAGAACTGCCGGGTCATTTTTTCTTCTTTTTTTATTTCATCACCACGTATAAGACCCCATTCCATGGTTAAGCTTACCACAAACTCCACCTCCAGAAGCTTGAATTCTGACTACATCTCTTAAATTTCTGACATCCAATACCTGCACAGGTATTTAACAAACATTTCAAATAGCCTGGCAGGCTACAGTGCATGGGGCCGCAGAGAATAGGACACGACCTAGTGACTGAGCAACCATATGCGCAAGAAGGCACTGCTGGACAACATCACTGGCTCTGGCCTTTTGTTTTTTTCCCCCGGACTCTGCACAGAAATCAGTCTGTCTGTCTGTCTCCTTCTCATGCCACTCCCATAGCTCTAATTTATTGTCTCCAGCCAGCTAAGATCCCACCCCGGCACCTTCACTTAGCTTTGTGGTGACCATTTTAGCCTCGTGCACTGGCCCCAGTAAGCCCAGATTTCCTACGCTAATTGAACTGATCTTTCTGTCCACCTCAACTCGCCTCCAGCTGGCTCTTTGCTGTCAGGACCAGGCCATCGTGCTTCCACTGTCTGACATCTGGACTCTTACGATCTCTCCCAAACTAACTGAATGTCTCCCCACATCCAGTCCCAGGTCCTGTCGACTCTCTCTTCCTTTCTACAGGCAGATGGCCAAGCACCTTGAGCACATTATAACATCACCTCGTGCATTCACTTTGGATGGAGGTTTCCCCCACGCACCCTCTCTTCTACCCCCACCCTCCTGCTCTGGCCTTGAGCTTCTGCCATCCTCTGACATCCACCCTCCAAGCATCACTCCTTCTGAAACAGGCTCTGCCCGCTCAAGACAGAGCTCGGTTTTTGCACACCCATTCCTCAATTCAAAATGCAGGTACATTTATACCACCCTTTACCTCCCCAGCTGCCAGGGAAGAAGACCAGACAACAAGGGGGTATTTAATCTTATAACCAAAGAAACTACAGATCTGTTGATATCCAATCGTCCTTAACAGGCAGCCATGGCAGAAGAACGGCAGACCTGAGCTCCCTTCCGCTTTCTCACAATCCTGCCTCGTGCACTGCTGCTGTCAGCCTGTGGTAGCTTTCCTAGGGAGCAGCTTCACCTTGGCCAGATAGGGGCTTCAGGCAAAAGGAAGCAATGACAGATACCCCCGCCTCCCTGCCCATTCCCTGGGCCAGAAGAAGGCACTTCTTGGCTAAATGAGGCAGTGTTATCCAAGTGTGTCTTCCTCAGCTGCCTCAAACGTCCGCCCTGTCCATAGATGCGCCAACTGTCTGCTGTCTGCAAAACTGGTGACTTCAGTGCTCTCAAGGCAACTTGAAATTTTATGCCATAAGCAAATGAAAAACCTGGCATCTTTTTAAATCAACTTCAGAAAGCAGCTATAAAAATAAATATAAAATGAACAACATGCTAAAATGTTAATGCCTAAAGTCACGTTGCGTACCATATTTTAGGAACTACTGATTTAATGGAAGCAGTTGGAACAAAGGTTTACCCACCGCCTGAAAAATTCCATCACTAAAATGTAATTAGTCTTAAAAAGCTTACTGAACCTAAACCACAACAGTACAGAATACACGTGGTTTGATGCCATTTGATATTAAAGCCAAACAGGCAAAACTAAACATACATTGTTTAGGAATATATTTGTATATGGTGAACTATAAAGAAAATCTAGGAAATGAAATGCAAAATTTCTTTCAGTTATGAGAATCTTACTATTGCATTATAGTTTCTGTACTAAAGTGAATCTTAACAGTTTAATCTTAAACTTAGATGTAAGCACAATTTTAATACTTTTTCCTTCTACAACCCATTACATTGAAATTAGCAGTTTACTTAACTAATTCCTACATTCAGTTGTAAGCACTTTAAGAGAAGAGACTGTTTTATATTAGGCTTCTTATTCCCAGAACAAAACAAAATTAACCAATGAATGAGGCTAGAGACCTGAAAAGAGCCTATTTTATATACACACACACACACACACACACACACACACACACACACACATACAGGGTGCTTAATTTATAATAAAATGTACATTGAAGATTGGTGAAGAAAAAAATGGGCATTTTAAAAAATGATGCTATATCAACAGCACAGCCTATTTTTTTAAAAAAAACATACACCATAAATAAAATCAATTCCAAACAGATGACAAATAAAAATGTGAAAAGGCCTCTAAAAGATAACAGAATACTGTCAAGAACTGTGACTAGATAAAAAAAAATTCTATGAAAAAACATCAAAAGCATTATCCATAAAGGAAAATATTGATTGATTATATTAAAATTATTTCTAGTCATCAAAAGAAATCATGAAGAGAATGGAAAATCAAGCTACTAAGTGGGAGAAAATATAACCAGGTTACTTTGATCTAGAATACAGTTAAGAATTCCTACAAATCAATAATAAAAGTGACAAGCAACTCAATAGAAAGTTAGGCAAGAGACTCAAGCAGCCTCTCCCCCAAAGAGAATACTCAAGTGGCCAAAATTAATACACACAAAAAGATGCTCAATCTTTTAGGCATCAAAGAAAATCAAATTACAAACACAGTGAGATACTACACACCCACCAGAATGACTAAATCAAAATCTAAAAAATTGTAAAGCTGACACAATAAGAGTATTGGGAAGGATGGGGAAAAGAAGAAAACCCGGACATTCAAACACAGGCAGTGAGAGTATCAATTGCCATGGCCAGTGTGGAGAAGTTTTAGCAGCTATCTCCTAAAGCTGAACACACACACACTCTATAAAACACACTCCCCCTCTTGATACATATCCAGCAGATATGTACACATGTGCCCCAGAAGATGCAACTTTCCTATAACGGACCCAACAGAAAACAACCGCCAGCAGGAGAGACAAAGACCTTGTGGAATGTTGTTGCTGCTCAGTGGCTGGTGTCCGACTCTGTGACCCCATGAACCACAGCACGCCAGGCTTCCCTGTCCTTCACTGTCTCCCAGAGTTTGTTCAAAGTCATGTCCACTGAGTCAGTGATGCCATCCAACCATCTCATCCTTTGTCACCCCCTTCTCCTGTCCTCAATCTTTTCCAGCATCACGGTCTTTTCCAGTGAGTTGGCTCTTCCCATCAGGTGGGCAAAGAGTTGGGGCTTCAACTTCAATCCTTCCAATGAATGAATATTCAGGGTTGATTTCCATTAGATTTGACTGGTTTGATATCCTTGCTGTCTAACTGACTCTCAAGAGTCTTCTCCAACACCACTGGTTCAAAAGCCTCAATTCTTTGGCACTCAGCCTTCTTTATAGTCTAACTCTCTCATCCGTACTTGACTATGAAACGCATACAACAACGAATGTGAACTCACTACTCAAGGGCATCACCACGGATGTATCTTGGAAGACCAACATTGAGGAAAAGAAACCAGACACAGGAAAAATAAGTTTCTATTTACAAAATGAAGAGTGGACAAAACTATAGTGTAAAAAGTTAGAGAGGGAGATCTCTTTCGGGCGAAGATAAGAGTAGCCACTGGAAGGGAATAAAAGAAAGAAGCTTCTGGGAGCGCTGGTAATATTCACAGTCTTATATGCTAACTACATAAAAATCCATTGAGTTGTACATGTATAAACTTACCTGCATATTTCTTATACCTGTGTGTACTTATCCATAGATGCCTTATACATCTATAAAATTGTTTCCTTGACAAAATTACAGAGATGAAGAGACTAGAGGTTTCCAGGGGTGAGGGGGAGAGAACAATGTCTGTGGCTAAAAAAATAACTGCCCAAGAGACCCTTCTGCTGGACTGTTATGTGTGTGGACAACAGTAGTGGTCACTGACGTCATAAGCACACAGGACTAAACACCCACAGATGAGTACATGGGAAGCTGCTTAAATCTGCATATGATCAGAAGACTGCATTAACATCAGCTTCCTGGTTGTGATGCATCACTTTGCTGACAAAGGTCCATATAGGCAAAACTATGGTTTTTTTCTAGTAGTCAAGTACGGGTGTGAGTATAAGACTATAAAGAAGGCTGGGTATTGCAGAACTGATGCTTTTGAACTGTGATGCTGCAGAAGGCTCTTAAGAGTCCCCTGGACAGCAAGGAAATCAAACCAGTCAAGCCTACAGGAAATCAATCCGGAATAGTCATTGGAAGGACTGATACTGAAGCTCCAATACTTTGGCCACCTGATGTGAAGAACCCACTTATTGGGAAAGACACTGATGCTGGGAACGACTGAAGACACAAAGAGAAGGGGAAGGCAGAGGGTGAGATGGCTGGAATGGCATCACTGACTCAATGGACGTAAGTTTGAACAAGCTCTGGGAGACAGTGAAGGACAAGGAAGCCTAGCATACTGCAGTCCATGGGGTCTCAAAGAGTCAGACACAAATTAGCAACTGAACAACCAACCAACATGGAGAGTAACTGAGTGAGGGGTATATGGGACCTCCACTTCTTACAATCACAAGTAATTCTACAATTATTTCAATACTAAATTGAAAATAAATGTAAATATAATTGTGTAACTCAAGAAGAGTTAAGGTAATTAAAGCATTCTAAAGCTCTTGTATCATTCAGAAGGATAAATTAACCTTAGACAGTTATGACTTACATATACATGTTTAGATGAATATGACAACCACTGAAAAAAATACAGAAACTCCCAAATGACTAAAAGTATCTCAGTAATCCAACAAAAGGCAAAAAAGTGAGGATGAGAGAGCAGAAAAGTAGGACCAACAGATGGTATAAAATAAAATGATAAAAACATATAAATATATAGATATATATTTGGTTCCAAATAGGAAAAGGAGTATGTCAAGGCTAGATATTGTCACCCTGCCTATTTAACTTATACGCAGAGTACATCATGACAAATGCTGGGCTGGAAGAAGCACAAGGTGGAATCAAGATTGCCAGGAAAAATATCAATAACCTCAGATATGCAGATGACACCACCCTTATGGCAGAAAGTGAGGAGGAACTAAAGAGCCTCATGATGAAAGTGAAAGAGGAAAGTGAAAAGCTGGCTTAAGGCTCAACATTAAGAAAACTAAGATCATGGCACCTGGTCCCATGGCATCGGATACGACTGAGCAACTGAACTGATACTGATATAAAATACTCAACCATAAGTATAGAATCCATATCAGGGTACATAATATATGCAAACTGACTAAATGACCTAGTTAAAAATTGTTAAACTGCTAAATCCAATTTCATGCTATTTACAAAACCATATCTAAAATACATAGATACAAAATGGTTGAAAGAAAAAAATAATAAACAAACATGCAATACCCACGCACACGGCACAGTTTAACCAAAGCTGCTGTAGTTCTATCAGTCATGAGGTTTAGCACACACATATATGAATGATAAATGTTCAAATTACCAAGATATGTATTTTGGGAACTCTCTAGAAGTTGTTTCTACTCTGTGCTTTCACTGCCAAAGGTGCAGGTTTGATTGAGCCCATTCAGGGAACCAAGATCTCACAAGCAACACGGTAGAAAAAACAGCAACAAAAACCACCACACGAAGACTCACAAATACACACTTAAATCATATACATCCAAATATAGCCTCACACACTAGCAAAAGTTTACAGAATATAAAGACAGCCAAAGCCATAATCATGAGAGGTGTTTAATGCATCTCTCAGCAAATAGAAAAAAAAATTAGGATGTCAAAGATTTTAACAGATTATGAAAAAAAATATACTCAATGAACATATTAGAACACAGATCTGACAATTCTGGAAATATACTTCCTTTCGAGTAATGGTGAAACAATTTCAAAACATTAACCATATACTTGTGTGGTAAAGCAAATAAACTTCAAATTAGTGGAATAATACAGAACAAAATCTCTTGACAATACATAATTAAGTTAACAATGGGAAACAAAAGTCTAACTAGAAAATCCAACTTTTAGACACTGAGACACACACTTCTAGATAACCCACAGATCAAAGATAAAATTATAAGAAAAATTATCTTTTACGAATTTCAAAAACTACAGGATACAGTTGAATCCATTCTTAAACAGAAACTTGTACATTTAAACATGAACATTAGAAAATGAACTCTGCAAAAAAATCTAAACTACATATTGGTCAATAAATTAGAAACAGAACAAGAAACTCAAACAGGGAAGACATAATAGAAATGAATAAAACACAAACACAGCTTCCCACCCTCCCCCCCACACACACCCACAGTAGAATCAACCAAGATAAAAATTGACTCATCAAAAAGCATAATCAAATGGACAAATCTTTACTAAGAATTATTAAGGAAAAAAGCAGTAGAAAAATAAATAATATATAGCTTTTAAAAAGGCATGAACTATAGATCTGAAGACTTTGAAAGATAAGTTTCAATTATGAATAACTTTTTAAAAATTTATTTTTAATTGAAGGATAATTGCTTTACAATATTGGTTTGATTTCTGTCATATATCAACATGAATTAGCCATAGGTATATATATGGCCCCTCCCTCTTGAACCTCCTTCCCTATTAATAACTTTAAGCCAGATTTTAAAGTACATATGAAAATAAATACCCAGTAAAAAGCAACATCAAAATGAACTCGAAGTAGAAAGAGCAGTCTTATCATATTAAATTTATTGATTCAGAAGTCAAAAGTCTTCCTTTAAAGAAATTTCCAGGCTCAGATGGCTTTACCAAAATTTCCTACAAAACATAGAAGTTAAAAAAAATCTAACACAAACTCTTTCCAAGAAATGAAAATGAAACACTCTGCAATTTGTTTTATGAGATTAAAATAAAAATAACCTTTAAATCAAAACCCAAGGCAAGTGCAAGAAGAGAGATTTACAGGCCAATGCTATTCAGTATGAATAAAAAACCTTAATGTACTGACAATCTGTGGTCTACTCTCCATGTAGGATGGGTGTGATAGTCTGTCATTTCCATTGATTCAAAGAAAAATGCTGGACAAAATATAACCAACAACCTGAGGATTCTGGAAGGTAAATAATAGGCAGATTGAGAAAAGAAGTTCAGAACTTGAAGAACGGTCAGTGTGGCAGGGTACAATAGGCTATATTCTGGGTCATAAAACAAATTCTGACAAAGTTAGAGAACAGAAATCAAATAAAGTATGTTCTCATTTCTAGAACACCTCCAAATATGTGGAAATTAAATATTATACTTTAAATGATTCATTGGTCAAAGAGGAAGTCTCAAGGAAAATTAATAAATATTTAACTGAATTAACAACTTGTCTAAATTCCTCCTTAGAGGAAAATTTATAGCACTAAATTACTACATCAGAAAAGAAAAATATTAAGTCAATTATCCAAACATCTACATTAAGAAAATAGATGAAGAAAGGCAGAATAAATCTAAATCAAGCAGTAGGAAGGTTAAAGAGACTAAACCAAGAAAATTTAAAACAGAACAATCAATGAAAGCCAAAGCCTGCTCTTGGGCTGGTGGGGGGCGGGGATTTTTTTTTAAATGATAAACTTCTAGTCAGACTGCAAGAAAAAAAGGACAAATAATCAACACCAGGAATGAAAAAGAGAGCATCATTACAGACCCTACAGACCTTAAAAAGTTAATAAGAGATACTAAAAAAATCTAAAACAAAAAACCACATACAACGTTATGCATATACATTTTACAGATCAGAATGCCTGATTTAAAAATTATTAAATTTTTGATGTCACCTTCTGACATTAAAAACTATTTTTGAGCTGAAGGGAACTGAGCAGCAGCATACACAGGAAAAGCTCTCCATCCTCTTCCATTTCTGCCTAAAGACAGAATAATTTATTTGGGTTTTTTTGTTGTTGCTTTTCTTACTAGAGACTCATTAGCCCACAGACAACACGAGGACAAACCTGACTCTGTTAAGTTTTCCTTTCATGTATTTGCCTTATCATAGTTTGCTGCCCTTAAAAGATGAAAACTGCATTCCTTTTTCCCTGTTATTTCTCTACAAAGGTACCGCTCTTTGTTGAAGATGTTATAGAAGGCAGAACTCAAAGCCACCACTTAAGAGTTACTTCTCACTGAAGTTTCTCCTGTGTTATACACTGTGCAAGTGAATACACTGTTTTTCTTTTGTTAACCTATCTGCTAAAGAGCCCCAGAGGGGTCAGATGAAGAGTTACCTCCCCTGCACTACCAAACTCAAGAATAAGTTGGGTGAATACGCAGGTGTCATTAAAGAAACTAAAACTGTACGGCCACTTCCAGGAACGACTCAGCGTACCTTACACAGGCAAACGTGTGCTGACAATGTGATGCAGAAATCCTCCTCCTAGGTACTTACCCACATGAAATGACAACTTATGTTCACACAGAGCAACTTCATAGAACTACACATCAGAAACAGCACAGTGTATGTAAATTTGAAAACAAAGTTCAAAGATGCCTTTGTAAACCAAAGCCAACAATAGGTAACGAGGATAATGTAAGACGGGTAATCCAAATTTGTTTATACTAGAACGCTTGATTGATTTTAACATGGAAAAACAATTAGGATAATCAACGCATATGGCGACTAAAGAAAAAGGAATAGGATCATCTCAGATGCACAAAAAGTACTTGTTAAAATTCGAAACCCATTCCATGATTTTAAAAAATAGTAAACAAGGTAAGAATAGAAAGGAACTTCCTTATTCTGATAAAGGAGGTCTATTACAGCAATAGATACCACTCTTGATATGAAACACAAAGTATTCTCTGAAATTGGGAAGACAAAGACGACCATTGTCAGCACTGCTGGTCAACATTTTACTGTGGATCCTAGTCAATGTGATAATGAAAATAAAAAGCAAAAGAACTGCCGATGAAGGAAAAAAATCCATTTATACGTAATTATTAATGTGTACATTAATAATCCAAAAAAATCTATATGTAAATACAACAAGTTAGCTTGTCAGACACCTAACAATTCGGAATTAAATTTTAATTATTTACAAACCACCAAAAATGCAATGAACTTAACAATAAATCTACAAGATGTATTGCCCTTCAAAGAAAAGAATCACATTATTTTAGAATGGAAAGACATAATAAATGGTGCGATAAATTCATGGACTAGAAGATTCAGTACTATACAGTTCTCACCAGAACGACCTATTGATTTAACCCCAATGGAAATCCCAAGTCTCATTAAAATTTCTATATAAGTGCAAAAGGCAAGAGCAACCAAGTTCAAGGGAGAGGAAGTAAGGGTAGATACAAATGTTTTCAGATTAATGAAGGAAATAATTAGGCAGCCGGCAAAGTCAGCATGTGTCTCCACAAAAGAATAGTAGGTGTAAGTATTCCCCCATATTTGTTTTATAAACATATATATATCCATACTAAGCCTCTTCTTCAAAAAAGAGACCCTAACCAAGAAGCCTCGCCTAACATAAACTATTGGTCTACTGATGGATGAGTTCTGGCAAGCAAGCTGCAAAACCATTGCTATAAATTCTGTGTCCCGTCGCAGGCGTGTAAGCTTCCCAGTGCTTGCTCTGGGTCAACAGCAACCACAGCAGCTGAGCCCAAACTCTGACACAGTCTCTATTTATGATCATTGCTCTAACGATGTTTGTCAACCCCTCCCATAAACCACACAGAGCATCAGCAACGTTTCCATGGCCTTCTGCCAAAACAACGATCATTCCAGTGTTTGCACTTATTACTAGGACTACTCTGAGAGACAGAAAATCTTTTTATTAGAAAAAAAATTTAAAGAAAGCTTTCAGAGAAAAAGAAAAAAGTTCCTTAAGTTTCTGTTAATAAATCAATGAATTGTGATGAACGGTATCGATTCATTGCGACACCTTATAAAGATGGCTGTATGGAAATAGCATCACATCTAAAACTGAGCTAAGTGAACCCTCACAGTACTGAAAGACTCAAACCAGAGATTCGGGTTTGGTCTTTATCTTAAATCCAGAAAAATAAAAAGCAAAACATGTAGGCCAAATGATTGCTGATTTATTCTGCATTCTGTATTATATTTCTTCACTGTAGTCTGAAATTCCATTTTATCTTTGGCAATGCTCTTAAGTAATGAGAAAAATAAACGAGGTCAAATATGATAAAATGTTTAAAAGCCCAGTCACAGACAGGGCAAGGGGCAGTAGTCATCTCCTAAGTCCATGTTCTTTCCCTGTGTTATCTGGCATGGTCTCAGTGTCATCTGAACTGAAAGGAACCAATACCGATTGTGCTGTGCTCAGCCGCTCAGGCGTGTCTGACTCTGCAGCCCACTGGATTGCAGCCGACCAGGCTATTCTGTCCATTGGGTTTTTCTAACAGGAGTGTTGGAGCGGGCTGCCGTTTTCCTCCTCCAGGGCATCTTCCCTACCCAGGGATCCAACTCGAATCTCCTGTGTCTCCTGTATTGCAGGCAGATTCTTTACCCACAGAGCCACCAGGAAAGCTCGAGTGAGCAAAGTCTATATTCTTCTCATTGTGAAACGTCACAATACTTACAAACATCCCCGAAGCAGTATCAATTCAGTTGCTCAGTCATGTCTGACTCTGCGACCCCATGAACCGCAGCACACCAGGCCTCCCTGTCCATCACCAACCCCCGGAGTCTACCCAAACTGATGTCCATCAAGTCGGTGATGCCATCCAGCCATCTCATCCTCTGTCATCCCCTTCTTCTCCTGCCCTCAATCCTTCCCAGCATTAGGGTCTTTTCCAGTGAGTCAACTCTTCCCATTAGGTGGCCAAAGTATTGGAGTTTCAGCTTCAACATCAGTCCTCCCGATGAACACCCCAGAGTGATCTCCTTTAGGATGGACTGGGTGGATCTTCTTGCAGTCCAAGGGACTCTCAAGAGTCTTCTCCAACACCACACTTCAAAAGCATCAATTCTTCGGCACTCAGCTTTCTTCACTGTCCAACTCACATCCATACATGACCACTGGAAAAACCATAGCCTTGACTAGATGGACCTTTGTTGGCAAAGTAATGTCTCTGCTTTTCAATATGCTATCTAGGTTGGTCATAACTTTCCTTCCAAAGAGTAAGCATCTTTTAATTTCATGGCTGCAATCACCATCTGCAGTGATTTTGGAGCCCAAGAAAATAAAGTCTGACACTGTTTCCACTGTTTCCCCATCTATTTGCCATCAAGTGATGGGACCAGATGCCATGATCTTGGCTTTCTGAATGTTGAGCTTAAAGCCAACTTTTTCGCTCTCCTCTTTCACTTTCAGCAAGAGGCTTTTTAGTTCTTCTTCACTTTCTGCCATAAAGGTGGTGTCATTTGCATATCTGAGGTTATTGATATTTCTCCCGGCAATCTTGATTGCAGCCTGTGCTTCTTCCAGCCCAGCATTTCTCATAGTTAAATAATCAGGGTGACAATATACAGACTTGACGTACTCCTTGTCCTATCTGGAACCAGTCTTTTGTTCCACGTCCAGTTCTAACTGTTGCTTCCTGATCTGCATACAGGTTTCTCAAGAGGCAGGTCAGGTGGTCTGGTATTCCCATATCTTTAAGAATTTTCCACAGTTTATTGTGATCCACACAGTCAAAGGTTTTGGCCTAGTCAATAAAGCAGAAATAGATGTTTTTCTGGAACTTTTTGATGATCCATCAGATGTTGGCAATTTGATCTCTGATTCCTCTGCCTTTTCTAAAACCAGCTTGAACATCTGGAAGTCCACAGTTCATGTATTGCTGAAACCTGGCTTGGAGAATTTTGAGCATTACTTTACTAGTATGTGAGATAAGTGCAATTGTGAGGTAGCTTGAGCATTCTTTGGCCTTGCCTTACTTTGGGATTGGAATGAAAACTGACCTTTTCCAGTCCTGTGGCCACTGCTGAGTTTCCAAATTTGCTGGCATATTGAGCGCAGCACTTTCATAGCATCATCTTTCAGGATTTGAAATAGTTCAACTGGAATTCCATCACCTCCACTAGCTTTGTTGATAGTGATGCTTCCTAAGGCCCACTTGACATCACATTCCAGGATGTCTGGCTCTAGGTGAGTGATCACACCATCATGACTATCTGGGTCGTGAAGATCTTTTTTGTACAGTTTTCTTTGTATTCTTGCCACCTCTTCTTAATATCTTCTGCTTCTTCTAGGTCCCTACCATTTCTGTCCTCTATCAAGCTCATCTTTGCATGAAATTTTCCCTTGGTATCTCTAATTTTCTTGAAGAGATCTCTAGTCTTTCCCATTCTGTTGTTTTCTTCTATTTCTTTGCATTGATCACTGAGGAAGGCTTTCCTATCTCTCCTTGCTATTCTTTGGAACTCTGCATTCAAATGGGAATATCTTTCCTTTTCTCCTTTGCCTTTCACTTTTCTTCTTTTCACAGCTATTTGTAAGGGCTCTTCAGACAGCCATTTTGCTTTTTTGCATTTATTTTTCTTGGAGATGGTCTTGATCCCTGTCTCCCATACAATGTCATGAACCTCCGTCCACAGTTCATCAGGCACTCTGTCTATTAGATCTAGTCCTTAAATCTATTTCTCACTTCCACTGTATAATCATAAAGGATTTGATTTAGGTCATACCTGAATGGTCTAGTGGTTTTCCCCACTTTCTTGAGTTTAAGTCTGAATTTGGCAATACGGAGTTCATCATCTGAGCCACAGTCAGCTCCCAGTCTTGTTTTTGCTGACTGTATAGAGCTTCTCCATCTTTGGCTGCAAAAGATATAATCAATCTGATGTTGGTGCTGACCATCTGGTGATGTCCATGTGTAGAGTCTTCTCTTGTGTTGTTGGAAGAGGGTGTTTGCTATGACCAGTGCGTTCCCTTGGCAAAACTCTATTAGCCTATACCTTGCTTCATTCTGTACTCCAAGGCCAAATTTGCCTATTACTCCAGGTGTTTCCTGACTTCCTACTTTTGCATTCCAGTCCCCTATAATGAAAAGGACATATTTTTGGATGTTAGTTCTAAAAGGTTTTGCAGGTCTTCATAGAACTGTTCAACTTCAGCTTCTTCAGCATTACGGGTTGGGGCATAGGCTTGGATTACTGTGATATTGAATGGTTTGCCTTGGAAACAAACAGAGATCATTCTGTCATTTTTGAGACTGCATCCAAGTACTGCATTTTGGACTCTTTTGTTGACCATGATGGCTACTCTATTTCTTCTAAGGGATTCCTGCCCATAGTAGTAGATATAATGGTCATCAGAGTTAAATTCACCCTTTCCAATCCATCTTAGTTCGCTGATTCCTAGAATGTCAACGTTCACTCTTGCCATCTCCTGTTTGACCACTTCCAATTTGCCTTGATTCATGGACCTAACATTCCAGGTTCCTGTGCAATATTGCTCTTTACAGCATCAGACCTTGCTTCTATCACCAGTCACATCCACAGCTAGGTAATGTTTCTGCTTTGGCTCCATCCCTTCATTCTTTCTGGAGTTATTTCTCCACTAATCTCCAGTATCACATCGGGCACCTACTGACCTGGGGAGTTCATCATTCAGTGTCCTATCTTTTTGCCTTTTCCTACTGTTCATGGGGTTCTCAAGGCAAGAATACTGCAGTGGTTTGCCATTCCCTTCTCCAGTGGACCCCATTCTGTCAGACCTCTCCACCATGACCTTTCCGTCCTGGGTGGCCCCACACGGCATGGCTTAGTTTCATTGAGTTAGACAAGGCTGTGGTCTGTGTGATCAGATTGGCTAAATTTCTGTGATTATGGCTTCAGTGTGTCTGCCCTCTGATGCCCTCTCGCAACACCTGCGGTCTGACTTGGGTTTCTCTTACCTTTGACGAGGGGTATCTCCTCGCAGCTGCCCCTCCTGACCTTGAACGCAGAGTAGCTCCTCTCGGTCCTCCTGCGCCCTCGCAGCCGCTGCTCCTCGGACATGGGGTGGCTCCTCTGGGCCGCCCCTGACCTCCGGCCGGGGTAGCTCCTCTCAGGCGCAGCCCCTCACCTCCGGCCTCACCTCCGGCCTAGGGTGGCTCCTCTCGGGCGCTGACCCTCACCTCGGGCACGGGGTGGCTCCTCTCGGCCGTGCTTCTGCGCCCTTGCAGCCGCGCGCTTCTCATCCTGTTATCCCTAATCAAGTTACAATTGGAAGCCCCTGGAAAGCCAGGCCTCCGCCCGAGCCCGTTACTAGCGTGCCTTCCTTCTGGTAGACGCTGCAGGACTCAAGTTTAGGTGCCATGCAGAGTGAGCACCGACAAAGATGTGCCCACACAGAAGAAAAACGGAGACTCACCATTCTACCTTTAAAATCGTTTGTTAGGTATGTTTGTCATTATCGATTCAGAATACAGAGAGGCAGAAGGTACATGTTTCTCTTTAAAAGGGTTCACTGTTTTGTATCCTTTTTCCTCTTCAAGAAACAACAGGAAAAAAAATTGGTAATTGGGCTCCTTTGTACATCCATGTTTATTACATTTGTTTCATTAAGCTTTGTTGTTCCTTGGAAGTTTTGAAACTCCTAAACCCATAGTCTAACATTGGTTCACATTGAAGCTAAACACTACACATTAAACAGATTTTTTTTTAAATTAGCTGAGTTCAAGTTATTAACCAGGAGATTTCTCAAAATTTTTAAATTTTAAAATTTAAACCAACTGGTCTACGTTATAAACAAAAGCAACAAACTCCACTCGCCAGTGTTTTTAAGAGGGTGATAACTTTTCCTTTCCCTGAAGTTTCAAGATCTCAAAAAAGTAAATAAGGATGCTGGAAACTTGGGAAAGAAATATTTTTAAAAAGATGTCAGCCGTACAAATGAAGAAAACCTGAGGAAAGGGGGTGTAGCTCAACCCCAAGGTAAGGAGAGAGGAGGAAGGTGGTGGAAGTTTCCATTTGTTTCCTTCACAGGAAAACTTCAACTTGAGTTACAGTTCCTGATGCAGCTGCTAGTCCTTGAACTGGGCACAACAAGCAGGTTTTATTTCGTGAGCAAACACTATCTGAGGACTGGCGAGGAGCCTGGATTGTGTTGACCTCTGAGAGAAAGTCTGGGGTCAGAGGTGGGGCTGTAGACCAGCTGTGTTTGCTGATCCTGCCTGCGTCCACCCAGTGCCAAGAATGAGCCCATGTTGCCAGGCAACTGTTTAACTTCGCTTGTCAATGACTGCAATTTGGATATTTAAGTCCAAAATAGACCTTTTCGTGTTCTAAATGGAACTTGAGGGATACAGAGATGAATAAAACGGACTCTGTGTCCCATTTTTTATCCCTCTCATTTCTCCGGGGAGAACCCATTTTATGTCAGGTGGAGGGAGGGGCACGAAGACAAAGGGCAGAAGATAAGGCAGAAATAAACACCGAATCCTAACCCTGAAGGTGGCACCCTAAACATGCGGTGCAGATGAGGACAGGTTAATAATCAGGTCATTCTAGGGAAACAAAGCAGGACCCTGTGGTCCTTCCCCCATGGCCTCCGCCTGCCTTTGCTCGGTGGCAACACTTTATCCAAAGAGTAAGTTTAATCAGAGAAGTGAGAACATGTAGAAACAAAGGAGAACAGTCAAAGGAGACCAAAGAATAATAATAATGTAGTCATGAAGCAAAGTCAAGGACCTTTAGTTCTTCCTCAAAGGCTGTAGATGATATTCTGAGCCATATCCCGTGACAAGGGCTCTCTTGTAGACACGGAAAACCCACCAAGTGGAGAGGTTAACTGCATGATGACCGGGCTCTAGCCATGACATAAGCTGCCATGATTCCAGGAAATGGCCTCAAGAAATGGAAACAAACCGACCCTGGAACAGAAGATTAACTGTCCCTAAAACAAGATGACGCTGCTCAGACCACTGACGACCAATTTCAAGATGACAGAGCTGACAGTGCTGTGTCTGCATGTAGCCCCTCCCTCTGTCTATAAAAGCTCTTGCCCCTGACTGCTGGGGGGCGGGGAGGGGGGCAGTCAGCCCTTGGACAGGTGTCTGCCCCTCTCCACCCCCATTCCGGCCTCCAAAATAAACCAAACTTTCCACCAATAAACTTGGCCTCTTTATTGGCTTTTGAATGGTGAGCAGCCAAACCCGCTTTCAGTTACACTAGGAAATTAGGATTTTTACTCACAGAATGGTAAAAATCCATAAGTCTGAAAATGCACATGCTGAGGAGGTTGTGGAAAGAGAGAGATGTATACTGCTGTTGGAAATTAGCGTAAGCCCTGTGGAGGGTGTTAGCAATTATCAAACTGTCACTGCCTTTGACCAGGCAATCCCACACCTAGACATTTATTCTGTAACTATACCAGCACAATCGTATAATGTCAGGCACAGGACATGTTATTTAGTGCAACTTTGTCTCCAGTGGTTGTAACAATAGCTGTACACGTTTCCTACTGCCTAGGTAACCGATTTGAGCCTTGAGCTTTAAGCCACCAACAAAGCAGATTAAAACAAGATACATGTATTCTTTTACAGCTCTGGAGGATGGAAGTCCAGGATGAGTCCTATCCAGCGAAAACTGAACTGAAGGCCTATTCTTTCAGAGGCTCTGAGTCCATTCCCAAGACTTCTCCAGCTTCTAGAAGTTTCCCACATTCCTCGGTGCCTGACCTCTTATCGCTCCAGCCTCCCCTTCCACCCTCACACCTGTTTCCGGCATTTGACTCGCCTCCTTCCCTCTCATGAAGACACTTGTGGTTGATTACTTTGGGCCCACCTGAATAATACAACCACTCTCCTCATTTCACCATCCTTAACTCAATACACCAGCAAAGTCCCTTTTGCCATGGGAGGCAACACAGTCACAGGTTTGCAGGATTGGGAAATAGACATCTTTTGTTCAACCTATCATGGTAGCAAAGACTGGAACCAAACTGAATGATCATCAGCAGTGGGCTGGTTAAATAAATTAGATAAATTCATTCTGTAGAATACTGCACAGTTATTTTAAAAAAATGAAAAAGCTCATGGTGGACTAAACAGAAAGCTCTCCACAACAGGCAACAAAAAGAAAAAAGTATAGAATAGAGAAAAAGAATGTAGCTTGTATAATTTACCTGTATTGACATATATATACAATGTTTAAACTGCCTCTGGAATGATAAATCAAACACAAGGTGGTTGCCTGCAGGGTGGGAACTGGGGAACAGAGTCACAGCAAGAGAAGACCTTCCACTATGTACTTATTGGTAACTTTGGATTTTTGAAACTTGTAACTATATTACTTGGGCTTTCCTGGTGGCTCAGTGGTAAAGAACCTGCCTGCCAGTGCAGGAGACCCGGGCTCCATCCCTGGGTCAGGAAGATCTCCTGGAGAAGGAAATGGCTACCCACTCCAGTATTTGTGTCTAGGAAATCCCTTGGATGCCTGGGGGGCTACAGTCCCTGGGGTTGCAAAGAGCTGGACACAACTTAGCAACAGGCTATAGTACTTATCTCAAAAGTAAAATAAGAAACTCTAGATGAGAAGGAGGCAAAGTACAAAAGGAGTTCTGGCCCGGAGAGGTCAGTGCTGCCTGGAATCAGGAAGGCCAGGGTTTCAGCAGCAGACACAAGACGGTGTCTGCTATTCCAAGGCTGCCTAACAGATTACCCCCGAACTTCGTGGCTGAAGACAACAAGGACCTATTATCTCGCAATTTTGAGGGTCAGGAGTCTGGGGATGGCTTGGCTGGGCAGACAGGGCTCGGAGCCTCCCATGAGGTGGCCATCAAGTTGCCAGCCAAAGTCGCCTGCATCTCGAGGCTCAGCTGAGCCTGGAGAATCTGGCTGCGAGCAAGCTCCTTGAGTTGTTGGCAGGAGTCAGTTCTCGCTGGTTCTCGGTCAGAGGGATACTTGAGTAGGTTCATGTCTTGGCAACCGCCAGGTGGTTGGGAAAAGAGAGAAAGAAAGAGAGGGCAAGAGAGGCTGAAGATCGGCCCGAGGCAGACTTTCCGGTCGTCTACAACCTAATGGAGGGAGGGACCGCAGCACTGCGCCCCACGCCACCAGCCACGCAGGCCCACTTGGCACAGTGGGGCAGGGGACCAGGGGGAGGACGCTGGGGGCAGGAGGGGGCCGGGGGCGTCTTAGAGGCTGGCCACCAGTGCAGAGGAGGGCAGGGCACTGGGTGAAGGAATAAAAGCAATGACTGAAGTGCGTGTTTGTGAAAGTCGCTCAGTCATGTCGCAAACCCCAAGGACTACACAGTCCAAGGAATTCTCCAGGCCAGAATACTAGAGTGGGTAGCCACCCCCTTCTCCAGGGGTAGCGCGTGTAGAAGGCTGCAAAGACACAGGTCTAATTAGAGTCCTAAGTGGATACTGGGAAGCAGTAAAAATAAAGATATGGAGAGTAGGCTTTGGCCCGATTACAAGCCACTGATTCACTCGTTCTCGGCCATGCCCAAATCTGTGCCCTAGCCCTAAGCTGAGGTACACTGTCTTATTCCACTGGAAAATTATTTCACGTATGTCAGGTTCTCTCCTCTGCTCGGAGCAGATTTCTTAGAAAAGAAGGGCAAGCCTGTCCTTTCCAGGCTGCCTGCCGCCCTGCCGCCCCACACCTACAATGGTAGGAAGAACCAAGGGGTGGCTTTAGCACTAAGAATTGACCAACTCTTGTAGCACAGTCTTGACAGCCCAGAGAAACTAGTTTTTCTCTTCTCAACAGAGATTCTTCAACTCGAATTTCCCTTGCATTCCAGAAATTAATCTCTTCCTCTTCCGCTGCAGCCGCGACATTGTATCAAAATACGATACAGAGCTGGAATCCACAGCCTCAGTGTAAGGTCACATCCGTTGTGAAAATACCTCACTGAACACATCTTCAGGCACCAATCAGACAAATCTAGCCTGGGACATTCTGTAAAGACAGCTGGCCACTTCAAAACTGTCAGTGTCATGAAAGAAAAAAAAATATGAGAGACTGTTCTAGATTAAAGAAGACTAAAAGACGCTGACAGTTAAACACAGTGTACAATCCTGGATCAGATCCTGGTCACTTAAAGAAATAAAGACAGTCATAAAGGACATTATGAAGGCAATTGAGAAACTATGAATAGGAGTCCACATGAGGTATTATTACCACATGATGGCTGAGTTTGGAGGCTGTTATTAACTGTACTGTGACTAGGTAGGAGAATGTCCTACACGTATTGTTGTATTCAGGATTGAAGTGCCATGAGATGTGCAGCCACTTTCAGATGGTTCAGCAAACGGGTGTGTGTGTGTGTGTGTGTGTGTGTGTGTGTGTGTGTGTCCAAGAAGTGACAGAGGGGAGGGGAAGAGAGAGAGATGGGAAAAGAGGTCCAGTGTGGCAAAATGTAAACAATTGTATCTCCATGAAAGGAATAAAAGTGTTCATTCTAAGACTTTGAACTATGCTATATGACTCTGAAAATTTCCAAAGTGAGAAGTACATAAGTATGTGTGTGATATGAAATACACATTTGTAATAATAGGAAGCATAAATTAAGACAAGCTGCATATCGACCAACTGTATATAGCACAGGGAGCCCTGCTCAATGTTATGTGGAAGCCTGGATGGGAGGGGAGTTTGGGGGAGAATGGATACATATATCTGTATGGCTGAATCCCTTTGCTGTCCACCTGAAACTATCACAGCATTGTTAATTGGGTATACTCCAATACAAAATAAAAAGTTAAAAAAAAAAAAGACAGGCTCCATATTCATGCAGATATAGCACAAATGGCATAATGCCAGGCTTGAATAGCAATTGTTATTCCTTTAAAGATCTGAAAAGTCTACCATGTAATTCATAGTGTTACTAAACCTAAGACAAACTGCCACTACAAGTACCTGAACCACAGAAGGTAGGACATTGACCTAACGAAGTATCCCGTCAGGACGGTGATACACAACCTTCTGTGCGGTTGGTATGTTTCAAGCACTCAGAGTCCAAAGTTCATTTGAATCACACAGGTACTAAACCAGCGAGTTTGGTCCTGAACTTTGCCATTATTTAGGGCTTCCCTCATAGCTCAGTTAGTAAAGAATCCGCCTGCAGTGCAGCAGACCCAGATTTGATCCCGGGGTCAGGAAAATCCCCTGGAGAAGGAAATGGCAACCCACTCCAGTATCTTTGCCTGGAAAATCCCATGGACAAAGAGCCTGGTGGGCTGCAGTCCATGGGGGCCACAAAGAGGCGGGCACTAGTGACTCACGCTTCAGTCATTCTTGGTCTTCAACGGCGAAACAGACAAAGCTGACTTTCAGTACTGCTCAAAGCCACAGGCTATGACACCACGGTGCTGACTCCTCGGCCAGCCTCATTCCTACGATTAAATAGTAAACTGGAATACAAGTTACTTTCACTTTATACACCAAGAAGTGAAAATACTGTGGCTACTTTGTGTCTTAGATTTCACTGGGCCTAAATTCATCGTGTTAAGTCGATATAAAAGATTCCTTAAAGTTCAGTTTGACTCTCTCACTTTGGAAGACAAGAAAGCGGGTATAAGTACAGAGAACTTTCTAAAGAGCAACGTCATGAGGATTTTCATTCTGAGAAATGGAAAGAAAGGAGACTTGTTGAGAAATTTGGTTTGGATAGTGACTGCCTTAACATTTGAAATGCTGTGAATAAAATCATGAGAGGTAATTTTATACTGGTCAGAGAGACTTGGCTGCAATAATGCTGTGGTTTCCAGCACCACTAATGTTTGTCGCTTTAAGCAAGGTGAAACAGTCGAGTCATTTAAAAAAAATGGTCCCCGCTTCTTTGAATGGATCTTAGAAGTAACTCAGTGAAGAGTCAATCCCTGCCTCCATGGTAACAGTTTTAGGGAGGAGATGATCAGTGAGGAACAGGCCTCTCTCCTAGTGAAGCGCAGCAACAAGTCGAAGACCCACTGAACACGGTATAGAACCACGATGGTTCTGCATAGTCACTGTGGCTGACGATGCCGTGACATTTACCCAGATCCTTACAGCTTCCCTGGCTGATGAGCTGTCATGGGCATCCCTTGACTCCATCCTTCACAAAGGGGTGGGCATCCGATACAGCTGGTCTAACAAGGATCCTGCCCTTATAATTCAAATTAAGAAAGAAAATTCTGTCTCTCCTTGGGCAGTTGAAACTAATAATATATAACTGGGTGCCACCGGTGTCCTTATCCCCCAAAATGCACAGAATAAAAAGGAAGCCAGTTAACTGAGAGAGAACAGACCACCACCATCTAAGTAGATTCAAGAAGGCTTAAGTAACACCTTTAACCAACTCCAGGAATTACCTGAGCACATTTTCAACCAAATTAACAGATAAGATGTTAGTAGATAGCAGATACTGCTTTCCCCTGGAGAAACTATCCCATTAGTTATCTTTGGCCTCACTTTATTTTTGGTATATATAATTTTTAACCATCAAAAGTGCTTTCTCTGCAATAGACATAAAATAGTTATAAAAGTTTCTTTTAATCTTCAAGGATTTAGCCCCAAAATAATATCTACTGAAGTTTAAAGTTATCTTTATTAACTAGGACTTACACAATTTGATCACAAACTAGAAGACAAGGATATTATGTATAAATTGCAAACTACGAATTGAATGATTAAAAGGCAAGAAATACTGCTGGATGTAATAAATTAAATTTTACATATGCTTTCAGATCTTAAAAGAAATAGAAGGCTATGAAAAATTTATTGAAAGTCATGATTAAGTCTTTTGAGTTACATGTCTTTGAGGATCTTCTCAAAGATCTTAAGTTTCAATTATCAATTTAATCTTCTAGCAGATATCGCAGTAATACTTCCACAGAGAACAAAAACTGCATAATATATTTAAAAACAGCTGTATGAAGCCAATAAGGTCCAAGAACGTGGACAGATTTGGGCCCAAGGTCCCCAAGAGAAGAAAAGAACATTGAAACTGGCCCTACATTCCCCCTACAGTCCCTGTGGTTGACTCACAGCTGGGGCAAGACAAATAGAAAGTAAAACTTGCAACAGTCACACAAAAACACTGGAGCTGAAGACTGCCAAAACGACCAGGGCTTAATGGGCCGAGATTCCAGTGGAAAGGGGACACGGAGAAATGAGCCCAGCAACTCCTCCTTGAGGAAGTTGCTGACCACGAATAAGAAGAGATTTTGGCAATATCACGGCGCTAGGGATCAAGAAATGAAGTATAAGACCTGCTGGAAAGGAAGGACACTTAGTGAAAACTCTAGATTTTCTGCTAATGTCCCTGAAATGGCTGGCTACATCCTAGAAATAAGGGCAAACTGAAAATGGAGTGTCCTCAACTGAGGCAAGGTAATTTATTTGTAACCTAAATTCCAGCCAAAAGTAAATAAAGTTCTCTATAGATAATACCTACCCAAACCTCTGATTTTTCACAAAGAATGTCAAGGAGTCAATCAAAAATTACCAGGAATTCCAGGATACATGACCAAATAACTGAACATTAAGAGCAACAAGGTGAAAGAGGAACAAACCTACAGTGATTCAGATGTTGAAATGATCAGATATGATCTTTAAAAATAGATGGCAATACTATGAGATTCAGACTTAAACAACTAGTGGTAGCTCATTTCCGATCTGGGTGCTAGTAACAAAGTGTGTTTATTTGGTGATAATTCATCAACCTAGAGATTTAACATTGTCTGCTTTCTTATATGTATGTATATTACAAAACAATTTTACCAAAAAAAAAACTTGGCTCAGAGGGAAATTCACAGCCTTAAGTGCATTTATTTTAAAAAAGAAGGCTGAAAGCAATGATGTAAGAATCTATCACCAAAAAAAATCTTTTTAAAAAGAACAGCAAATTGAAATACTGGATATAAAGATATAAGCAGAAAGGTGAAAGAGAAAACAAATGCATAATGGAGGAAACGTGGAAGTCACTCGGTTGTGTCCAACTCTTGCAACCCCATGGACTATACAGTCCCTGGAATTCTCCAGGCCAGAATACTGAAGAATACTGGAGTGGATAGCCTTTCCCTTCTCCAGGAGATCTTTCCAACCCAGGGATCGAACCCAGGTCTCCCATCTTGCAGGCGGATTCTTTACCAGCTGAGCCACCAGGGAAGCCCAAGAATACTGGAGTGGGTAGCCTATCCCTTCTCCAGGGGATCTTCCTGACCCAGGAATCGAACTGGGGTCTCTTGCATTCCAGGTGGGTTCTTTACCAACTGAGCTATCAGGGAAGTCAGAGAAAATATAAAAATATGAAAATAAATGTAAAATATAAAAAGCCTTTAAAAAGAGTAATACAATCGATAGAATTCCTGTGATATCCAGCCTCCAAGGTGGCCCCAATGACGCTCACCCTCTGCCATTCAGGCCCTTGTGTAGCCCCCTCTCATAATGAACAGGGCTGACCTGTGTTGTTAAGAGGATAATCACAGCGGACCGGGGTTCCCTTTTCTCCACATCCACACCAACACTCATCTCTATCTTTTTGCTAACAGCCGTTCTGACAGGTGTAAGGTGGCATCTCACTGTGGTTTCGATTCACACTTCCTGATGATCAGTGATGTTGAACACTTTTTCATGAATCTGTCGACCATTTGCATATATCTTCTTTGGAAAAATGTCTATTCAGGTCTCCTGAGCATTTTTTTTAATGGATTATCTTCCTGCTATTGAGTTATATAAGTTCCTAATATATTTGAGATAACAATCGCTTTCCAATGGTTTGTAAATATTCTCTCGCATTCTATAGGCTGCCTTTCCATTTTGTTGCTTGTTTCCTTTTCTGTATAGAAGATTATTCATTTGATGTTGTCCCACGTGTTGAATTTTTGCTTTTGTTGCTTGTGCTTTTAGTGTCATATCCAAAAAACCATTGCCAAGATCTATGCTGAGGAGCTCTTTCCCAGTTTTCTGGTAGGAGCTTTACGATTTTAGGTCTTACATTTAAGCCCTTAATCCATTTCAAGTTAACTTTTTTCTTTGTTGGTGCTAGGTCCTCATTGGGGCACTTCTCTAGCTGCAGTGTGAGGGCTTGGTTGCTTCAAGGCATTTGGGATCTTAGTTTCCTGACCAAGGATTGAACCCACATCTCCTGCACTGGAAGCCAGATTTTTAACCACTGGGCCACCAGGAAAGTCCCCATTTCAAGGTGACTTCTAATGGGAGAGCTGAACATATATATATCAATCACAAAATGTTAGAATAATAAAAGTAGTAATAAAATGCAGACAGCACCTACGAGAAATTAACTCTGATTTGGGTTGCAGGAGGGTAAACAGGCAACATTTTTTTAAGAGATGGTAATGTTGGCGAGATGTTTTTAAGGACAGATACACGGATGGGAAATGCTTGGGTTCCGGGCAGAAACAAGGAGGCAGGAGAGTGTGAGAATGAGAGAACTCTCCCAAGAAGGTGAGGCCAGGAAGGGGTCCCTGACAGCCTGGAAGGGGGTGGGTTACAGCTTGGTTCAGTTCAGTTCTGTCACTCAGTCACGTCCGACTCATTGCGACCCCAGGGACCGCAGCACGCCAGGCCTCCCTGTCCATCACCAACTCCTGGAGTTTACCCAAACTCATGTCCATTGCATCGGTGATGCCATCCAACCATCTCATCCTCTGTCGTGCCCTTCTCCTCCTGCCCTCAATCTTTCCCAGCATCAGGGTCTTTTCAAATGAGTCAGCTCTTCGCATCGGGAGGCCAAAGTATTGGCGTTTCAGCTAAAGGACTTTAAAAGGAAGGGATGCCTCCTTCTTTCTTTCTGCTGCTCAGGACAGAAATGTCCCCAGACTTCGGCAGGGTCCCAGGATAAGCATCTCCAGTTTTGCCCCAGCCCAGTGAGCAGGGAAGTGCACAGAACACTGGTGTGAGTTGTTTACTTGTGAAGGAGTCTGCACCATCTTCTGTACTTAATGACTCATCCAGGCCACTCTTGGGTGATGCTCAGGCACAAGCCCCTCCAGTAAACTGGTCGGTTTAGTTCAGTTCCTGGGCGTGTTTGGGCAGATTCCCCAGACCAAGCAGGTGGTAACAGCGCTTTCTTTCCCCAGCAAGAAGAGGTGAAATCCAAGTTATCAGGTACAGACTTGGTTGGAGGGTAGTGCTGAGCTTCTGCCGAGACACAGCTGCACCCACGCAGTCGGTCTGCCCCTCCCTGCGGCGGGCTGAGCATGCTGAGGTCAGGATGGCAATGAACAGGGATTTTATAGCTATTTAAAACCTGTTGCTTTGAAATTTTTTAAGTTTTAAGCTTGACTTAAACAAGCCTTTATTTCTTAATGGTAACTTCGAACTGCAATCTACTTGATAGAATTAATATCCTTTATTTTAAAAATTAATTTATTTATTTTAATTGGAGACTGATTACAATATTGTGGTGGCTTTTGCCATACATTGACATGAATCAGCCATGGGTGTACATGTGTCCCCCATCCTGAACCCCCCTCCCCATCCCATCCCTCAGGGTTGTCCCAGTGCTCCAGCCCCGAGAACCCTGTCTCATGCATCAAACTTGGACTGGTGATCTATTTCACATACGGTAATATACATGTTTCAATGCTATTCTCTCATTTCATCCCACCCTCACCTTCTCCCAGAGTCCAAAAGACTGTTCTTTAAATCTGTGTCTCATCTGCTGTCTCGAATATAGGGTCATCGTTACCATCTTTCTAAATTCCACATATATACATTAATATACTGTGTTGGTGTTTTTCTTTATGACGTACCTCACTCTGTAAGAGACCAAGACTACTTGACAAAAAATTGTTACACAGACTTAAAAAACACTCCTAGGTTTCACTAATTTATTGCTCCTAAATACTAAGCAGTCTCTCAGATAATTAGTAAACAAGGTCTCCATGGCAGTGCAAAGAGTTCGTTGAGTCTATGAACTGGCAGTCTTTCAATCCCCCCAGATAAGATTGCCTTCTTATTTTCTTAATTTTACCTGATAGAATGAGATACTTAAAAGACACCCTTCAAAACTAGTGAAGGAAAAGAAATGCCAAACTTGTAAATCACCTGACATTTACAAGCTCCTGATTTAAATGAACTTTACCCAAAGCATACAATACAAGAGGCAGTTCAAGTCTCACTGGCGCACAGCCCTTTCTGTTAATAGTGTAAAATGGCTTTCTTTTGAAGCACACTGCAACACTCTTAGGGAAATAAAATTAAATAAGGAACCCAGTGCCATCCATTCAATAAATGCTTGTTCGGGGCCTATTCCATGTTAAGTGTTGGAAGCAGAATGGTAGACTGGGCCTTCTTCAGTCACCCTAGAGCCCGGTGGAGAGAACAGCTTGTGAAAATTAAGAGAATTACAGATTGTGATCGTTGCAGAGACAGGAGTAACACAGGGAGGGGGCCTGACCCTCTTTGGGGAATCAGAGAAAAGCACTCAAACAAGGAGTGACATGGGGGCATCCTTGACTGCTCAGTGGTGAAGAATTCACCTACGATGCAGGAGACAGAGGAGTCAGGGGTTCGATTCCCAGGTGGGGAAGATCCCCTGAAGAAGGAAATGGCAACCCACTCCAGTATTTTTTCCTACAGAATCCCATGGACAGAGGAGCCTGGTGGGTTACCGTCCATGGAGGAGTCACAAAGAGTTGGACACAACTGAGCGACTGAACACGAAGCACAAAGGAGTTGACATTTAAGCTGAGGCCAGAAGACACTGAGGGGGACCCGCCAGAGCAGGAGGGAGAGCATCCCTCGCCCTGGGAAGAGCCTGTGCAAAGACCCACAGTCCTGAAGGAGCTTGGTACGCTGAAAGGATGAAAAGACATTGCACTGAAGCATAATGTACCCAAGATCTTATACGCGGTGGGTTGCAAAGGCAGCTGGATAAGAACTCTTGGGGGGCTTTTGGCACAGGGGTGACATGACCTGTGCATTTTGAAAAGCTTGCTCTGGGCCCCAGGGGAGAACAGGTTGGGAGAGGGAACGCCGAAATCAGCAGAGACTCCCATCACGGGTTAGAGCATGGGTGATGACCGCAGAGAGAAAGACACAGAGGCAGGGTGTGTGTAAGGTGGAGAAACCAGGCCCGCGGGTGGGTGGGGTGAGTGGGAGGGGTGCTGAGTAAAAGAGAGGAGCTCAGGGTGACACTGGGATTTCCAGATGGAGTAGTTGGGAAGATGGTGAAATCCTACCCAGAGATGGGGCAGACCAGTGGGAAAACAGGTTTGGAGAGAGAGGTCTTCACCCTTTAAGGCTATGTCTCATTCTCTTAGTCACTGGAGTAACCTAGAAACCCATTTAGGATTCCTTTGAAAAGGGAGGTGTCTATCAGGAAAGTGCTGCCTGGCATGAACTAGGCCCAGCATTTTTTATTTAGCAAGAGTTTAGAGGGCAGGTGGCAATACGATTGTAAGTGGGAGCTAAGGGTGTATCTTGATGCTGCACTTGATAAACATACACATTTTAAAATTCAGATTATGTGCTTGTTTAGGGTGATTTGGTGGGCTAGGGAAGATCATGAGAGGAAGGTTTAAAGACCTGCAAACTACTCCTCAGCACTGCCACTTACTAACATGTTAGTAAAGACATAGTACTGTTGAACTTAAATCTTCTCTTAAAAAAAGAAAACAAAACAGAATTTAGGACTTCCCTGCTGGCGAGCTTCGTTGGCAAAGAATCTGCCTGCAATGCAGGAGACCCCAGTTCAATTCC